>AP028453.1:11543830-11889326 GCA_036509395.1 Antheraea yamamai
ATTTGACTTTGCTACAGTTTTATTATAGTATATTATTATATATATTATATTTATATTATTTAATTATATATTGTATAATTATTATATTTGTGTATAAATGATATATTGATTAAACGATTCTTTTGTTGTTGCAATTAGACGTAGTAGTATTCAATCAATTCCAAGCGGAAGTTCAAAATAATGGATTTCCGCAAAGTAACGCATTCTTCAATCAAGTAATATAGGTTGTTAGTATGCACAAGTTAAGTGGATGGTAAATAATACCACGGAGCTTGGATTCTAACTTGCTACGAAAACTCCCTGGAAAGCTCTAAGAAGAGGGCCACCATCTTCTTAATTCATTGAAATTATCTCAAGAAACTTACAATACCGTTTACGTACCTACTTGACAATGGCAGTAATAAATAGAAGATTGGTTGTCAAAACTAAAACATAAAAAAAATCTCTATTTGAGGATCTGGGTAATTAATACATTTAATTTTCCTATAGAAAAGATTGCTTGTTATATTTCATGGCACTCTCGTTTAACGGGAATATAAGTCGTATTTAATCAGTACAATACGTTTGTTACGTCGTTATAATTACAACCACATTTTCCTACCTACCTCGAGCTTCTTGGGATCCAGCTAACATTGGATCTCAATTTCGGGCGCTCAATCGAACAGAAAGCAAGAACAGCTGCGAGGAAACTTGGGATCCTCTTTAAAGTTAAGCGATAGTTCACACCAAAACAGCTTCTTAACCTGTACCAAGCTCAAGTACGCTCATGTGTGGAATATTGCTGTCACTTATGGGATGGATCAGCCAAATATCAGCTGGCCGCTCTTGACTCCATTAAGCATCGTGCTCGTCGGCTTGTCGGTGATGAAGCGCTGTGGGATTCAAGAATGTTCAGTTTAGAGCATCGACGAAAAGTGGTTTGTCTCTTAAGTGTTTTATAGGTTACACTTTGGAGAGTGTGCACAGGAATTACATAATATAATTCCACCGTTCCCATTCCATCAGAGGACGATTAGACGCCGTGAGGGTTTCCACCCTTACGTGGTTGATATTCCCGTAATTCGTACGAAGCGATTTGCTTTCATTATACATACGGCTAAGGAGTGGAATTCACTCCCGGCATCTGTCTTCCTGTCATCTTATAACTTGGGAGTCTTCAAGAGTAGAGTGAACAGGCATCTAGTGGGTAAGCGCGAAACATCGTCGGCGTCATCGTCACTTACCGTCAGGTGAGATTGTGGCCAAGCGCGTACCTGTTGAACATAAAAAAAAAAACATTTACCGTGGGTGAAATAAAATTAGCATTACCAAGTGTAGGAAGTAAAAATTGCAATAATTCCCATGATTGAAAGCGAGAGTAGGAATATATTTGTTAGTGTCACATGTGGCACTGCACTGGACTTTGCACTTACGCCAGGGGTTGCTTAGCCGCTGTTATGTCTCACTGCAATAACGATAAGATAAGTGCAGAGTAACGTCCACCCTTTATTTAAAAATAGGAATTTTTGTGTGGTAGAGTCACGCTGAAGCTATTACTGGTTTCAGCATGAATGGGTCGGCTCGCCCGGGACACTACCACCCGACCCACAACAACACCTACGTGAACTAACTTTAATTCAACATGTATAAAGTTATACAATAACATACATATACAAAAATATAAAGTTTGTTGGTAAATCGAAATCTAAATGACTCATTGTAACCTATTATACAGGGTGATTGGTTGAAGAGTTGCAATACTTTCACAAGTTATTAAGTACTCGCTTCTCATTATAAAATAAATAAAAAAAATGGTGCTTAATATTTGAACTAATTATCTCGAGAAAGATAAAACTGATGTTCACTCAAATCGCTGTAAAGTAGACGTAATAATAACGATCGACGCGGCGTGGGCATTCAATGTGCGCGTCCCCGTGCCGCGCTCCCACGGCCCTCTCCTCCGCGCACCTTAATATGTCGAGAAATACAAAAGTGATTGCGTGCCCCGGGTTGCTTCCCGCGTTCGATAGCATAGACAAGGCGGAGTGTCTCGCCGCGAGTTTAGAGAAACAATGTTCACCGAACACAGCAAACACTGACCCTATACATGTTGGATCGACCGAGACCTCGGTAGAGCGCGCGCTCGCGGCTCAGCCGGCGGATACCCTAACTCCTATCACTTTTGATAAAGTATTGGATGCCATCAAGCGTTTAAAGCTTAGGAAGTCTCCAGGTCCCTATGAGATCAGAAACGAAGTACTGAGACTCCTTACTGATCGCATTATAGCTCTACTGGTCTGCATCTTCAATTCGGTCATGTCCCAGGGTCACTTTGCAACCGCCTGGAAGAAGGCCGTAGTGATAGGCATACACAAGCCCGGCAAAAAAGCTACGCTTCACGATAGCTATGGACCGATTAGCTTGTTAGATACTTTAGGTAAATTATACGAGCGGCTCCTTCTGAACTGTCGCCAAACCACTATATCAGAATTAAATCTGTTGCCACCTGAACAAAATATAACTAAATATAAATATAATAATAAATATAACTAAAGACCTAATATAATATCCACTACGTGACATTCCAAGATCCTGCAAAAACCCCATAATGTATTTACTAAACGTGTCTTGTTATTGTCGAACCTTTTATTCGTTTATTCTGTTTACACAATAAAATACCAGTACCGACACTCATTTATATTTGTTGTTTTAAATATACTCTTGATCTAGAATCTAGAACGTTTGTTTGTTCATTGAATTATAAATTGAATTATAAAAAATAAATTGGGAGGGAAATAACTTATGTGTTCGCGTCACAAATGACCTCGACATGCTCTTGTGTCAGACTAGCGACGCGTAGTTTCGGCCTGTGTACATGTTATATTGATATTTTGTATTGAGCTTGTGCAGCTCATCATGTGTTTGATTAATTATTAAACTGTATATAATTATAGCACCGAATGCCAATAGCTGTGAAAAGCATTTTAAATAATTTAGTCTATAATAGATTTAATAATTCAAAAGAGAACACAGTTATTCCATTGTTTTGAGTTTTCACTTCTGCCGGCAGTCCTTGTGACTGCCTCGGCATTTTTTCTTTTGTTTTCGTAGATTTTTAGTATTATAAAATTTTGGGCAATAATATTATAAAACATACTAGTGACTCGCCCCGGCTTCGCATGGGTCTAATCAATGATATTATAATTACAATTTGTAGATACGTCGTCATAAGCGCTTCGACAGCGCCTCCTTAAAACTTGTAGCTTACTTTTGGCGGCTGCCCCATCAATCCACCCGTATCTAAGCAACATATAACTATTTCTTTTTCACCACCGATATTGAGAATGTGCCATCTTACTTCCACATTTTATTTAAGACAGTGTGACGCTACAATATTACTTTACGCATGTGTGCGATATTGTGCCATTTTATTTATCAAAATATCATGTAGGTGACATATCTACAACTTTTTAGTTATAATACCATTGGGTACAATATACCAATGTGGAGTCATAAGCGTCTAAAAATGTTGTAAGTAAAATAGGTATGGTATGCCTTTGCTTTCAACTTCTATTCTTCTCTACATAAAATATATTGTTAATACAATAAATAACACAGACGAAGTTGCGGGTGTCAACTAGTGTTTACATAATATCATATGAGTCGTCTTTCTGTTTTTTTTTTCAAATTAACATTAACATGAATCAACTGTGGACCTTGTTACATCTTGAACGAACAAGTGCCTAGTTAGTGCATAAAGTGACGAGCCTTAGTGAAGTTGCATCCTGCGCGAACTTATATTTAGAAGGTACGCGTATTTTAGACTATCGTAGTATTTCTGCACAGCCTAGCACAGTGGTTCTCAAACCACGAACGTTATACCTTTTCGCCGCACGGTTTTTGTAAAATTCGTGGTCATAGCAAGTAAAGGTGGAATTTCTAACTTTTGTACAATAATATCAAGAAATTGTATATTTTTTGTATTAAATTAACATTTACAGCATTTCTCAAAATGTTTTTAATTGAGCTTATATTAGTTTTTATAATATTAGAAAATAAGCTATTCTTTATTTCAAATGCATATATCGGGCTTTGTTACGAGAGTTTTTTGAGAGAGAAAACATGTGATATTTGGGCTTCTATTTATAAAAAAAAAGTGTGTACTTATGTACACGCGTTAGAAGTTATACTTCTTTGGCGTAACAAGATAAAAATCTTTAAAAAATTTTATCTTTCGCCTTATTGTATATTGTAGAAAAAACGACACTAACAATAGACAAAAGGTATTTAATATATTGAAAGTTGTAATACAAAGAAATACAAACAACAAATACAAAGAAACAAAATGTTAACTATAACTAACTTCAGGGTGTCGGTTTTTCGTGACGGTGTGCGCGCGCATCGTAAAAATTTACTCTCATCATTTTTCCCTAACGCGCCAAAAGAAATATAACTTCAAAAACAGAGTGTGTCGTAAAGACATACGATAGAAGTGAAACTTTTGTATTATAGGGAAATATTTAAACAAAAACATTTAAAGAACCGGTGTTTCCAACATTTCGTTCGACATAGTAAGCCAAAGTGACGCGTTGTGTTCCCAGGCGGTCACCCATCCAAGTACTGACCGCGCCCGACGTTGCTTAACTTCAGTGATCGGACGAGAACCGGTGTTTCCAACATTCTACCCGACACAGTGTTTACTCCCACCACTTTTCGTCAAACAAAAAAGATGCGGGTCAGATTGTCAAAACCCTCCCATAAGAAGTTATACTTTAGACATATACTAGCGGGCCCGGCAGACGTTATCCCGCCCTGATTATAAAAAAAAAACTTGACAAAGAGATCACTAAAATATTATAAGTATCGGAATAAACAATTTAATTATCACAGTGGTTCGGGTTGCACATGGCTTCATTACGTGGCGTTGTATCTCTCTAAACGATTTAGATTCATTATTAGCGCTTTTAATCTGTATGCCGTGTACAACGTAACTTAAATATATAATTATTGGTTAAGAGTTATTATTTTAATGATTAAAATTGCTTTACAATTATCCAATAGTTTTTGAAGTAAAACTTCTTTACCCACGCTTGACTTGAGAAGTAAGCTGGTGAACGCGTGACGAGAGCGTTACGAAAAATGTGATCTGGCGAGGCGAACGGAAGTTGAGAGGGACATATAAGTTAGTGAAGATAACCCGTAGTTAGTAAAAGCCATAATTAACTTAAGTATGAAAGACAATAATGATTATTGTGAATTATCCTTCGGAGATACACATAAACTATCATATACTTTTCTATAGGCATTTGGAAGATGTATAATTCAATAATACATTATTTTGTTGTATCTCATAAGGTTTAAAATAATTTGAAATAACAATTGAAATGGGAATTATTATAAGTGGGCTTGGAAATTCTGATAGGCAACGTTTTTGTGTGACTTTTCAGTGGTGGTGGTAAGTACTGTGTCGACTAGAGTGCGATCAGTGTCTCGCTTGCCTTCGGGTATTGGAAAATAATGAGACATACGCTCTTCTCGCTTTCTTTCTTTCTCGTTGTCCGTGTTTGCATGTAGTGCATTCAGATGGTGTGACTTAACACAATTTATGCTATTTCAGAGTGATTGATGAATAGTTAAAATACTCCCCTATAATAAAAAAAAATCGCTTCTGTGGTGGTCGAATCACGCTGAAGCTATTACTGGTTTCAGCATGAATGGATCGGCTCGCGTGGGGTACTGCCACCCTACCCACAGAAATACCCACGTGGGCCCACCTTCCCTCCCCCCTCGTCCTCCCTTCTCCCCAACACAGGCTGGCAACGCACTTGCGACTCCCATGGTGTTGTAATTGTTTATGAACGGCGGTGACCACTTAACATCAGGTGATCCATATGTTCGTTTGCTTCCTATGATATAAAAAAACTTTTATCGCCTGTCTATACGACACAGCCTGTTATTTTATTAATAAATTTTACTAGATTTTATAAACGACAGGAATTATTTGAATACTGGAAATAAATAGAAATTAGTCATTCCATGTTTTCGATTCAGTTAAACCAATTAAATATTTTAGGCAACAGTGTTAAATTCTATAATAAGATCCTAAAGTACATTACCGATTTACCCAACAGCAAGTTCAAGCAGAATGTCTAGTGGGGTAATTCTAATGATATTTTGTAATTAAAAAATAAACACAAACATAATAGTGTTTTTGCCGGTTCTTCTCGTTGACCAGAATGTTCTCTGGACCGGTTTTTGTGTTTTAAAAACAAACGCAAACGCAAATATAAAAAAAAATAACTTAAAATACCGATAGCTGTTTACATAAATAATAAAGAAATCCAACCAAAAATAAATAATAGTTATAATTTTTTTTTTATAAAGTTGAATTAAGAATAGTGTACAATTTTTAGTAAATATAAATGAATAATAGTGTAAATAAGAAAAAAATACCTTATTTAAAACAAAGCGTGGGGTGCATGGTTTCTATAGTTTTAAATCTTTTGTTGACAGTTATGAGTAGAAGGATTATCATTTCGATAATATCTTAAAAAGCACTCCACGATTTTTTTTAAATAAAATACATTTTTTTCTTACTTACACTATTATTAATTTATATTTACTAAAAAATGTACACAATTCTTAATTCAATGTTATTACAATTTATTTTCTATTTTTTTTAGTTTGCTTTATTTATAAAAGCGTGTTCTATTAGAGAAATAATAGGTCTTTACCTATGAAATTGCCGTTCTGCAGTACTGGCCATTTCAAATCAAAATAATTTTTGTTTGGCTAAGAATTCTAATTTCAAATTAATTTTATTTAAAAAAAATGGAATTCTTTTTCCAAAAGTAGTCATTTGTTTATTGATGAGTGTTATATTTTCATCGCATTTCAATCTTTTTTGTCATCATGGATACGTTAAAAATTCGAGTAATTATGGAATATGAGTACCGTCGTGGCAGCAACGCGGCACAAGCGGCACGCAACATCAACGACGTTTACGGAGCTAACACTACAAACCAACGCACCACCTGTTATTGGTTTGCTCGCTTCCGTTCTGGGAATTTCGACCTGAAAAATGAACCTCGCGGTCGTCCGAAGACTTTGGTCGACAACGACGAATTCAAGGCGATTGTGGAAGCTGATGATACACAATCTACGGCTGAATTAGCAGCAACTTTCGACGTTAGCCTCAAAACAGTATTGGTCCATTTGCGTCAAATTGGCAAGGTAAAAAAGCTTGACAAATGGGTGCCTCACGAACTCAATGAACGCCAGCGCGAAGTACGCGTCGAGACGTACCTTGCACTGCTCAACAGGCACACAAATGAAGGAACTTTGAACCGCATTGTTACCTGCTATGAAAAATGGATTCTGTTTGATAACCGCAAGCGCTCAGCAAGTTGGTTGGATCCTGGTTCAGCACCTAAACAATGCCCTAAACGAAAACTTACTCCTAGAAAAGTGATGGTCACTGTTTGGAGGTCTAGCGCCGGTGTGATACATCACAGCTTCTTACCAAACGGGGTGAGCATTACTGCAGATGTGTACTGTGAAGAACTGAACTTATCGACTATAGATGAAAGTTATATAAATTAACTAATCTTATTTTGCAAATTGAATAATGCAATAATCTTATGAAATTAGTGCATTGTCATCGAGCCTCGATAAATCTACAAAATTTGAATGAAATCTGACAATTTAGAGTGGGTTAAAATCGTGCCCAAAGTCGTCCAAAGTGTCGGTTACAAACAAACAAACATACAAGTGAAGCGAATAAAAAGCACGTAAAAAAGTCGAGGTCGAATTATAAGGACCGCCGACAGAAGTGAAAACTCAAAACAATGGAATAACTGTGTTCTCTTTTGAATTTTTAAATCAATTATAGTATGAATTATATAAATGTCATAATTTGTAAATTGAAATTATTATCATTAGTCTAGTGTTCACAACTATTGGTACTCTGAAATATAATTATATACGTTTTTACATAGCTTATTAACTTATCAAACATATGATGAGACAATGGCTACACAATCTCAATATAAATATTGGATGTACGCAGGCCGCTATACTACACTTCGCTAATCTGACGTAAGTCGCGCAAGCGCAATACGGCCGGTTATGCTTACGTAGCATGTCATGACGCGAAATCATAAAAAATATGTAGGTATTATATTTCATGTATAGAGGTGCAGGTAACGGATTATAAGCGTCATCTGTCGGGTCCGAGTACAAATGTCTAAGAGTCGTCTAGGAGACCCAAAGGTAAATAACGCGCGCCAAAAAAAACATCTCGTTTGCATCAAAAGTGAGAACACTTGAACTGTAAATACTAAAGCGCCAAAAAAATGATGTAAATCCCATGCGAAGCCGGGGCGAGTCACTAGTTTTATATCGCGTGTATAACTAATGAAAAAATAAACATAGTATATTTTATATGCTTAACGTCATCGGATGTTCAGATTTTTCACACAACACTAGTTTTTTGCAGTGTTATTTCGGGTTACCAGACTCCACAAAATTCCGTGGCTTTCTCTAAATTTTTCACGTAATTACTTCTCTTAATAAAAATACCACTCGTCCACGCGACTACTTATATGTTTTCGCATTTTTGATCAGGTTTTTATTTCATCATTTCTTTTTCTTTATTTATTATGTTGATAGTGTAGTCATTCGAGCTAAAAATAAATTGTTTTTCGAGTCCAATCGTACTGAGAATCACTACATATGATATATTATGACATTGCTCGTAGCTATACAAATATGGCTACTAAAGAAAGGACGAGATAATTTTTATTGGTTTTCTTGGACAAATACACAGACTACGAGATACATATTGACAGTCAACGTGCTAATTTCGTCGAATGGTGTTTCTACAGTACCGTTACTTTGTTTCATAGCCCTCTCGAGTCGGGAATTACTAGCGACTTGAATATTTTACCATCGTTTTTTTACGTCACTGATTACGTTTCCAAATTTCCTGGTAACAGCTGGCAACATTATGAAACTTCAACACATTTTAGCGGTAATACAAAATCGAAGTTAGTTAATATATTATCCATTTATTGTATTAAGTATAATGAAGGTCGGATTTAATGGTACCTACTCGTATTACAAACATTAAAATCAATTATGTACTGAAACTATAATCTCTCATTAATAGTTCGTGTGTTGTGTTAAACGCTTATTTGCACCCAATTGGCTATAATTGTAATCAGGTAATATGTTATTTTTATATTAGCAACTAGCAAATCTATCTGACATTGCCTATATCTTTAAATATTAAAGAAATTGTCCACGCACATAATCTCGGAAGTGTATATTAGGAATTAATATTGTTTATTACTTTGGTGAATTTATCTGCGTAAGTTCTAATCCTAGTGCGCTAATCTCAAGAACTACTGGTCCGATTTGAAAAATTCTTTCAGTGCTAGATAGCTCATTTATCGAGGAAGGCTATAGGCTATATATAGGCGCTAAGGTCAATAAGAGCAGATCCCCAATGAATAATGTTTCAAAATCGTTTTCATTTTCCTTTTGAGAGCTACCGCTGCGTGTTAGCGTCAGCCCAAAGTAGCTATTCCACGCAGACGAAGTCGCGGACAGAAGTTGGTAATATTATAAAAGTACTCTTAATAACATTAAAATAGAATGGATGTCATAATAGTACATTATGGTACAAGTGTGTAATGTTGGTGATTACCGCTGAGGCGCCATTGAGACCCGAGCCGTTAGGTGAGAGTCTTAAGAGAGCCGAGGACGGTAATCACCAATACACACGTGTATCATACGACGTTTTTCAACACACTTGTGAAGAAAATAATAATAAACAATCATTTTATTTAGTACATAAAAAGTTTATTTAGAGAAACAATTAGTAAATGTGCAGTTAGTAAAATTATAATTAACTGTTTTTGATGGCATGGCGGTTTTATCAGATAGATTATTTATTGAAATACTTTCATGTTCTATTGTTATTTGAGATGGTTCATTATTCGTGTAGGTAGGTGAAATCCAATCATTGGATGTACTTGGCGTTTCGCCAGTAGGATGTGCCTCAGAATCAAGTCTAATTCTTTTTGTGATTTTTGCACAAATTTCCTTCTTGTTTTGTATGGAATCTTCTACGTATGATTCTGCTACATTGCTAAATCGCCACCCACCATGACGCTTCAAAGTCATTATATCAGCTCCTGAATTAGCCAGCAATGTCGCTGAAGTTCTTATGAAACTATGTCCAGTATAGCTCTCAGCATCTGCTAAACCTAAAAACTTAGCGATTTCTTTAGGCATATAACCAAATTTGTTTATACCTATTGGCTGACAGGTACATTTACCATTCTGGTAATTTAGAAAGAAACGGTCATTTTTTGTTTTTGGTGAACGCAAACTTTCATACTTCTTAACAATTTCATAGAATGGACCGTGTGCGATGAATGACCTCGATATTTTATTTTTCGTGATAGGTATCTTCACTAAAAGCATCTGGCCATGGTGCTCTATGTCTTTTACAGTTATATTTGTTAATTCTTGTATCCTACATGCACCAGTTACATCAAAAATTAAAGCAACCTGAAAAAAAGAAACAATAATTAAGTTCAACACACAACACGGGCTAAAGTCGCGTAGATATTTAAAATTAATTTAACTAAACTTAGTAGCCAGATATTGGTTATCTGGAGCATCTTTTATAAATTTTTCAACGTCGTCAGACGATAAAACCTTTGATTTCTTGTTCCTAAATCCATCGGATAGTCTCTTTAGATAAGCTGACAAACTAGAATATGTTTTTAAGTCCACTCCATTCTTTGTTCGGACTGTACTTTTTAACATTGAGTATATACACCACAGAGAGCTAGGTTTGTACTTAGAAGATAACTTTAAGTACGCCATGAACACATTTTCTGAAAAAGACTGCGTATTCTTGTTATTTTGCCATTGTATGAAATTTTGGTACGCTAATAGATATTTTTCCTTGGAGTTTTCAAGTACTAAACTTTCCATAACGTTAAGGGCTTCACATCTTATATCGGGCGGTGTACAACATAAATCATTTTCTTCATAACTAGTACTTGTAGACATTTTAATTAATAAATAACTAAAATTTCAACAGTGACAACGAGTTGTGAATTTTTTTCGCTATGGCGGGAAAAATTAATCAGTTTGCGCGCGCATCTAACAATGGCGATCGGCCATAGACTAAAGGAATGAGGTTTCTTTTTTTTTGGCTTTCCACAGATAGCGTTTTAGCCACGTATAAAATGGGGAATTTAAAGTTTTCTTTATTACAGAGGAAACAAAAGTTATATTTGAGTGAAAGTTTTATTTATTAAACACGTACAAGTTGAAATAATCTATTTAAATACGAAGTCGTATGAAATGAGCAAGCAATAGGTACATTAATTTATTTGTTCTATTGATCATTATCTTTTTTGTATCGAAACTTTTTAAGAACAAAGCAACTCGACCAATAAAATAAAAAAAAAACTCTATAACTCACTTGTGAATAATAGCAATGAAAAAGTCACAGTTTGATTACAGGTGGCATTAGTGCCTAATTGCGGTGATATTAGAGCCACTTTATGAGCAAGTGTATTGAAAAAAATATTACAGCCTTCATGAGTACAAAATTTCATAAAAATCGTTAAAGCCGTTTTTAAATCTGGATATACAAATATAGATAGACAGATATGGACTGACATATAAGCTACTACTAGACATTTTATGATATGCTTGTGGTCTGTGGTCTTTATAATAATATTTATTAGCTGATTCCCGCGACTTCGTCCGCGTCGTTTATTATCATCATCATCATATATATTAATACGTGAAGCCAAAACTATGTACCCCTTTTTAAAAGAATTGCGTGAACGGATGAACGTGAAGTTTGGCATAGTTAAAGTTTATATGGAGGAGAAGTGCAGAGAGCTATTTATTTTATATAAAAGGCATTACAAGTACATTAAATTAATTAAAATATGCATTACTCACACTACTGCTTCAATTTTACACAACATATACACACATGTAAATGAAAAAGACGTTTCGAACATCCTTCATCCTTCTTACGTTCCAATTACCTTTTAAATATTTTAACACTACTGACGTTGCATGCTTTACAATATGCCCTTTGAAATCTACTGGTCAAATTGTAGGTTAATTTTAGAACAATATAATATATAGACTCATAATATACATTAATAATAATTTATAAATAATTTATCTTTAGTAAATTTATGGAACTACTGAAATAATTATTATTCTCTTTGGTTTTATTGAATGTCAAAACTTTTAGGTGACAGGACTGCTCTCACTTCACGTCACTTTGCTTCATGTTGCCATAAGAGTAAAGCAATATTTCCAAAGTCAATGCAATATTTTAATGTTTAGGATTTCTTTATGGTGTACTCACTTCAAAAAATACTTTGTATAATCAAAATAAGAAAATTTGTTTGGTCATGAAAGTAATCCATGACTTACATCTCCGCAGTTACAATGATGCAGTTCAACTTGTTGTAGCAATTATATTTAGTACAGTTAATGATGAATTATGAACAAAAATGAATTCATTTTCAAAAGTTAATGGTAGTATTAAAACATCATTGTTTTGGATTCATCATTTGATTCTATTGTGTATCCATTACTTTTCCAAACGATGATACTGGGCATATCACTATTCCTCATAATGTATAGACTATATTTGATTCAATATCACCCAGAAATACCATGCACCCATGGTGTCGTGTAAAATTAATTGAAAATTGTGTCATGAGTTGCGATAAATTTCTTTATTTTCGTAAAGTTATGTTTACTTAGTTTTTGAGAACCGTACTACCTTATGTAACCGCCTGTTTTTTGTTTCAAATTTATAAGTAATTTCCATTTTCATTTAGACATCGATTTTTTTTAATGTTTATTTAATTTAAAAAAAGGGGCAAATAATTGAGTAGGTAGGCATAATGAAAGCCTTTGATTATAGAGTTTATTATAACCCTTTGATTAAAGAACCCTAATAAAGTTCAAACTTAAAAATTCAATGTTTTTTTTTTATTACAACTATGAGGTATAATGAGGTATAACTTCCAGATGTCGTTTCATATAACGTTCGTCGTTATCGAACCTTCGTTCATGTAACGATCCATCCTATAATGAACTTTTAAACGTAAAACCTGCTTGGCTTGATCCGGGTGGTTTGGCAGGGCCTTGTAAATGAATTTAATAACAGTTTACTACAACTAATGAGATGTGTTACTGGCCTGATTCTTATGCTTTACGTATTGTGTTGTGGCATCACTGAATAATCAGTCGGAATATATTATTTACGGGTGAAACCTTTTTATCGGTATGTTTAAAGAATAATTTAAATTTATTTTCTTTATTAATTTAACGTGTATAATGTTTTGGACGCACATCATTACATATTATAAAACAAAGTCCTCTGCCACGTCTGTCTGTCTGTTGACGATAAACATAAAAGCTATTGAACGGGTTTTCATGCGGTTTTCACCAGTTGTCCCTCCCTGATAATAAAAAAAACCTTGTCGAATTATATACCTAAACCTTCCTCATGAATCACTTTATTTACTGGTAAAAACCGTATGAAAATCCGTTTAATAGTGTTTTAGTTTATCGCCAACACACAGACAGACGTGGCAGAGGACTTTGTTTTATAATTTTTGGTGATGTATAGTATTTCGGTCATTGGCTCATTGGGTCATAAATAAATAAAATATTTTCTGGTATTAAAAATTAGCTTATTTATAGCTTTTATGGACATGCTTTAAATTATCAAGAATTTATTGGTTGGATTACATTATAACACTTATCGCCGCGAATGCCTTTTCGACCGTCAAAAAGTATTTGTACTTATATAAATATTACACTTTATCTTCTAAAACGAAGCAAGCCTATAAAAGGCGTAGCGAAATATAACATTGTGTGTCTTACGAATGCACATTTGTTTGAAGAGTCTGCTAGCTTGATTAGTTTATCGCGTTGCGCGTTTATTGTAATATACAAGCCGAGGCTGCCCATAAGGCCTTGTGCTAGTTGCTCATTGGTTGAGTGCCTTAAGCGCTCGCTTTAATAGTTCAGTGAAGCTGGTAAAGGCCCTTAAAGCCAATGCGTAGGTCAGTTAGAAGAAAAGCGTCAATCATTCTTACGCGGTGTGTCTGACAGTTCACATCTCTTAAGGCAATTGCGTAACTATACGCAGTAGTGTATTACTGTATCTGCTGATTAAGGTAAACACTTTTATAATTAACTAGCTGTGGCCGCGACTCCGTCCGCATGGAATCTAATGTAAAAAAAACCTCGACTAATAAAATCATCTGAATGTATTAAGTCCATTTACTTATCTACTTTTCTCTCGTACTCACGCCGCGTCGTTATTAAAATTACAATAGTTTTTGATAGAGTGAACCGATTTTAATGAAACAAAGAATAAGTTATTCCCGAATATATGTTTTATGATTTTCCTGGTGTGGTTTTAGTGTGAACCCAGTACTTTAGCAGAGATGCGTATTCACACTGACAGACAGATAGACAGACATTTCTAAAAATGATTGAAATGTATTATATTACCTATTGCAAGACACCTGCAACATTTTTTTCTCAAAAATCTAAAAAGTACAGACACGTTGGAATTACATCCTTATTATATGTATAGATATGGATATATATACTTACTATTTGATTTCTCTTCAGTGACTGATCGATTAAATGACAAACAAGAGGTCATATGATTGATGTCATACCTTTATAATTACCGTCTCCAACGTCATCTTAACCAGGACATACTATATTACTAAAACTTGGTATTTTGTGATTCGCGTGGTCTGTATAGGTCAGTTATCGGTACCGTTTATTTGAAGGTAAGTTGAAGCGAGGACACCAACTTATGTACAAGAGTTTACGGCCGGTATAATATCGAAGGCCGACTTTCAAATAACACGATTTATGAATTAAATACGTCTTTCTTTATAAGTTATACTCGCAAGTAACTCCATTTTTGTGAAAATTGTTTTGTTGTTTTAAAGGCGTTATGTTATAAATGTGAGTTCATTATGGATTGTCTCTTATATTTTTCTGATCGTAATTTACTCATTACTTAACCTCTACAACCCTGTTACAGATTTTAAGTTGCACTAATTATAAAAAAAAAACAGTGGTTAGTACCCATCATCTTCAAATGCCCTTCTGCAATCAAACATTGTATAGGCTCTACCACTGTTTAAAAGAAGACGTTTCGTTTATCACAAATTATTAAACGATAATCTTAAAGGTAGTCTTAACTATATAAAATTGCAAAGTAGAATTAGATTATACCCAAATAGTTTGCTAGTCTTTCTAATGCCAGATAAGAAGTTCGATGCTTAGAGTATTTGACGAGATAAGCAATTTTCTATAATTGATTTAATTTGTAAACGCTAACTAAACTAATTTAAATTGAGTTTCAGATCCTTTACTATGAGTCCGACTGTACCAGAGTTCTACGCGGGGAAGACTGTATTCATTACCGGCGGTACAGGATTTGTCGGTAAGGTGAGGTAACGTTACAGACCATGGGAGGCATAGAAAGTGGTATATCATACTTAGCTTTACAAATGCAGATGTACATTTTAGCATTTTGAACGATTATTTTTGAGAAAGTGATGACAAAAAGAGTTTGTAATTTAGAATATTGGAGTTGCTGGTAATCTTACAGAATGCTGAATGTCAAATGCTTATTTTAAATCAAGGACAATTTGCTGGTCACAACTTTTGGATTTCTAATCGAAAGCTCTATTCTTCGGGAACGATAGAGGTGGTAGAGCCACGTTGAAGCTATTACTGGTTTCAGCATGAATGGGTCGGCTCGTCCGGGGTAGTACCACCCTCTCACAGAAAACCGACGTGAAGTAGCAGTGCTTGCATTGTTGCGTTTCGTTTGGTCAGTGAGAGCGCCGGATACCCACCTCCTCTCCCCTTCCCCGTTCTTCCCCTCCCCATCCCCCACTTCCCCACTCCCCTCTCCCCCAAACACAGGTTGGCAACGCACTTGCGACTCCCTTGGTGTTGCAAGTGTCTATGGACGGTGGTGATCACTTACCATCAGGTGACCCACATGTTCGTTTGCCTCCTATAACATAAAAAAAAAAAAAAAAAAAAAAAAACGATGTATTAGCTGCTTCAATATATTCCAAATGTTTGTCGCAAAGTGTAGTACAATATAATAAAGAGGTAAAGTTTGTGAATTTGTGTCATTGTGACGTTGTAGGGAGTAATGTCATGAACTACTAAACCGATTTTGAAATTTTTCTACCAATAGAAACCTACATTATTTGTGAGTGTCAAAGGCTATATATCATCACGATAAGACTAATAGGAGCGTAGCAACAATGAAAAATGTTTTAGAATCGGGGTTTTTTTCCTTTTGAAAGCTTCCGCTGCGTCTTAGCCCAAAATAACTATTCCACGCGTGCGAAGTTGCGGGCAGAAGATATTTACTAATTATATTATCTAGAAAGATTATCTTAAAGATGTTCGGTGTTATACAAAAAAGTTAAATACGTATTGAACCCTGGCTTTAAAAAGGTCTCGTATTAAATGCACCGCGGTCGCTGAATGTTCGCCATCTTGTTCTTTTGTCGCGCTTTGGTTCCGTTAGGTTAGACTTGTGAAAAAGGATAACGTTAACTTGCCTCGGGCGAGCGCGGTGCATTTATTAGGAAACTTTTTAAACCAAGTATTTAATACGTATTTAACTTTTTTGTAATAACACGGGTAAAGTTTGTGAGGTTGTAGGGGGTAATATCTGGGGAGTCGGAGAAAAAATGGTCGAACGAAAAAGTTTCTTACGAAAGCTGTCTTAATGATAAGAGATATATGATTTGAGTTCTAGAGAAAAGTTGTAGCTTGATAATGCCTATTACCGCCCAACGAAGTGGGCACGGGTCGGCTAGTTAATTATAAATACATTAGGGTAAGATCACTTCAAGTGGACCCCCATTTCCCACTTGGTCATAGAATTTAAATATAATTATTTTATTATGACGCATTTTATAATGGGGATCCGTGCATATGATCTTACCCATTACTATTCTGTCATAATCATGAATGAAACAGTTTTCAAATACAAAATCTTTAAAATAAATAAGAAGTTTGAACATTCTTATGTTTGCTGTATTATTTAGGTGTGGAATCGCTTCTCGGCTAGTGTTTTTCCTTTCTCTTTCATAGGAGAATCCAAACATGGTTTGAAGAAAATACCACTGTCTATGGAATTTTTACCCCATTTCACTACATTTTCTATCAAGTTATAACGTAGCCAGTTTGCAGAGTTACTACAAAAAATGCAATTTGATTGTTCCCAAAACAAAAAGCACGAAATTGAATCACTATTATTAGGTTTCCACTCTGTATGTGATAGTAGCGATGCATATGTAATAACAATAGATCAATATTATTCTATGGAATTTTTAACTCTACATATATTGTGATATTACAGAGCGCCTTTCATCTATTGTTTTTGTTGCAGGCCCTTGTGGAGAAATTGCTTCGAAGCTGTCCCGACGTGAAGGCTATGTGCCTTCTTATGAGACCGAAGAAAGGGTATTCGTGCGAAGAACGTCTCCATGATCTTTGCAGTAGTAAGGTACAATTGTATTTTTTGGTGTCTGTAACGATTCACTTTAAGAGTTATTGTGAAATAGAATTACTTTAAATGCTAAATATATTTTACAAAGACTTTTTATAAAACGATAATCGATTTATTGGCATTACTTAATATTGGAGCAGTTGATTATGTCATTTGTGAAGTATAAGTGCTTTAGGCTTATTAAATAGTGAAAGAAAGTGAACCGTCACGCTCGGGTTAATGACGCACCGAATCGTGTATACTCGGCTCAAATCGTCATCAAACACGTTTAAATACTATGTATGTTTTATATACTCATAGTAGTATTTCAAGTGTATATATTGTGTGTATTTAAATATAAACATTAACTAACGGGCCCGGCGGACATTGTCCCACCCTGATAACAAAAAAAACATGATTAATTATATACTCAAACCTTCCTCATGAATCACTTTATCTACTGGTGAAGACCGCATGAAAATCCGTTAGTAGTTTTTAAGTTTATCGCGAACAGACAGACAGCCAGACGAGATAGAGGATTTTGTTTTATAAAATGTAGTGATATGGGAAGAGTTTGTTAATGTTATCAATTAAGAAAGTATAAATTTTTTTGGCGTATTGAAAACTGAACAAAAGTGAACCGTCATGCTCGGGTTAGTGACGCACTGAATCGTATATACTCAGCTCTATTCGTCATCAATTACATTTGTTGTCTGATATACTTTGAAGTCTACACGTAGTTACATTTTACTAATATGCAACAAGCGATGATAGCTTAATTGATAGCGTGTTCGGACACAGCGTCGATAGACGTAGGTTGGAATGTTATCAACTGATTCAGAGCGTGTGGTGAAGGAAAACATCGTGATGGAACCACAGCATAGTGGAAGAGTTTCCTCTAAGTCCGCCTGACTAGCTGCCTACTAACCTCAAGTTGTAAATCTATCGCCAAGCACAGGTCGGTGTGTTCCGGCACAGTTCTCTGCTAGGTTTATCGTGTTTACTATCTTAGACCTCATCGTTATTTAAAATTAGGTGAGATTATGAGCAAACGCTAAAACCTTAACAAAGCTTCATTATTTAATACTGTAATTTTGATGTTATAAAGGAACGTCCAATATGGGGATATTAAAAAGAACTATAATTAATTAATGATCTATCACACGTTACAGGTTTTCGATCTCGTGAGACGTGATAATCCTGGTGCCTTTAAGAAGTTAAAGTTCATCGATGGCGACATAACAGTGGACGGACTCGGTATATCTGATGAAGATGTTGAAATGCTGCGAAATGAGTGTAATATCATCTTCCACAGCGCTGCTTGTGTCAGGTTTGTTTTACATTTGGGAGGATTATATGTAGCTGCGAGAAAGTTATTTATCTTCAAATGCCCAATCTAAAGAGTGAACGGATTTTTTATAAAGTAGAACTTACATGACCCATTTGGTATTAAATATGAATTGCAATCTATCGCTACCTAGAAAAATAATCAGATTCAGTTCTTTTTGACGTGAACCAGTGATATACTTTGTGTCGGAAATAGTTAAGGCAGTTATGTTTTAATGCTTAAAACTTGCACCAGTTTCACTATATCTTAAACCAGTATTTTCATTGTGATTTTAAAGCAAAAACCTCTTTATGTCCTTTGTGATTTTAAACTAGAAACGATTATCGATTGTCGTACGTTATGACCCTACAAACCATTCTCGCGATATTTGCGTACACCGTTGACAGTGGAACAATTTTTTGATCATTATTATTGCTTTAAAAAACATCACTTTTCGTTTCACCATCTTACATAATATCCCGAGACCAATTTTCAGTGCAATAGCCTATTTATTTTAATATTAAGATCCATGGATAAATTTTGCCCAGATTCGATCAGAAGTTGAAAGAAGCTGTGAATATGAACACAACGGGGACATTCCGACTACTTTCTCTTGCAGAAACCATGAAGAAGTTACAGGTAGAATGTTTTAAATATTAAGATAACATCGAAACTTTTATATAAATACTGAACCAGTTTCTTGTATACCTTTCAAACCCCAGGCCTTCGTCCATCTATCAACAGCGTTCTGTCGCTGTGATTTAGATGTACTTGAAGAGAAGTTGTATAAAGCTGTCCACAGCCCACGACGTATTATGGATATTGTGGAATGGATGGACAAGGATACACTGGACTATTTGGAACCGAAGTGAGTGTTTCACGACTGTGCATTTTTAATAGCCCAGTTCTAAAATTATTTGTTTCGACTCATGTATATTTCGTTTCATATATTTTGAAAATAATTTCAAAGTACTGTGTAACATTATCAAAATCAAATAAAGATTGTACGAGTAGACTGTTGACGTTCTTAGTAAATTTGTTCTTAGTTGATTAACAGTATCGAAATGTCAACTTTATGGTTGTCATGCATCTAAATGTAAATAAAAAGAAAAAGATTGTGTACCCACCGTTCAAACGAACGATTGAAATGTATGCACGTCTGTATTGCGTTCCCATAATAAGCGGATATCATACAAAATATCGTGTGCGATCAGTATAATCAGTAGCTCCATCGCCGAAATCATCACGATCAAACAAATTTGTGGAAGCTCAGCGGTCAGCATTAACACGGTGCGTGCATTTTGCCTTTACTGTTGTTAGCTGGATCTGAACCTAAATTGTAAAGGCACTCGTAAGAGCCTTTGTGTCTCTGTAGAGTAACAAAAAGCCACCATAGGCTGTCTACGAAGGAACTGGAAGTGATAATAATAGAAAAGTTGGATAGCAAAAAATATCGTATTTCGTTGTATTATTGAAAAACAACAGCACTGATATCAAGAAATTAGCAGATATTGGATTACTAGTAGTGCATTTAGATGTAACGTTGATCAGTATAGATTCAATTCCTATACTGTATCTGATATAATTATGAAGGAAAAAGATGGTGACAACAACAGTTTATTTTTGATTTAATAAACTAATTAGGAAACATTGGCTCACTAGTAATGGTTTCGGATGTAACGTTGTATAATGTAGATTCAATTTCTATACTATATCTGCGGGATTTATGAAGGAAGAATATCGTGCTGAGTAGTGTTTTCTAATTCTCATCTGACGAACTGTTATCTTCAGGAAATCAATAGCCAAACATTCACAAGTGTATTTCACCAGTTGCGTTTGGCTTTGTAGTAGTGTTAGCTTAGCATTTTACCATGTTCAGGCACGTTACCATTTGAAATAATTCTACTCAATTATTAGACCATTAAAGTTGCTAATGATAATCTCATTTCTATACATGTAATAAGAATAGACATTTAACGTGTCAGTACTTTTTAAATTTTTGTAAAAAATATTGTTTCCGGTATTAGGAATAAGAATAAAATAAATTCCAATCATTTTTTGCAATGTCTCTCTGTCTGTTTGTCTGGACACGCGTCACTACTAAAATATTACGATCATGATTGTACCTTTAAAGCATATTTTCGAGTAATATTCGAGTCTTTGTTTTATTAAAATCGGTTTACTCTATGAAAAGTTATTGTAATTTTAATGACGACGTGATTTAAGTCCGAGAAAAAAGTAAAGAGAGACTCAATACATTCAGATGACTTTATTAATCACTATTTTTTTACATAAAGTTCCACGCGGATGAAGTCGCGGGTACAGCTAGTTTATTAATAAAATACTTATTTGCTCACAGACTTATATCTTCAGAACCAAACACATATTCTTATACAAAAGCGATAACTGAAGATCTAGTTGCTGAATATGGGAACAAGTTTCCTCTGGCTATAGCGAGACCTTCTATTGGTGAGTTTTTTCTAAAGAGGAATTTCCTCTGGAGTTGATTCACAAAGTTTATTGAGGTTTTAAATTTATATTCCAGATTTACAGGTAATATAAATAATTAGATAGGAATTTTTGATAATATTATTACAATAATAATAATTATTGGTTTTTAATTACATAACAACGTTTTGGTTTCCAGTAACACCTGCATGGAAAGAACCATTTCCCGGATGGGTGGACAACTTGAATGGACCTGTTGGGATTTTCGTGGGTGGCAGTAAAGGTAAATTAAACACAGCATAAGCTATCTGTCTACATAGCATTAACTTCACAAGGACTGCACAATATAAATTAATTATGTGTATATTGATTTTTTTTAATATAAATTTTGACAATAAGAAGTATTGTGCAAGCATTACAATTAACCTTTTTTTTTCTTTTGAAACATAGAACGAGGCCACGATATTAAACAACTTGGATAATTTAATAAGATTCTTTTAAAAGCTTGGCTAGATTATTAGATTTTATCTCAATACAACATAGTATATTAGACAACTCCAATACTAGCTATTAAGGCCAGTATCGCAAGGGACTTTACAAACATACAATTCATGGGTACAAAGAACCCCTAGACTGAAAATAATAATTTGTAATGTTGCGAGTTCGTCTTCAAAGCACATGAGTTTATGGGTTTTTCTTTATGCAGACCTTAATGGCCTCAGTGGACACTGATCGTCGTTCCGGATACCACCGCAGGGAAAACATTTGAAATATGCTGAAAATCGTACCGTTGGTTTCGCTCAACGTACCCCGTTAACACATATAGATAAATATTAGGCTATCTCTTAAGGGCGTTTCGCTAAACTGTAACCAAATTCTTGAACATGAATTAATATCGAGGCTAGGTTGTTTCTGACGCTACACATTCAATAAGTAGTATAGTTACCCCATGTCGAATGCGATCCACTAATATATCCGTTGTCAAAACCGTGATGATTCCAAGTTTACTTTATTATTATCACAGTGTACAAGACGACTAAATTTCCATTTTATACGTCTCTTCCAACGCTCATTAACTTTTTATTCTTTTTCCCCAATTCCCGCTCTTCATCACCTAATCAATGTTAATGACTAACGTAAAAACTAGTGGCATCTGTCGATGTCATACATTAACCGGTGATTATTAGTAATTTATAGATTACACAAGTACTTGTCCTGTATAAAATTTGAAAACCCACAACGCAACGTGATGGTAACGATGAGGAAAGTGTTCAATTCACTGCGCTACTCAAGCAACACCTCCCTCTAACTTAGTGTGTAAACACAGTGCTCTTGATTAAATGTTTTTAATTTGCTACTTCCGCCATGAATTTTTTGATTCTTGCCACATTTTTCACAATCGATTATACATATTCTTCTCCTCCACAGAGCGGCTTCAGATCGATTATCATTTTTCCGATGCAATCTCCTCTCAAAATGCAGTGTACAGTTTAAAAATAGCTATATAATACTCTCTAGTAATAAAAGTCATTTCTACGTATGTTTTTTTTTGACGTAAAACTTCTTTAGGCGCCTCTAGGAGGTAATTGGATGACAATGCAACGGAAGTGCATTACGGCAATATGGCGTCACGTTAAATGTACCATCCGGTTAAATGATAATGATTATACATAACCAAAACTTCTATTAAATCATAAATCATTTAATTCGTTATATTACTTATCATAGTTTTATTTTAATATTAAGAAATCCCTCGATTCAAAGTCATTAAAAAGGAACACAATTTTGGGTTAAAATCTAATATAGAAGCACGAGATATTGTACGGACGTGATATGTCATTTATTTATTTCAGGTATTATAAGAAGT
The DNA here is from genome assembly GCA_036509395.1 of Antheraea yamamai. Lineage (NCBI taxonomy): Eukaryota > Metazoa > Arthropoda > Insecta > Lepidoptera > Saturniidae > Antheraea > Antheraea yamamai. The sequence continues at coordinate 11,567,075 of AP028453.1, forward strand.
ATGCTTTGTGAAGGTTCCTATAATGCAGATGTGATTTCTGTTGACGTCGTTGTGAATGCTTGCATATTGATTGCATACGTCACAGCTCTGGACAAGTAAGGCTTTTGATATTTAGTCTCAATTATATACTAGTAACATACTTATAGAGGGTGGTGTAATAGACTACCTGCCAAGACTTTGCCAGACGACCTTATAAAGGTGGTAGAATCTGAAGAGAAAGAGTTGATGGTCCATAAACTTTCAACAGTGGCTTCTAGTAGTAGTCCTGGACACAGCAACCACACTTCGATAACCACGTCGATCTGTGAGCCAAATCTGATAGAAGGTTCTAGAGTATCTGGGTGCTCTCGTCTATGCGGATACTCCCTGCATTAGTCCAGGTCCGTATCTGTAAATGGTCTTTAGACTGTAGTAGTGAGTTCAAGAACCATGTTCAACGGGTTTTAATGTCTAAAGGCTATTATAGAGTTAAACAGTATGTGAACGCTGGTGACGTCTGGAAATGGCGCCCCTCTCTGTGCATCCACTAAAAACGAATGGATCTACTTATGTTTTGCAAAAATATATGACATGAAGAAGTAACCCGATCGAGTTTGTTGCCGGTTCTTCTCGGTGAGTGGGTTATTTGTCCGAACCGGTAGTAGCTTTGACGTTCATAAGCGCCTTCCCAGGGCGCAAATTGAATAAAGTTTTTTTTTTATTTTGAAGAAATGAAGTATCGTTCACCTGATACATATGCAAGACTCCTCTGGTCGTAACGGTTCGCCATTCCATTGGAACAAGGAGGGTATGGATAAGGAAGTGTTAGGGATACAAGTCGTTCCATTTTAAAATAAGCTAAACCCAATTTTTTTTATGAAGATCTTGAGAAGTAACGTAAAATATTAGAAATGGCTAAAATAAAATTTAGCTTAATTTAAAATGTTGCGCACACATCTACCCTCCAAAATATATCGTGCGTAACCGACCAAGGTTTTACGTGTTAAACACCACCCCAAGTCCTGAGTTTGGTCGTTGATGCCGAATTCGGCTAGAAAGATTATATATAGGTATTTGCCTAGACATTTTCAATCTGAGGGTTGTAGCTAACTAGGAGGGTTATAGAAAAAGTGTTGCCTTGCTATCTATTCATCACAATTCTCTACACTGAAAGCTCCGCCTCATTATATAACTTTCCAGTTATTTTATGTTACAGTTATATTTTCATAATAATAGGTCTTTACTTATGAAATTGCCGTTCTGCAGTACTGGCCATTTCAAATCAAAATAATTTTTGTTTGGCTAAGAATTCTAATTTCAAATTAATTTTATTTTAAAAACATGGAATTCTTTTTCCAAAAGTAGTCATTTGTTTATTGATTAGTGTTACATTTTCATCGCATTTCAATCTTTTTTGTCATTGTGGATACGTTAAAAATTCGAGTAATTATGGAATATGAGTACCGTCGTGGCAGTAACGCGGCACAAGCGCCACGCAATATCAACGACGTTTACGGAGCTAACACTACAAACCAACGCACCACCTGTTATTGGTTTGCTCGCTTCCGTTCTGGGAATTTCGACCTGAAAAATGAACCTCGCGGTCGTCCGAAGACTTTGGTCGACAACGACGAATTAAAGGCGATTGTGGAAGCTGATGATACACAATCTACGGCTGAATTAGCAGCAACTTTCGACGTTAGCCTCAAAACAATATTGGTCCATTTGCGTCAAATTGGCAAGGTAAAAAAGCTTGACAAATGGGTGCCCCACGAACTCAATGATCGCCAGCGTGAAGTATGCGTCGAGACGTGCCTTGCACTGCTCAAATGACACACAAATGAAGGAATTTTGAACCGCATTGTTACCTGCGATGAAGAATGGATTCTGTTTGATATCCGCAAGCGCTCGTCTCCGCTGCTCCTGCACGACAACGCGCGACCTCATACTGCACAGCAGACGGTCTCCAAGTTGCAAGAGCTGGGGTTGGAAGTTCTCCGTCATCCACCCTGCTCACCAGACCTTGTGCCTACAGACTACTACTTTTTCCAGAATTTGGATAACTCCTTGGCGGGAAAAAAATTCAATAACCGATAGGCAGTACAAAATGCCTTTGAAGAATTTCTTTAAGAAGGGCATTAATAAACTGCCACTACGTTGGCAAAGATGCATTGATTGCATGGGTGATTACTTCGATTAATACAAATAAAAAATACATGAAAAAAATTCGTTTAAATTTTTTCATACAAAACGGCAATTTCATAGGTAAAGACCTAATAACTTGAAAATAATCGTTAGAATATTTTTCCATTATTTCAGACCTAAACAAACTCAAGTCTACAATGTGACCCTATCCAAAGCTATTAAGATTTCTTGGTATCAAGTTATAAAATTGGGTGAGTAAAACATTGTTCAGTAGTTAATATTATTATTATTACGAAGCAGTATTTCAAGCGATGTTAGTTTTAATATGTATTATTTCGTCTTCGTTACTCCGCATATTTTATCTATACTTCCGCACGCTATTTATTATCAATGTATTTTATACAACCCATTCCTCTACAAAAAGAACGGAACGCCGCCGCCGCCCGCGCTGCTCCCTCTTCCTCGAAGCACATAAGAGAACGCACGCGACCACGCAAAGAAAAATAACTCAATACTTTGTACAAGTTATTTTTGAATACACGCTTTCCTATCCACCAAGGTAGATCTGCTGTTGGTTTATCTCCAAACGCGATATAGAAAAGATGAACGGTTTCGCGTAAACCTGAAAGGTTTGTTTGTTTGTTTGCTCGAATGCGCTAAGCTCAGGAACTACTGGTCTGATTTGAAAATTCTTTCAGTGTTATATAGCTCATTTATCGAGGAATGCTGTAGGCTATATATTATTACGCTAAGTCCATAGGAGCGGAGCCCCAATGAGGAATGTTTCAAAATCTTTTTTTTTCCTTTTGAGGGCTTTCGCTGCGTGTTAGCGTTAGCCCAAAGTAACTATTCCACATTCCACGCGGACGCAGTCGCGGGTAGAAGCTATTAGTCATATGTGACAGAGTATCAAGTAACATTGGCTCAAACATATATGAAAGGGAAATAGGAGTGTTCGGGTCGTTGTGCTTACGAACCGGTTCCTCTAGCCTTAGCGTGTTATCGTCGTAGGTTATATGTGTAATATCAAATCAAATTGTGCTCATCCGTTAAATCTATACATTATACATGAAGGATTCCAAACGCACTAGTTAAAAAGTGAGATAGTATTTTGAGGCTTATTTATAAGATACGAATATTTGCAGGGGAGAAATGGGTTCATGAATATCCCTATACGTTAGCCTTGTGGTATCCGGGAGGAAGTTTGAAATCTTCTCGGATATTGCACAAAATAAGCGTTGTACTAACGCATTACCTACCAGCTTATCTAGTGGACGGTCTGCTGTACATATTGGGAAAGAAAACTTTGTAAGTGGACATCGTTTTGTTACTATCACTTCTTTTGTTACTTTTGGGAATAAACCATGATTTAAGACTTAGAAGAAGGTATTAATGAACAAGAAGTAAAATTATGCGTTAGCGATATTGACAAAATGTGAGGTACATTTACATATGCGCTAGCTACCAATCTATAGGATATAAATTTATTGCAAACCTCCTATGGATGTATTACAAGCTATTCTGCTTGAGAGCATGTCTCTATAAGCTTAGCATATTTTGACAACAATCATATGAAGTATATTAGTAATAAAGTAGAAAGTATTGTTAGTTTTTCCTTTGTAACAGAACTTATGGCCGGACTAGGTATATTAGTGGTAGGTAAGACGGTTATAAATTGAAACAAATTAATGAGATTAAAAACCAATTATAATTACTGGCATTAACTTATGTACTTGTGCATACTTAGAAGCTTTCCTTGACATATATTTAAATAAATATAACAATATCAGATGTTAATAGACTCTTGTTTGTTATTTTTGCCGCGCTTTTCGGATCGTACTTCACTTAATAAGAGTACTGTAGGCTTATCAAGCTGGTATAGACATTGAATTGAGCGATTCACTAACTGTAGACGTCAATTATATTTAATAACAACCATGATATTATAAGTAAAAAGCTGTTGAACGACATAAGCGCTTCGATAGCGCCTTGTTCAAACTTTTCTAGTTAGCGTATCTAAGCAACATATCACTATTTCATTTTTCCCACCGATATTGAGAATATGCCACCTTACTCCCACATTTTATCTAAGATAGTGTGGCATTTGTTTTATCAACATATCATGTAGGTAATGTATCTACACCTTTTTAGTTATAATATCATTGAATAGTAATAAAGAATATAGTAGTGTAGGTAGCTGGTAGAGCCATGCTGAAGCTATTACTGGTTTCAGCATGAATGTGTCGGCTCGCCCGCGGTACTACCACCCGACACACAGAAACACCCACGGGAACTAACAGTGCACGCATTGTTGCGTTTCGTTGTAGGTGGTAGAGCCATGCTGAAGCTATTACTGGTTTCAGCATGAATGTGTCGGCTCGCCCCCGGTACTACCACCCGACAAACAACAACACCCACGTGAAGTAACAGTGCTTGTATTGTTGCGTTTCCTTCGGTCAGTGAGAATGCCGGAGACCCACCCCCCTCCTTCTCCCTTCCTTCCTTCCCCTACCCCTCCCTCCTTCTCCACCAACATAGGCTGGCAACGCTCTTGTAACTTCTCTGGTGTTGATGGTGTCTATGGACGGTGGTGATTACTTAACATCAGGTGACCCACCTGTTTGTTTGCTTCCGATATATAAAAAAAAATGTTACCAAAATTGCTCTCACCACTTTGATTATAGCATGGTCAAACTACAAAAGAGGGTCAGTCGTGGATTGGAAGTCCTAGAATATTACACGACGAAGGAATGGAATTTCAACAATACCAATTTCCTCGCCCTTCGACATCGCGTCGATAAAAGTGATGAGAGAACATTCTTCATTGATGTGAGTGGATGTAACACTGATGAGTATTTGAGAAACTGTGTTCTCGGTGCGAGGGAATATTGTTTAAAAGAAGATTCCTCGACTTTACCTCGAGCTAGGACTTTACATAAAATGTGAGTTAATAATTGCCTAAACATAGTATCTCAAAATTAAATTATTTTTCAGGGAAGCCATTTGAGAATTGCATAGATAATGCGGTGGGTTGTAACGTTTTAAGTATACATCATCACCAGCCTGTTAGAGACCCACTGCAGGGTCATAGGCCTCATCTCTAAGGAAGGTATAGGCGCAATCATTATAACCCACGACGTATTGGCGATTTTAACCTCTAAGAAATCCACAGTTCCTTCTTTTCCCACATACAGTAGTACTACAAGAACATTTTTCAGATTCAGACTTCCTCACGATGTTTTCCTTCGCTATCAGTCGATACTGCTATCGAGTTAAATTAGTAAAAGGACATCGGATTGACATTTGACTGATCAAGACACTAGACCAACACGACTACTTTTTATCACGCTTTTATTAGCTTCACCTGTATGTATGTATGTAACCGACCCCCTTGAGCTCGATTTTGTCCTACTTTGAACAATCAGATTTAATTCAAACTTTGCACACCTGTCAAAGGTCGAAGACAATGCAATAATCCGAAAAAAAAAGTTAAAAAAATTTAACTAAAAAATGAAAAATAAACAATAGTTTAAAAAAACTAAAAAAACACGCTTTTATAAAAAATCCAACTAAAAAACAGAAAATAAAATTTAATAAATTTGGATTAAGAATAGTGTAAATTAGAAATACATATATATTTTTGTAAAAAATGCCAAAAAAATTAAAGCGTAAATAAAATAATGTTGGACAGCTTATTTTTTTTTGTATTTACAGACGCTACGTTGCTGACAGACTTGTGAAGTTCATCTTCCTCTGTCTCCTCTTTTGGTTTTTCTACTCCTATCATAATGTGTTCCTGTCTGCTGTGGAACTGTTGGACTGTTATCTGAAGAATTTCCCATTTAATCCTATTAAAGCTATAGAAGCTTGTGGAAGTGACTGATCCGGGTATTAGGAAGAGTGTAGCAAATAATAACGGGTAATGGGTCTGTAATAGTGCGCTCGCACTCTACGTTAGTTTATGGATTGTGTTAGCAACCTGTTGATTAATGTGTAGGATGCGATTTGCTAGTAAGGAACAATAAAACACGGTGCGCGGACGGAATCACATATATTGAAAGGAAGAGGAAGTCACATTTGGCATAATAACAGAGGTAGTGTTGCCGGAGAGAGCAACAGACACTGTGACGAGGTTGCGTTCAGATTCCAACAGATTGAAAATATATAATGAACCTAAGTTGTCGGGGAAAGGAAATATTGTGATGATATTTTATTTATTTAAATTACCAATAGAACCAATATCAATACATTATTATTTGATTAAAGTATACAGACCAATGGTTTTGCTAAATATGATCTTATTTACACACAACAACTGTATGTATATTAAATACTAGCTGTGCACGCAATTTAGTCCGCGTGGACCCTAATTAAAAAAAAACAGTGATTAATAGAGTCATCTGAACGTCCATTTATTTTTTCTCTTACTTAAGTCATTACAATTACAACAACTTTGATAGAGTGAATTGATTTCAATGAAATCAAAACTAAATGTTACTCGAGAATATGCTTTATTATTTTCTTGATGAATTTTTATCGTGAACGCAGTACTTTAGCAATGATGCGTGTTCAAGCAAACAGACAGACAGACATTTCTAAAAATGACTGAAATGTATTCTATTACCTATTCCAAGACATCTGCAACAATTTTATCACATAAATCTAAAGAGTACAGGCACGATGATACGTAAATCAACTTTAACACTAGTGAAGCTGCGAGCATCATCACCGACCCGTAAGAAATTCAGTGGAGGGTCATAGACTTAATCCCGAAACAACTTGGATTTACAAGATGTTGGAATGTTTCATGGGTTATTATCTAAACCTAATAGTATTGAAGCGCTGAATGACGCAATATTAGTTTTAATAATGTGTTTTATATAAATTATTCAGCCTGTAAATTAAGTTAAAGTTACTATGGGGCTGATATAGCCATAAAAGCCTTTAAATAAAAAAATAAAATAAAAACATGACAAAGAAAAAAGGTATGGGTATAAATAACCATTGCGCTACCCTACGATGTATTGACATTTCCACTCCGAGATATCCATAGTTCTACACTTTTCTCACATACGGTGGTACTAGAAGAATATTTCTCTGGTTCAGGTTTCCTCGCGATGTTTTTCTTCACTGTCACCCCATAGCGTTACTAATTTAAATCAGTACGTGTACGCGAATTCTGAAAAATACCGGGGTTCGAACCTGCAGACTTCGGATTGATATTCCATTGGTCAAACCACTATGCCACCACGATTTTTAAGCAAAAACTAGTAACCAAATAAAACGTATGTGTATATTTTTTAAAGTTGTCAAACACGCGTGTACCCGCGTTGCATTAATTTTAGGTACACTTATACAAATTCCAGGTAAAGTTTGAATATTGGATAGCCGCGACGTGGTAAAACACCTCGCTGACGTAGGTATTTACAGTACGTAATATCTCGGTAGAATTCGGTTCTCTACAGCCAACCAATACTGTAAGAAAAAGAAACAATTATTGATTATTAAAAAAAGAGAACTGGCCAAATTAGACATAAACTGTTAAGAATAAATTCTAACAATTAATCACTCTTTAAATAAACGACTCGAGTTCGGACAGAGCTACCACACGCTACGACGGCCACCGAAAGTCTGAGTGAACACTCGGAAGTTCGTCTCGTATACCTCTTGCGGGGCACGCGGGGAATCAGCATCTCTAGCCGCCATAGTCTCTTCGACCGTGCTCAAGGCCGGCCTGGTTCCCGATTTACTTCGGGGATCATTCAACCGGGCTACGGTGCCTGCTCGGCGGTTTCTCGCTTCTCTTCTGAAGACAGGGCAATGCATCTTATCATTGGAAGGGTGGGCACCCCCGCAGTTGACGCAGGTCGCCGGTTCCTCCCTCGGGCGGTCACAGAGGTGCGCGAAGTGCGGTCCCCCGCACCTCCCACAGGCTATATTTTTGTGACACTGTTGTGACTAGTGCCTGATTTGCTGGCATCTGTAATATTATGCCAGCCGGCGTTCTCTTCTCCAGGCTTCTACTTGGATGGGCATCAATAAAAGGGTGCCAATCTCGTAAATAACGGGTATTAACCCAGGCGTCCTTTTCAGAGCAACGTAGTAGACGCACCCCTGACTTCGTCTAAGTCCGTTGATCTGGGGGGGAAGTTGGCTGTGAAGCCCAACTTATGGAGAGTCTCAATTATTGATTTCCGGTCCGTCGTGGTTGGTAAGCCGCGTATCGCGACTTTCAGGCCTTGCTGAGATCGGGGTGTGTAGGTAAACCAACTCACCCCTCTTGTCTTTCTAGGTAGTCCTGTAAAACGCGGTACTCTTCCGCATCTTTCGGAATGAACCGTAGTCCGTTAGTGGTTGGGATCGCGCCCCAACTTATCCGCCATCCGCCGGAAGTGCGTTGCCCAGTCGGGCAGGTTCTCGATGCCGATCGGCGGATAGCACGAATCCTTTGCATCGGATGAGGCGGGCGTCTGTGATTAGATGTTCTCAGTAGTGGTGGCAGCACTGTCGCCTGAGGTCGCCTTTTTAGGGTTCTTTAGGCAGGTGGTCGGTTAGTAGGTGGCTCTATTATAGATGGCGCTACTGTCGACGCGTACGAGGGCAGCCCTTTGCGACGGAAATGGCGCGGGTGTGGGTGCGGACACCTGCGTCGCTATGGTTTCGGCGGTAATGCGCGGCGGTAACAGCTGCGCTGGCTTCTCTGACGGAGGTTTCTTCATCTCGGGAGAGCGGGCGTCTAGAAAAGTCGATGACGGCGTCGCGAGATTCACGGCGAGCCCGAGCGGGCTAGTCTGACTTTCCGGAATCAGCGGTATCGAGAGCGTTCCGCGAGTGGCGCATTCTAGCGCTACTCCGTCATCCGTGGAGGGCGGATTACCCTCTAACACGGCTTCTCGGGCGCGCAGGTACAGCGCCATCCAGCGGGTCATCTCCAGCGACAGTATCCCAGCTAATGTTAGCTGGGCGAGAGTGAGGATATCATTCTCGTACGCATCTGCCAGTGTTGCCGGCCCTCTGGGCAGCGTCTGTCGCGCGTCCTCGTGCTGCGGGCGGGGTGCAGGCACAGCAGTGCGAAGTCCAGTGTGCGTGGCGGTGGTCTGTGTTCGGGAGGCGGCAGATTTCGTGGGCAAGCTGGTGGTCGCACGTCGTGAAGACGTAGGAGTCTCTGATTTGCCCTGGAAAGGGCCTTTGTTGGTTCGTCGAGTCGACGTTGCCGGTGTCGACGAGGCGGCGCTAGTAGAGCGTATTGTTGCGTAGGTCGAAAGGCGGTTTCTCGGACGACCTAGCACGTGTAGACGATGGGACCGTCTTGAACACGACGAATGCCGCTCCTTATATACGCCGTCGGAGTGCAACTACCCGACATTTCATTTATTTTCAACAGTACTATTATTCGTCGTGCTTTAGGGTAGTTTCTGACCTTACACTTTTTATGGTCTTTGTTTTGTTCCTTATAGTTGTAGCGTGATTTTAGATAGCTTATGACTTTCCTCAATTAATGGGTTATCAAATACATAAAAAACAGTGTGTAGTAAAGACACACGATAGAAGTGAAACTTTTCTATCACGGGAAAACATTTTAATAATAAAAAAAAGTAACAGCCAACGTGACGCTGCTTAAATTCGGTGATCGGACGAGAACCGGTGTTTCCAACACTCTATCCGACTACACTTTTTGTGACACAGAAGTCAGAATTTTAAAGCCATCCCAAAATCTAATCTAACGGGTAATTCGAGAAATCAGCGTTTTTAAGCCAATAATCTTTCGACTTTTAAAATATTAGTACATAACTCAGTTTGAACAATCTTTTTTTATATCCTAGGTGGCAAACGAATAGAGGGTTCACCTGATGGTAAGTGATCACCACCGTCCATAGACACTTGCAACACCAGAAAAGTCGCAAGTGCGTTGCCACCCTGTGTTTGGGAGAGGGGGAGTGGGGAAAGGGGGAGGGGAGGTGGGTTATCCGGCGCTCTCACTGACCGAACGAAACGTAACAATGCAAGCACTGTTAGTTCACGTCGGTGTTTCTATGTCGGGTGGTAGTACCGCGGGCGAACCGACACACATTCATACTGAAACCAGCAGTAGCTTTAGCGTGGCTCTACCACCTAAATCTTAATCTATAACGCTATTACTATGAAAAAATTGATTTGTAGTTGATAATGCACAAACTCAAAAAATGCTCCTTCAAAGCATACTTGGAAATCTTTCACCTATAGAAAACAACATTATCTGTTACTGGTAATAATGAGCTGCATTTTATTTTCAAACTCTACAATAATGCGAGCGAAGCCGCGAGCGAAACCTAGTTATTAAATAAACCAATGGCCTGTATTTAACGTCGAGAGAAACAATTGTACAATTTCATTACTTTTGGTACAAATATAGTTATACTTAAATTTGGCGCCTTCAGTTTTAAATACACTTCCGAACACGTATATTATTTGGAAATATTGCTAAAATGCAATGAAGGGGGGGATTTCACGAGAAAGATCAAAAGTTGAGGTTCTAAAATTCGTTCACATTGAGCCTAATTGGACTTCTAGCAGATGTGAATACGCAATTATATCATTTTCTCTTCTAAAGAACAGTAATATTTGAAATTTGGATTTTTTGGAAGTAGTTTTTCCAATTGAACAAATCTTTATATATAAAAATCAATGTTTATATGTTTATCCGCTATGCATGCCGAAACTACGGAACAGATTGTGATAATAATTTAGGATGGTATTCCGGGGACGCCCGAGAAGGTTCCTGTATCAAAAAATCTATATATATAAATGTTTTTTTTTAAATATATTCATGAAATTGTTTGCCTTAAAGAAAGAAAGGGCTTTTCGTTCTTATTGAAACTTTTTACAATACATTTGATATTGTTTTGACATGTTTGACATATTTCAATGAAACATCAGTTATCACAATTAATCAATTCCATTTGTATCAATGTACTTTTTTAGGAATTTATGTAGTTCTGGCATGGATACGAGGACATAGTGTGATCCAGGGTAATGCAGCTGTTGATCTTATCGCTAAAGAAGTTATCCAGACTGGATATTTTGATCACTATAAAACCTATGTTGAGGATTTATCCTCCCCAAACAAGACTGATTTGTTTGCATCATGGAACTCAAACCGGAATGTTTCCAACCAAATTAAAGGCAAATCGTATGCTCCCGGATATATTCAGGATAACCTTCGGAGTGAGCCGTGGCTTTATAAGTTTCATGACTGTTACAAGCTTGCTGCGTCTACTATCTGTAGACTGACGATCTGTCTCTACATGTGCTCTCCACTAATCCATCTTTCAGAGCTCAGAATCAGGGACAACTCGATATGTGAATGTGGGTTGGGTGAAGGCACTCTAGAACACATTTTTTTCAAATGACCCAATATAGTATTGTGATATATTTTACTTAACAGAAATTATTATGTAAATATATATTTATTTAAGGGATGATGTTTGTAAATGTTGTGTTTGTCTTTGTGTATCTCAGTGGCATAATCTGGAAGAACTAAATCTATACATCTACCTATACATATAATAAAAATGAAGTATCTGTATGTAACATCAAAATAAACTTTTTTTACTCATTGGGTACGAAAGTATACATGCTACTGATAACAAAAATGCAATTTTTAAAATTTTTGTCGATCTGTCTGTCTGTCTGTTTGTTTCGGGTAATCTCCGAAACGGCTGGGCCGATTTTGACGGAAATTTCACTGGCAGATAGTTGAACTTACAGCGCGTTACTTAGGCTACTCTAAATTAGACTATTAACCGCGGCTTCATCTACAATGCTATCTCCAAAACGGTTAAACCGATCTTCATGAAACTATCACTGACAGATAGTTGACCTTATAAAAAGTAACTCAAGCAATTTTAGTTTATACTAGCTATTAACCGTGGCTTCGCCCGCAGTGCTTCCTCCAAAACAGTTAAACCTATTTTCATGGGACTTTTACTGGCAGATAGCAGACCTTATGAAAAGTAATTTAATTTATTTTAATTTAGACTAGCTGTTAACCGTGGCTTCGCCTGCTGAGCTATCACCAAAACGGTTAGACCGATTTTCACGGGACTTTCACTGGTAGATAGCGAACCTTATAAAAAGTAATTGAGGTTATTCTATTTTAGACTAGCTGTTACCCGCGACTTTATCTGCACGAAATTTAGCAAGATTTTAACTCATTATTTATTTTTGATTAGATAAATAATTATCAGCTTATTGTTTACAATTCGACATTATAATTATTAATAACTTTAATCATATATATAGGTCTTACTAATAAGATCTTAGATTATAAACGTATTACGTAAAGAGTTCCATAATACAATTTCTTGCGGAACAGACAAGAGTTTATTTTTTGTATACTTACACTAACTTATTTATATTGACCATATGAGCATATTATATCATTACAATAACATTTTAAAGTTTTTGTTTCATTGGTTCCTTGTACAGTGTATGTGAGCAATGTGGTAGTTATATTGTTCATTAAAGTTCCAAATATGTTGCTGATGACAAATCTCCCTTGGTACGCTGTAAGTATTTATATATCTAATGTACACGTTACATGTTACTGTAAGTAGTGTGCGTGTCGTAATTACAATTGCTTTTAAAGAGCATTTCTATAACTGTACATGGTCTCACAATTTTATAATTCTTTAATACGAATGTAATGAGTTGTGTGGTTGGGTATATCGTTTTGTTTTAAACAATAGGCCGAATAAGTTGCTCTGTAATAGAGAATTTATTTTGTTAGACAACAATAAAAATTACAATATTATATCAAATACAGTAATCTTCTTAACCTATCTTACTAATTATAAATAAAGTTTAAATACCTGTAATAGAGAAACAACATTCAAAGCTATTGCTTCACAACGATACAACAAACGATACAACGTGAACGTTACAAAATGGCATCTAATTGTCATTATTCCATAGCTAATCCTGCATGACTCTACCATAGATAATACAGAGTTTAAAAAAACATAAATATTTCAATAAATAAAAAAGAAATTCAAATAAAGATTTAAATGATCTTCATTTACATCTCCCCCCCCCCCCATAGAATGTTACATATCATCGGGTACCGGAATAATTTTTGTTAGGTGGAAAAGGTTTGATTCTATTTTTTTATGCCCTGTGTTAATCCTATAGATTGAGTTTGACAATTTTTCCAAAATTTTGAAAGGTCCAATTTTCAATTGATCTAGTTTTTTTCTATTCAATCGATTTCCATTTTCAATATACACCAAGTCTCCTACTTTTAGTTGGCATTCTTTTCTATTTCTGTCATATTGTTGTTTATTATAGTTATGCGATTTTATGGTTCTTCCCAATGCTATTTTCCTATCTTGTAATAATTCGTTATGTGTTGTCTCTTGTTTTAGCTCATCTGGTAAAATATTAATAGTTTTTCCTTCCAATAAGTATTTTGGAGAAAAACCTGTTACGGTGTGTTCTGTCTCATTGTATTTTTTTGTACATTCATGAGCTATACTAGTCCAGGCTAATTTCTGGTTATTTTCGTTAACCCTACATCTTATTTTATTAACCAAAGTCTGGTTCAGTCTCTCATTCAGGCCATTAGAAAATGGTGCATTTACTGCCGTGAAAATAATGGGTATATTTTCGTTTTCCAAGAAGTGCTTGAATTCTTTTGAATTTATACCTGGGTACTGATCTGAAAGGATTATACCAATCTTGTTTTCTGAAGTTACTTTTTTTACAAGCTTTATAAAATCATTTGAAGTTTGCGTTTTTGATGTCAATATATAGGCGTATCTTGTGAAATGATCTACCAAAAGGTGTAAATAAGTTTTTGTAGAACGCGAGCCACCAAATCCACCAATAGTATCTATAGACATGATTTCAAAAGGGCGAATAGCAGGCCCCAGATGTGACATTAGCCCATATTTATATTTAGTCCTAGATTTATTTTGTATACATATTTCACAGGAATCACATATTTTCTTTATATTGAATGTTAAATTCTTTGCTATAAAATATGGTTTAATTTTATTTTCCACTTGTCTTATTCCTATATGACAGTATGTATAATGTATAGTTTTTATAACTTGTTTACTAAAATCTTCAGTTAATATAATCTTTTCCTTTCTCCCTGTCTTTTTAAAGTATATATTATCTTTTACTTTTAATTTATTTTTATTCTTTATAATATCTTCATTTTTATCTTGGTCATTTTGGATGTCTTTTAGTTTAATGAAATTTACAATTTTGATAATTTCTTCTTGATTAGTGTGTGATTCTAATACTGGGTTTCTGCTCAGACTATCAGCTTCTAAGTTGTATTTACCTGGAGAATATATTATTTCAAAATTAAATTGTGATAGATAATATGTGAGGTCTCCTAATTCTTCATCTGGTCTTGCTTTAATATTCATTTTTTCTAGAGGTTTATGATCAGAGTATACTTTAAACTTTTTCCCTATGAGCCAGTGCTGCCAATATTTTACAGCTTCTTTTATTGCTAAACATTCCAGATAAATGGCTTTTTTCTTTTTTTTGACTGTCATTTAATTTTTTGGAAAAATATGCACAAGGTTTCTCTTCTCCATTTCGTTGTGGTTGTTTTAAGACAGCACCTAGACCCTGTATACTCGCATCTGTATAAATGTGTATTTCTAGATCTGGGTCATATATTGCTAAAATAGGCTTTAAGCAAAGCAATTTTTTTATTGTATCAAATGATTTTTGACATTTTCCTGTCCAATTAAATTTTTGATCTTTACGTAATAAATTGTGTAAGGGATCTAGTATGATTGATATGTTGGGTATATATTTTCCATAAAAATTTATCTTTCCCAAAAACTGACGAACGTTTTTCTGTGTTTTAGGGATAGGAAAATCTTTTATAGCAATTAGATTATCCTTCAGTGGAGTGATTGTGTTATTTTTTATTATATGGCCTAAGTATTTCACAGAGTCTTGTGCAAATTTACACTTAGAGAATTTCAATCTAAACCCCTCCTTTGAGATTGCATTTAATAACAATGATAAGTGTTGAATATGATCTGAGAATGTTCGTGAGAAAACCAAAATATCATCGATGAAATTCACCGTGAAATCTGTTAGTTCATTTTTTCTAATAATGCTACAAAGTATTCTTTGAAAAATTGCAGGAGCGGTTTTTAAGCCAAATGGTAAACAAGTCCATTGAAAATGATTTTCCTGGGTAACAAATGCCGTTTTCTTTCTGTCTTCAATTCTTAAGGGTATTGACCAGAATGCTGAGTTTATGTCAAGTGTTGAGAAGTATGTACAGTTTCTTGTTTTTAACATTAAATCTTCTATTAGTGGAAAAGGGTGTGTTTGAGGAACTATAATTTTATTTAAATCACGAAAATCTATACATAATCTGGATTTTCTTCCCTCCTCTTTTTTATAGGCCAATGTGACAGGAGCTCCAAAGGGACTATAAGATTCTTCAATTAGGTTTCTTTCTAATAATTTTGATACTTGTCGTTCTATTTCCTTTTTATCCTGAACAGTGCACCGGTATGGTCTTTTGCTACAATATCTATCTACTATTAAATCAATACGTGCTTCATAACCTTTCACTGTGCCTACATCATATTTATCTTTAGCAAAAAGGGATTTGTATTTGCATATTAATTCATTTATTTCAGACTGTTGCTGAATACTTAAATGGTTTACTAAAATATTGAATTCTGCACTTTTTATGTGTTCATTAAAATTTATTTTACACTCATCATGTTTATCTACTTTATTTATCATTGCAATGTCTTCACCATTATTTTCTATCCCTAAATTTAGTCTTTCAATTTTTTTACCTGTGTAGCCAGGAATTATTTTGTTATTATTATTTATTTCTTTGTACAGCTTTTGTTTAATTTCCAATTTTTCATCTTGAATTAATTGAAAATTTTTAATAATATCTAATCCAATTAAAAAATCATAATCAAAGTTCTGCTCATCTATAACAAAAACATCAATAATCTTTTCAATTGCAAAAATCTTTACCTTTACCGTTACTATTCCTATAGATTTTTTTACACCATTAATCGTTTTTAAATTTGCCTTTTTATGGTTATCATTAATTGGTTTATTTTGTAAAGATAATAATTTTGAATTTATTAAACTTACATTTGAGCCTGAATCATAAATCCCCAAAGTTTCTAAAGTATCATTTATTTTTAATTTAATTTTGATTAATGGTGGAATTACTAGTTTTTTGGATCTATTTCGTTTAATTCCATTTCTAATTGTGAATTATTAACACTTCTAATTTGATTTTTAGAACGGTCTATGTCCTTATCTTTGAACCAACATACAGATTCCGGATGATATCGGCTTCCTTTATTTTCTCTTTCACAGATTTTGCATGGTTTTACATTTTTTTCTTTTAATTTACTTTCAAAGACTATTGTCTTTTTCTCACCAAACTTTTTATTTACCAAATGTTCTAAGCCTCTTATGTTATTAAATAGATCCTCAGTCTCTTTTAAACTATTTCTATCAATTCTATCGGCTATAAAGTTTGGCAACCCAGTAGCAATTAAATCAATTAAAGTTGATTTATCTATTGACTTGTTTATCTCTAATAGGAGCTTTTCTTTCTTTATGGCATAATCCAATAACGAGCCCTGTCTGTATTTAAAAAACATTGCATACCTTATTGGTGTCCAACCTTTGTTCGCATAAGTTTCACAGAAGTTCCTTTTCCAAATAGTCCATTCTGAATTTACTGTATTTTTTATAAGCATAGAATTATACCAATCTAGGCAAGAGTCTTCTAAAAACAATCTAAAAATTTCAATTTTCTGTATGTCTTCATTAATTCCTACACGTTCACATTCTGCTTCAAAGATAACCATCCACTGCAACACACTTGATGTTTTCCTACTGAATTTTTCTATTACTAGTTTCTCTGATAAATTCCTTAAACTGCATTGGTTAGAGTTCTTCTTCATTTCAGTAATATTTTCCAAGATTTTTGCAAGAGCATCTACTGAAATTTCAGACGATGAAGTCTGCTGCTGTGTCTTCGAAGTAATCTCCTCCAGTAAATAACCACTAAACTGCATATTTCCGTCTTCATCTACATATTCGTTGTAAGTTTCTGGCGTCATGGTAATCCACACTTGTCTCTTTTCATGTCTTCTTTGTAGTGTAGCTCTTACTTTTTGAAAAGTTTGGGTTTTCATTATCTTCTCATGTAGTCTTATTGCTTGTAGATGTTCCGGAATAGCAAAAACTTGTTTGTCATCATTTGTGATTGAGATTAAGCAGATCATATTTGTCTTCGGATCATCACTTGCTTTTACCAAAAATTCAAATTTTAACTTTGACATTTTTGCCAATAGCTATAAAGAATGTTGTTTTGTAATGAGTTGTGTGGTTGGGTATATCGTTTTGTTTTAAACAATAGGCCGAATAAGTTGCTCTGTAATAGAGAATTTATTTTGTTAGACAACAATAAAAATTACAATATTATATCAAATACAGTAATCTTCTTAACCTATCTTACTAATTATAAATAAAGTTTAAATACCTGTAATAGAGAAACAACATTCAAAGCTATTGCTTCACAACGATACAACAAACGATACAACGTGAACGTTACAAAATGGCATCTAATTGTCATTATTCCATAGCTAATCCTGCATGACTCTACCATAGATAATACAGAGTTTAAAAAAACATAAATATTTCAATAAATAAAAAAGAAATTCAAATAAAGATTTAAATGATCTTCATTTACACGAATATAAAAAAACGTGTGCGGAGCTGCGGGTACAGCTAGTTATATAATAAAAATTTAATACTGAATATAAATACACTATAAAGTGACTCTCCCATGACTGACTTGACACTGGTAGAATTCGTATCTATAAAACTCCAATATTAAAAAGTTGAAGTTGAAGTTAATGAGTTTGGATGTTCGGGGTAATCTCTGGTACTACTGATCCGATTTTGAAAATTATGTCACAGTTAGAAAGGTATATTAGATTACTTTTTATTTAGCAAAATATATATGATATAGTAAATGGGGCATGGAGGAGAGGGTCAGAGAAGCAACCCAGGGCATACCGGGAAGACATTTTTTGCTAATACAGATAGGATAGTATGCAGTCACAATTGGACCCGATAAGTTTCGCTATAATCGGGTTTTAGAATTTTTAAGATTTTTGGCGTTTGAAAATAAAATTGGAAACGGTAATAACCTATCTGGCGCAGACGAAGTTGCGCGGATCAGCTAGTTTAATTATAATATCAAATACATCACATCTCTCCCTTTCAACAAATTTAAATTGAATCACATTTTTGAATAATCATTAAACAGCAATTGTAATAATACTTAGTCTCTAAACAATTAATAGACATTTGATTGATTATATAACTTCATGGTATAATATTATTATTAATCTTCATGTAATGGCCTTAATAAATAAATTTTAAACTTCATCAGTGTTTATTTGTACCTCATTATAGGTTCTCCATTATCCTTCTATTTCTTAAAGTGAATTACATTTCTTCTAATTTCCTGACCTGTTTCATCAATTTGTACCTTAATGTCACCTCCTTTAGCGCTAATGACTGTGTGTGGAATAGAGTTGAAATCAGGTGTCAGTTTGTTCTCTTTAATATTTTTTTTTTTAATATGTTCTTTATAGCAACAATTCCCGGACGCCTTTTGTGTGCCGAGGCAAGCACTCGTTTGCGTATTTCCGTGTGAATAATTATTTTGTTTCCACGTGTATCGTCATGTATCCAGAGCTCCTGCTCAAAAACCTTATAATTGTTGGCTTTAGGGTCCCAATCCTTCCCAGAAAGTGTCATTCTTACTAAACGAATGTCATCATCATCTTGTGATTTATTAGTAATTTCTCCATAGATAAAGCCCTAGTCTTGCATACTCTACGATTGCATTAATGAGTTGCTCATACTTATGAGGACCTAAATTTGGTTGATTCGAGCATAACCGAGACAGGGAGTCAGCTATATTATTTTTACCCGAGCAATACGCTACTTTATAGTTGTACGCCTGTAACCTTAATACCCATTGTTCGAGTCGTGATCGCGGGCCGAATATTACCTCGAGAGGTTTGTGTATTGTAGAATTAACGTACTTGTCTAGAGGTTTGAGACCTCGTGGAGACAATTCATGAATAAAAAAATCTATTTTTGATACGTTAAAAATGCACTTTTCATAGTTGAGAAGCACAATATTTTGTTTTAAAACGTGTCATACCTGTTTTAATCTATCGTTATGTTGAGTAATATTTCATCCAAACATCACGACATCATCAATGAAATTAACGACACCGTCGCAAGATAGAAGCATCCTCACCATGCTTTTTGAAAATGTTCGGGAGCACATGATATCCCGAACATCAGATGTTTATATCGAAATAGGCCTTTATTTGTTATGAACGTTGTTATGTCCCTACAATCTTCTTTTATCTCTACCTGATGCATCTTTTATATCAAGTTTAGAGAAGATACAAGATTTCCTAAGCTTAGGTAAAATCTGAGTCATTGTTGGTAGAGGATGATTCTCTCTTATAATGGCTTTATTAGCACATCTCATGTCAACACAGAGTCTTAAAGAGCTATCATTCTTAAGAATGGGCACGACTGGAGAAACCCAGGACGTAGCTTGATCTAACGATTCGATAATATCCCTTTTAACTAACTCGTCGATTTTATCATTGATTTTATTTTCAAGTGGAATGGGAACTCTTCTATATGGCTGCAGATTGGGGTAACAGATGTATCTATGGCAATACCTAACTAACCATCTTTAAATTTGCGAAATGGTTGCGTATCTACTAAATTAATAAATCGTTATTGAAGCCTCAAATGAGCCAAGTACATTAAGAGGGTTATTTGAGACATATGCCATAAAAATTTGATCTGACCCTTGTTGTTAATTAGAAAAAACGACAGCTTTTGATTTTAGGTATTCCCACGTTTTATCACTAATTATATTATTTTTGCTACCGGAGTCAATGAGGATATTCATTTCAACACCACCTACTTGACAAGTTATGTCAGCATCATTATCAATGTGGAATATGTAGTTCACATTACTGACGGGTGACTTAGTCAGTAGTGCATTTATCTTAACTTTTTCCTGTCGTTCTTTTGTTTTTCTAAAATAGTTTTTGCGCTTGTCCTTTCTTGTGCGACATTGACTTTGAAAGTGACCTTTATAACCACATTTATCGCATACTTTTTCTTTGGCGGGATAGTGCGTATCGTCACTATTGTGATTTCAGTCACACATCTAAAGCATTGTTCTTTATCTGTGTTGGTAACCCGAGTTTGTGTTTTATATGGTCTCGTTCCGATCCTGTTAACCTGTTCAGTCTGCTTCCTTTGAAATCCCTTCAGTTGTCTCTTCACGGTTTCAATTGTGTTCGTTTCTAAGGATTTACATTTACCAAAACCAGTTGCACCATCAAACGTTTTGTAATAGTTAAAGTTATTCGGGTTACTGGGTAAACAATGTAATTAGTTCCAAAAATCAAAGAGGGTAACGTTTTTTTACTTGGCAAGTCTTTCTTATATCTGTAACCAGATGTTCATTGCGCGCAAAAGTCAATGCGTTGTAATTTCTTTCCTTTGTTATTTACTTTGCATCTGTTTCCGTGAAGTTGTATATTAGATATTTAAGTATTGATATATTTATATCTATGGTTAATTCAGAGAAAAGTAATACAAGTGTATCATATATTTTATTATATATTATATTTTTGGTGCATATTGAATTTTAATAACGTGTAAATAGAAATAGTTCA
This sequence comes from Antheraea yamamai, assembly GCA_036509395.1. Lineage (NCBI taxonomy): Eukaryota > Metazoa > Arthropoda > Insecta > Lepidoptera > Saturniidae > Antheraea > Antheraea yamamai. The sequence continues at coordinate 11,587,999 of AP028453.1, forward strand.
TACTTCATAGTCAGCTGTTTTAACAAATGCTCTAAGTACAATGCGTTTGCTAATTTTTTAGAGACCTGAAATTTGTTCAAGAATAATTCTTCGTCCCATTTTGCAAACCGATCAATTCTAGAAAGATACACTTTTTTCTTCCTAAGACGCAAATTATCTTCAAATATACTAGTTTCGTCATCGGAAGAACTATTTTCAGTTTCCCACAGGATGTCTCTCAATACCGACATAATATTTTGAAGTTTTTACTTTTGAACTTGACAACCGATTCAAAAATTGACAATAACATTAACCGGCCAACATCGAGCCTTAATAGTTAACGTTAAATTGTGACGTCATTTTAACCATTGTCAACTGGTGCAACCCGTTTTTTACCTAACAATAACTTTAACCGAATTTTTAACGTTGACATTGACTGGTGCAACTCAGCCTAAGATAACCTTTTCAATTGTAACCGAATCTCCGAACTGTAGTATATTTTTCGAAGATCCGACATTGTACATTTTTTTACAATTTGGTCTATTAGGACATTGTCCTTATTGACGAAGTTACACTTTAAACTCTGATTACGTAACTAATTAGGAATTTTTCAAATTTTTCCTCTGGTTCCTGTTTCATGAGCCGGATAAATGACGCTTATAAAGAAAGCTCTGCTTCGGGGAAAAGTACTCGTCTATTTTTTTTTTTTTTTTTGCGATTTCACACGCATCGGAGGAGTCATCCTTTTCGACATGTGCACCAGGGAGGTTATATGTCTTGTAATTCAAATCTTTATGCAAAAGCCTTGCACGTTTCTTTAAGGGTTGGTTTATACCCAAGACTAGAAGATAAATTTCGAGAGCCCGTTTCCATCCTTGCCAACGATGCCCTAATGAATTTGGATCTGTTTCGCAATCGAGAAGTTCTATTGCCGGTAACTGTCTCTCAGTTATTGGGACAATCATGATTTATTTTGTTAAATTGCATACACTGGTCGGTTATACCAATATATGAACTTGATGAGTTTTTACTCATTGGAAATGATGTTTAAATAATAATTATTATTATTTGGTAACTAGTATAGTTTTCTTGATGAGTTTTCACTCATTGGAAATTGGGTTTAAATAATAATTATTATCATTGCATAACTAGTATTTTCTTGATGGGTTTTCACCCATTGGAAATGATGTTTAAATAATAATTATTATCATTGCATAACTAGTATTTTCTTGATGGGTTTTCACCCATTGGAAATGATGTTTAAATAATAATTATTATCATTGCATAACTAGTATTTTCTTGATGGGTTTTCACCCATTGGAAATGATGTTTAAATAATAATTATTATCATTGCATAACTAGTATTTTCTTGATGGGTTTTCACCCATTGGAAATGATGTTTAAATAATAATTATTATCATTGCATAACTAGTATTTTCTTGATGGGTTTTCACCCATTGGAAATGATGTTTAAATAATAATTATTATCATTGCATAACTAGTATTTTTCTTGATGGGTTTTCACCCATTGGAAATGATGTTTAAATAATAATTATTATCATTGCATAACTAGTATAGTTTTTATACCAGTGTATGAGCTTGATGGGTGTTTACCCATTGGAATTGTTTGCATCGTTCCCGACTTGGTTAACGCTACAAAGTTTATATTTCAATCCATCCACTAGTTTACAATGAATGGAATATTTATATTGGTAAGCGTTAACTGGCACTGTTTTTAAACTTTAATCTGACCGAAGGTATCAGCCTGTTTAGTTGAATTAAATACATTAATTTTTCGAATATAGCAAATGTTTACAGCCTTGTTATTTTTCTCGACAAATAATTACTCGTTTGTTATTTATCTTGAGAATTTATTATTTTTTATTAATATTATTATTATGAGAATTTATCTTTATATCGAATAAGAAAAGCATAATTTTGAAATGTAACAGTTGCGAAATTACATAATGTATATTACGATTTTTCCAAACTGATAGCCTCGGTTATGTTTGTAGTCTCATTATTTATTGCTTATTATACTCACGTTCTTTATCCTCGTCGCCAATGTTATATATCACCTTTGTGACTTGTGGTTTATTAAAATGAAACACCGAAGTTTATCATTTCGTGCGTGCGCGGCACTTCCTTCCACGTCGACGTCTGTCAACGTAATGCGGGGAGCGGGTGTCGCAGGCGCACATATTTAATTATAATATCAAATACATCACAGTACTAACTAGTTTATTTAGATCAAAATTGTCCTTCACAGCGTATCAGTTCAAGAAATATCTTTTAAGTTATCACAGCTTTAAAGTTATACCTAACAAAAAAGAAAAAAATTTGAGCGGTCGCGGGTCGTTCCTGGTAGATGTGAAACATCGAAATTATTTTATACCTATAAGATGCATAATGGGATAGTTTACGACAGAAAATAAATATAGCATAGTCAAAATAAAAATATTAAGATTTGTTTAACAAACAGATGACTGTTTGTCTAATGACCAATTATATAACTTAAACTAGCGGGCCCGGCAGACGTTGTCCCGCCCTGATTATGAAAAAATCCTTGACAAATTATATACTAAAACGTTCCTCATCAATCACTCTATCCACCGATGAAAACCGCATGACAATCCGTTTGGTAGTTTTTGAATTTATCGCGAACAGACAGACAGACAGACGCGGTAGGGGACTTTGTTTTATACTATGTAATGATACAAAAAATCAAAATAAAAAATTGTATCGCAATGGTGACGCGTCGTCACAACAATAGTACGTCTAACCCGCCTCTATTGATGTTTCATACCAAAAGGCATTTGTTTGAAGATACTCATGTAAAATTGCACCAGAATGAAACCGGGGCAGGTCGCTAGTAATAAAATACACTTGAAAAGAAAAATATTAAAGGGAGTCCCCGTACTAGAAGAAACGAGTATTTTTACTCGGTATTTTTATACTCTATTGATCTTAACATGCACAAACGTCAGACTTGGTATATCTATAGTGTAAACTTGAGAGTCAATAATAAAACTAGGTAAGCGCGAATCGGTTTCTCGTTGAGGATCCTGTAGTTAATAGAACGGCCAACATTTTCAGAAATAAGTTCCTTAACAAGGCTTGTATTAGAGGTTGAATTTGTTGGAGAAGGAGTCTCCTATCCGATCATTAATCTCAAGGCATTTAACGGATTTTGAAATTACCACGATTCTCTGACTTGCATTTAAGTAGTGACTGAAAAATCTTTCTGACCTTATTATATAAATTTCATGCAACGCGTCAAGGGGAAGGGAAGTCAATCAAAATCAAAAATATTTTATTCGATTTAGGCCATCAGAACGCACTTATAAACGTCAAAACCGAGAAGAACCGGGAAGAAACTCGATGTGGTTTATTTTTTTAACATATATATGTAGGTATAGTATTTAGATACATTACATATCACAAACATTTTTAGTGGATGCACAGAGTCGAGTCAATTCCAGATATCACCATCGTTCATATATTGATCCACTCTATAATAGCCTTTTGACACCAAAACCCGCTTAACAAGGCGCTAAAACTCACAATCCGGCAAATCGGTAACATGTCTGAGACTTTGTTCTAAAACCTAATACTATTCCCTAAGTGATTCATATGAAATTGCGACCACCTGTCTCTCCCGTTATACTGCTAATTCAAATATATTGGTGTGAAAACAACTTGAAAAACAAATAGAGGTCGAGTGGTAGAAATCGTCACGGAGGTAGAGCGTTATGCTTTTCTGTCAGTGTCACTTTCCCTCCATGCGAGTTTATGCGCTTAAGTCGAAACAATTTGATAACACTTAAATATTACATTTGTAAATCGAATAGCACCATCTTTTTCCCCACTATGAAAATAATAAAATAAATCGACACACACATAAAAAATTACAAAATATGAGATAGCGCCATCTATACAGATATGATGTAAACAGTTGTATAACACCAATAACCAACGCGTGTACATTTCATCAAAATTTATTGGCTATTTCATGTTTTTTAAATATTTTTATTTCATAAATAATTCGCTATTTTATATCTAACTTTCAATAATTTAATATTTTTCCAAAAGTTTTTATTAAACTTTTTGATTTGTAATTTGCATTGAAAAAATAATTTTATAATAAAATTATACAGTTACGCACAAAGATATAAAGAAAGAGTCGCATGATGGGGAGGGGGGGGGGAGAGGGCATAACGTTTTTTTCCTATGTGACAGAAATATACAAACATAAACAATATAAATCTGCATGTGGAATTATATTCGGGAGTGAAGGAAAAGCGTAAGGAATTTCGTTCCTAACGGGGATCCCCACACCTATACCGTTGTTTAATTTGTGACGCAAATACAGTCCGATTGAACAGAACCTTGTTACTATCGACAGATCTACAATCCACTGATAGTAGACATATATGTAAGTCGACATATAAACTTCTATATAATTACATATACGTTATTAGATCTCGACTGAACCATTATGACACGTTTATCTAAAAGGATGTGTTGGTTGAAAATTGTTTTCAAAATGACAAATTCATCAAGCAAGCTCTCTACAATTCCTACAAAAAAAACGCCATTAATATCAGTAATCTATACAATCAAAATCAAAGATATTTTATTCATTTTAGGCCCTAAGAAGGCGCTTATAAACGTCAAAGTTACAGACGGTTTGGACAAACAACCCACTCATCGATAAGGACCGGCAAGAAACTCGACCTGTTTATCTTTTCATGTTATATCTTAATATATATATTTCTTGTGTGCGTGTGTATGTGACTGAACTCCTCCTAAACGACTGGACCGATTTTGATGAAATTTTGTGTGCGTGTTCGAGTGGATCCGAGAATGGTTTAGATTCACAATTGGACCCGGTAGGTGGCGCTGCGGTCGACTTTTAGGATTTTTTTGTTTTCAAGGCAGGACAACGTCCGCCCGGTCCGCTAGTATTTTTATAAAACACAGAAAGTTCTACATTTGTTTTTAGTGGATGCACAGAGAGGGGCATTATTTCCCGATGTCACACACACTAAAACCCTTGACATGGTGCTCGTACTTACTATCCGTCAAATCGGTAATGACCTTTGGGACTTTGTTATAAAACTGTATTTGATCTCAGTGAGCCTGAAACATGAAATGATCAATTTGTTTGTGACAATAAATTAGCAACTGAGGTAGACTTGGTGACTCGTTAGGTACCTTCAAGGAAAATACATTATTATTGCTGAGAGAGATAAGTTTTAGTTCTTAACAATGTATAAACTATATCTTCATTATGTTTTTGTTTTGATTTTGTGTTTCTTATTCTCTATCCTGAGCATTTTAATTACGCGGTATAATTCCTCATGTAATAGTTCTTTATGATATTATCAGCTTATTTTAGTTTACATTCTATCTTCCTTTTATAATCATACTGTAATAGACACAGTACAGGCCTATAAGCCGGTTCCCTAAGGAAGGTATGGGCATAATCACCACGCCAACCCACGACATATTGGCGATTTCAAACTCTGATAAATCCACTTCTATGTTTTCCCACATACAGTAGTACTACAAGAACTTTTTTCAGGTTCAGGTTTCCTCCCGATGTTTTCCTTCACAGTCAGGCGATAGTGTTACCAATTTAAATTAGTAAATGTACGTGAATTCTGAAAAATTCGATGGTACATGCCGGGGTTCAAACCTGCGGACACCGGATTTATATTCCACCGGTCAAACCACTAGGTCATTACGACTTCCTTTGAAGTTCAATTGAACCTGTCTACCATATAGCCAATGTGCCTATATGTTGTTCGTATACAGTGATAATTCATGTTTGGTACATTGGTCACTAGCTGTCCTAAATAAATAAATAAAAATAATACTCTTCACTATAAACTTACTCGGGGAAAGATTCTGATATTACGTATACACACTACAGAGGCTTCGTGATTACGACTTATTAGTAATTTCAAAGCTGATATTTAATCAATTATTGGTTATTTTTGTTCTCCAAATATAAGTAATCAAGAAACTGTTCGTATTTCTGGAATATTATCAAACGTATAATATTGACGCATTTACAAAATGGCGGATGTCTACGACGCTTCAAGTATCCCGCCGTATGTGTGGGCCAATCCACGCCCTCGTGGGTGGCGTGATGCGGCCGGAGCCAATGGGGGTGCGAGTGGTTGGTGGAGAGAGCGGCGACAGCAGCGCAAGGCAATGATAACGAAAATTTGACGACGCAAGAAACACAAAACTACAACAAGCTCGCACAGATCGTCTATTTCAAATTGTAAAAGTGCAAATATAAAAAGTATGTTTGTAATGAACATAAAGTGGCGACCGTGACAGGACTCAAACCTACCAGTATATCCTACTTATCCTATAATCCTATAATATATCGTATAACCTAACGGCTATCAGTGCATAAATCGTTCAGTGCAATCAGTGGTGAAGTATATGAAGTTAAGTTTTCTATATATCTTTTCAATATAACGTAATTATTCTCAATATAATATAGTCATTGTCAATAATAATTAACAGTGTTATATACTACAACGATCCATTTTGTGTGAAAATACATACACGTATAAAAAATACCCTTCTTTCATGTTAATTATCAATTATATTATCAAATATTTAGTCGTGTTGCCGATAATTCCAGTGTGATCCTGTTATCGGCGGTTTCCCGCTCGACTACAGACGGTATTTGTCATCTGTGTGCTTTCTGCTTGCCTCAGCACCTGCTTCTGCTGTTAGATGCCGGCTTCTACAGCGTGCCAGAGTATGAAAGGAGGAGCGTAACGTACCCATTTAGTTTTTTTTTTACATGTACTTTTGTTCTTTGTGCTTTCATCGCGAGCTATCACACCCAATTTTACACCTTTAATTAAACACTTTATTTATAGATAATCACAATGACGTCTGATATAAAGCTTAAGGAGCTTGTCACTAAGCGTAGTTCGATTAAAGGCCGAGTGACTAAGTTCAAAATTCATTTAGAGAATCTAATGTCCAGTGAACATATTTCCGCGGTAGATGTTAGTGGGCTTGCGAAGAAGGTATCAAGGATGGAAGCCTTATTTATGGAATTCGACGGTTTGCAGAGCCAGATAGAGTTACTCAATGAGTCTAATCAAGACCAGGAATTAAATATTCGTGATTTAATTGAACAAGAGTTTGATAACTGCATTTCTATCGCGCAAGACTTTATTCAGTCACACATTTCCTCTTCCAAACAAGACCTGAATGTAACTAATTGTTCACACTCTAACACCTGTCAACATTCAGACCAATGTCATGAAGGATTAGGTTTCAAATTACCGACCATAAATATATGCAAATTCGATGGCACCTACTTTCGATGGCTAGAATTTAAAGAGACATATTGTTCTTTGATTCACAATAATTCTAAGATACATAACATTCATAAATTTCATTATCTAAATTCCTACTTAGATGGCGAAGCTGCACGAGTATTAAGTAACTTAGAAGTCTCCGCTAAAAATTATGATGAGGCTTGGTCACTTCTTTGCAACCGCTATGATAATAAAAGACAGTTAATTAGTAATCATCTAAAATCTTTATTTGATATAGACTCTGGTCGAGATATTGATAAATCCTTGAGGCTTATGATTGATCATGTAAATAAAAATCTGCGCGCCCTCAGTACGTTAGGATTACCCACAGATAAATGGGATGCTTTAATTATTCATATTCTCTCGTCAAAATTAGACAATAGTACGATGTTCAAGTGGGAGGAGCATAAAAATGATCTTTCAGATATACCTACTTTAAATGAGTTTTTTTCGTTTTTGAAAAATCGTGCAGATGTAATAGAAACGGTCCAGAGTAATAAGAACGATAAATTAAATGTAAACAAACATGTTCGTTATAATTCCCAGTCTAATAAATTACATTCAAAATCCTTTTTAGTGACATCCAAAGAGACCCTGTCCTATAAACTCTGTTGTGTTATTTGTGCGGGCAACCATCGCATTTATGAATGCGCTACATTTAATGCAAAAAACCCTGAAGACAGGAACTCTACTGTTGACAAACTCAATTTATGTCATAATTGTTTAAGGTCTGGTCATAAAGTCCCGAACTGTAAATTACCAGGAACATGTCGCATATGCAAGAAGAGACACAATACCTTGCTTCATTTGCCTAATGAAGTCTCTTCTAGTCCTTCTACTTCTATAGCCATGTCTGCGATATCGTGTCCTGATATTCTATTATGTACTGCAAAGGTACGTCTATGCAATCCTAGTACTAATGAAACTATGTGTGTGCGAGCTTTACTTGACAGCGGGAGTCAATCCTCCTTCATTACTGAACGTGTGAAGCAGAGACTTAATTTGACTCCTCAGCCATCAAATGTCAATATCATCGCCATAGGTGGTAACCAATTAAGTGCAACCCCAGAACGGTGTGCTATTAAACTACAATCGAATAACTCTCAATTTCAAGCTTCACTATTTTGCCTAGTATTAAAAACAATAACGGACAATATACCGAAAGCTCCGTTTAATACTAGTCACCTAAATGTCAATAACTTTGAACTAGCCGACCCCAGCTTCAACGAACCATCCCCCATTGATATGCTTATTGGCTCTGACCTGTTCTGGGATCTAATAGGCGCCAAACAGCAGTCTTTAGGACACGGTAACCCGACTCTTCGTAGCTCTAAGCTCGGATGGCTCATCGCTGGCCCTATATCTACTTGTTCAAAGCCTAACTTAATTACTACTAAGCCTATTTTGTGCAACTTTTCTATCAAACAGGAAAACCCTAGCCTATATGAGGAGTTAGCTAGGTTCTGGGACTTAGAGAGTGTCCCACAAGCGCAACCACGCTCCGAAGAAGAAATGCTCTGAAAAAAACATTATATTTCCACTACTTGCCGACAGAACGATGGCCGGTTCGTAGTGGGAATTCCACTAAAAAACTAAACCCGATTGTTTAGGCGAGTCATATTTTGTTGCCAAGAAACGTTTTATAAACTTGGAAGCTCGTTTTAGGAAAAATCCTGCGCTCAGGAAATTGTATTCTGAGTTTATACACGAGTATGCTATTCTTGGCCATCTTTCTGAATTCTCAGAGCCTATACCGCCTAACTCATATTTTCTCCCTCATCACCCTGTGCTTAAGGAACAGAGTGAGTCCACAAAACTCAGAGTAATATTTAACGCATCTGAACCTACTACTTCCGGCCTATCTGTCAATGACATTCAACTGGTAGGTCCTACTATACAAGATTCGTTATTCAATATATTACTCCGTTTTCGCCAGCATCGATATGTTTTATCTGGAGACATAGAAAAAATGTATCGACAAGCTCTAGTCAGAGAGTCTGATCGTAATCTTCAGTGTATATTATGGCGTGATCGCGAAGACGAAACCCTTCGCATTCTAAGATTGAATACTGTTACGTATGGTTTCGCTAGTTCAAGTTTTCTAAGCACCCGATGCATCTGGCAAATCGGTGATGAATGTAATGATCCCACCATAACATCTATAATTCAAAATGATTTTTATTGTGACGATTTATTAACGGGTGCAGACTCCGAACAAGAGTTACGTTATATCCAACGTGCAGTCGCTTATGAGCTGTCTAAAGGCTGCTTCACTCTTCGAAAATACCGTTCAAATATCCCTAAGTTATTATCTTCTAGTTCATTATGTTCTGAGGAATCAAATTTGATTATCAGCAATGCCACTAGTACACTAGGCGTCGGTTGGTCTCCTGATACTGATGAAATTAATTTCCCAATTAAGAGTAACACTGATAGTATTGTTACAAAACGTACAATTTTATCTTCCACGTTTAAAATCTTCGATCCTCTTGGCTTATTATCTCTGTGTACTATAAAGCCTAAAATATTACTACAACAATTATAGTCCAGTAAACTGGACTGGAACGAGCCAGTATCCAATTCCATTAAGTCGACATGGGATAATTATAGCCATGAACTTCATAAATTGTCTTCATTGAAAGTCCCTAGACATGTATTGATAAAAAATGTGATTGATATCGAGCTGCATTGTTTTTGTGACGCTTCTCAGCAAGCCTACGCGAGTTGCATTTACCTGAAGTCTAGCGATCGACTGGGTAATGTAAACGTCAATTTATTATGCGCTAAGGCACGTGTAGCACCTATTAAGGCGTGCACCATCCCCCGTCTTGAACTTTGTGGGGCACTTTTGGGGGCACGGTTGGCTTCCGCTGTCACTGAAGCTCTAAGGCTCGATATAAAACATAAATTCTACTGGACTGACTCGAGTGTGGTTCTCGGTTGGATAAATCCTATATCCTATATCCTATATCATGGCGGCACGTACCAACATATGAAAATCCCGCCGACCTTGCGTCCAGGGGTATAGCCCCTCAAGAGGTTGTAAACTGTGACATATGGTGGCATGGCCCCTCCTTTCTTCTAAAATCCCAGAACTTCTGGCCTATAATGCCCAGCGAAAGAGTAGAGCTTCCTGAACTTAAAGTGATGTCATCTTTAATTGTAGGGGTAGAGGCTCAAAAATCTGAGATTAATTTTCAAAACTATTCTAAATTGTCAACTTTACAAAGAGTGTTTGCCTGGATATTTCGATTTGTTCATAACTGTAGAAATACTGAAACTAAGTTAAAAGGGACGTTGAAGGTGCCTGAACTACGTAAAAGTCTGATTGCTCTCATCAAAATAGCACAACATGAGTCGTTTTTTAAGGAAATTAAACTTTTAAAATCCAATAAATCTCTTAAGAGCGATACTCATCTTCGCTCATTAAATCCGTTTCTTGATACCGCTGGCCTACTACGTGTTGGAGGACGCTTAGATGCGTCTGGCTATTCCTATGACAAAAGGCATCCTGTTCTTTTGAAAGCTAGCCACAGGTTAACCAAATTCATCTTCGAAACAGAACATTTACGCCTTTTTCACTCTGGACCACAGCACTTATTAGCGTCCATTAGAGAGCGCTACTGGCCTATAGGGGGCCGCAAGCTCGCAAGAAATATAACTCGGAATTGTGTTGTTTGCTGTAGGTTTAATGGTAAAACAATGATTAACATAATGGGAAATCTACCAAAAGACCGAGTTGAGCCGGACTTTCCCTTTTGCACTGTGGGCATTGACTTTGCCGGTCCTTTCTTGATCACTGATCGAAAGGGACGAGGATGCAAGATAACTAAGTGTTATCTTTGCATTTTCGTCTGTTTCAGATATAAGTGTTTACATCTGGAAGTCGTAAGTGAACTGACCAAGGATGCATTTATCCTAACTCTAAAAAGATTTATTTCCCGCAGAGGAATGCCTAGAACTATTTATTGTGACAACGGACGTAATTTTGTTGCTGCCGCCAAGGAAATTGGCAGGCTATTACAAACTAATAGTGACTCTATCTGTGACTTTGCAGCTAGTCGGGGCATAGAGTTTCATTTCTCTCCCGTTTACGCTCCTCATTTCAACGGCTTAGTTGAGGCCGGTGTTAAATCAGCAAAGTTCCATTTAAATAGAATATTAAGCCAATCTCACCTCACATTTGAAGAACTTACTTCGATATTTGCACAGATAGAAGCTATCCTGAATAGCCGACCTCTATGTCCTCTCAGCTCCTCGCCTAATGATTTCCAAGCCCTCACCCCTGCACACTTTCTAATTGGTAGAACAATGATGGCGATACCTTCGGTGAGCTGCTTAGAATCGAACCTGCAGCGCCTCGATCGGTTCCAGCGTCTTGAACAGGCTCGACAGCACTTTTGGGAACGATGGACGATAGAGTACGTTTCCGAATTACAACAAAGAACTAAATGGCAGGAGAAATGCAAAGAATTGAAGCTTAATGATTTGGTTCTAATCAAGGAAGCGAATACATCTCCTTTGTGCTGGAAATTAGGAAGAGTTTCCAAGCTGTTTGCGGGCCCGATTCGATCCCCAGAGTAGCTGATGTGCTCACCGCCAATGGACCTGTTCGACGAGCTATAAATCGTCTGGTCCTTCTGCCTGCATAACTGTCAGTGGTTGAAATCTACGTTTTCAACGGCCGGGAGGATGTCTACGACGCTTCAAGTATCCCGCCGTATGTGTGGGCCAATCCACGCCCTCGTGGGTGGCGTGATGCGGCCGGAGCCAATGGGGGTGCGAGTGGTTGGTGGAGAGAGCGGCGACAGTAGCGCAAGGCAATGATAACGAAAATTTGACGACGCAAGAAACACAAAACTACAACAAGCTCGCACAGATCGTCTATTTCAAATTGTAAAAGTGCAAATATAAAAAGTATGTTTGTAATGAACAGCGGATATGTGCAAGCGGTCATTGATGCTATTCGAGGACGCCATCTTGTCTGCGTAAGCGAAAATTACATACCAAGGGTGGGTATTATGAGGAGCTGGTTTGAAATGGAACGGGGTGTTAGCGAGGTCATTACGCTGTTGAGACGCAATAAGCAACACTATTGGGAAATCAAGAAATTCTCAAACGAGCAAACAATATCTAGTATATCTATACCTATAATAAGAATGTAAATCTAACGTGTCTGTAATTTTTAGATTTTTGTGAAAAAAATTGTTGCAGACGTCTTGGAATAAGTAATAAAAAACATTTCAATCATTTTTAGATACGTCTGTCTGTCTGGCTGTTTGTTTAAACGAATATCACTGCTAAAGTACTGCGTTACTGATAAAAAGAAAATCATAAAGCATATTCTGGAGTAACATATAGTCTTGGTTCTATTAATATCGATTCACTCTATCAAAAGTTATTATATGTATGTATATGTATATAGATGTGTATGATGTGATTGAAGGGATTCAGCCAATGAACTTAGAGGGAGGTTTCATTTTCAACTTGAGGATTGTAGCCAGTCGAAAGGGACTTAGAGGGAGGTTTCATTTTCAACTTGAGGATTGTAGCCAGTCGAAAGGGACTTAGAGGGAGGTTTCATTTTCAACTTGAGGATTGTAGCCAGTCGAAAGGGACTTAGAGGGAGGTTTCATTTTCAACTTGAGGATTGTAGCCAGTCGAAAGGGACTTAGAGGGAGGTTTCATTTTCAACTTGAGGATTGTAGCCAGTCGAAAGGGACTTAGAGGGAGGTTTCATTTTCAACTTGAGGATTGTAGCCAGTCGAAAGGGACTTAGAAAAACTAGATACTACAACATTCCACTACAGATACGTGTGCTCTGGACCATTTTAAGAGATCACAAACGAAATGACGATGGTTAGTGAACTTGACACTGGTTTTAACGCCTCTATAAAACATAAATATTTAATATTCATTATTAAATATTAAATATATAATTAAATATTTAATATCATTTCGATGTTAGAACAGGTTTTGTTCGAGTGTAAGTTTCGTCAAAGTGAAAGAGATAAGATATTATTCATATATCGAAGTTGTTTTCGACACAATATCACCTGATTGTCGCTACTTAAACTACTTTATTACTGTTATCGCGAATATACAAAGGGACTCGAGATCGCCCATTTTTTACGTGGGGAAATCTTGTATGGACACACCACCCTCCCGGAGGAGAGAGTGGGTAGTATTAGACTCGTATGCATTAAAATCCCACGGTGTATTTAAACCACTGACCTGGCTGTTGCAACTCATTCTTACGTTGCACCTTCACACACGTACATACAATTATTATTGAAATGTTTAGTTTGAGGAAGGCCAAAAACCACACACACAAAAATAGAAACTCCATCGCGGTTTCCACTCAATAATTCATTTACTCCAAAGGTTGTCGGCTCTCAGATAGATACGTTTTGAAACGGCAATTGCTTAGTTAATAACGTATTCGGTACACCGCGTCGATGGATGTAGGTTCATATTATAGCAATTGAGTCGAGGCTTTTGGTGAACGACAACATCGAGATGAAACCACAGTATGTTATTAGGTTTTTTTTAAGTCCGCCGTCCGCTACCACCTTGAATTTGAAAATCTGTCGCCTAACACCTGTTGGTGTGTTGCGTTAGCTGCACTTGAGAGCCATTCCCTTCTAATTACAGCGTGTTTACCACTTTAGACTACGTCGTCATTTAATATCAAAGGCGATTGTGGTCAAATGCTAAATCCTGTAAAGTATATAAAATATGCGATGAGCCCAATGTCGTTTTAGCTTGCTTACTCTCCGAGCTGTCAGTTAAATCCCTTTCCACATAGTTTAATTATCACTCGGATAAACTGCAAGCACTTTCCATAACTCCAGAGTTCGTAATGTAAGCGATGGTGCACTATCATCAGTATAATAAAAATGAAGTGTCTGTATGTAATATCCTTATATATCCTTCGCCCGCTGTGCTATCACCAAAACGATTAGATCGGTTTTCATGGGACTTTCACTGGTAGATAGCGGACCTTATAAAAATAATTTAATTTAGACTAGCTATTAGAAGAAAGAAAGAAAAAAGAAATATTTTATTCATAAAGCATAACATAAAATACAAGTATATAAGAATGGACAAAAATATGCATATCTGTGCATTATGAAATGGTGTCCAGCTCAGCATATGCCAGTGTTATGAGCAACACTTAGCGCTGATTTTCAGCTAAAGTGTGTAAAAATAAAAAAATATGAATTAAAATTATAAAATATAATGTATATAGGGATGGTAAGTAATGTACAAAAATGATACGGTACATAATATATATAGGGGAAATTAATAAAATAAAAAAGTAGGATACATAAAAAAACATACAAGAGAAGCTATTGCAGGCGTGACAAAAATATATATATGCAACTCAAATTGGATGCAAAACCTTTAGTTTACAAGCATTGCGATAATAATAAAAACTTTTTATAATGAATTTTAAATGTAAGTATTAGTAGCGTAGCTTCGCCCGCTGTGCTATCACCAAAACGATTAGACCGATTTTCAAGGGGCTTTCTCTGGTAGATAGCGAACCTTATAAAAAGTAATTGAGGTTATTTTATTTTAGACTAGCTGTTACCCACAACTTTGTCCACATGAAATTTAGCAAAATTTCAACTCATTCTTTATTTTTAATTAGATAAATAATTACCAGCTTATTGTTTACAATTCGACATTATAATTATTAACAACTTTAATGATATAGAGGTTTCCTAATACGATCTTACATTATAAACGTATTACGTAAAGAGTTCCATAATACAATTTCTTGCGGAACAGACAAGCGTTTATTTTTTGTATAGTCATAAAGTCTTAATTATAATGGCAATGTATATTAAATGTAATGTAAATGTAAATCTTTATAATAATATTTTAAGTTATTGTTTCATTAGTTCCTTATACAGTGTATGTGAGCACTGAGGTGGTTATATTATGGGTTAAGGTTCCAAATATGTTGCTGATGACAAACCTCATTTGGCACGCTGTTAGTATTTATATATCTAATGTACACGTTACATGTTACTGTAAGAAGCGTGCATGTCGTACTTACAATTGCTTTTAAAGAGCATTTCTATAATTGTACATAGTCTCACAATTTTATAATTCTTTAATACGAATAAAAAAACGCGTGCGGAGCTGCGGGTACAGCTAATTAATTACATAAATATGTATAATAGAGTCCATCGCAATCAGTCCGACGGAGCCTTGATGTAATTATGAACCGTTCTGCGAACAGTGCAAAAACGTATCATGACGGAAAGTTTTGGCGTCTGGTTACTTAAGTTTCCTTGGAGCTATTTTATGATATATATGAAAGGCAAATGCCTTGACCGACTCATAATCACTCAGATATTTGAAATTTGGTTATGATATTGGCATTGCATTGAAACATTGGAAATATTGCGAAATTATATGACTAAATTTATAAGGAAAAATAAGGATTTTGTAATAAAACGAATATTAAATTTATATGTTATACTAGCAGGCCCGGCAGACGTTGTCCCGCCCTGATTATGAAAAAATACTTGACAAATTATATACCAAAACGTTTCTCATGAATCACCCTATCCACTGATGAAAACCGCATGAAAATTCGTTCGGTAGTTTTTGAGTTTATCGCGAACAGACAGACAGACAGACGCGGTAGGGGACTTTGTTTTATACTATGTAATGATAATGATATATGCTAACTTATATATACAAAAATAAATATGAATTAGTTTATTCCGTATGCATTATTTTACACTTCGCTCGATGGCATTGAACTTTTGTCGTCACGTCAGCGAAGGTTTTTGTTTTGGAATGACGTGCGAGTCCTTTAAAAACAGGTTTATTTCTGCCTTACTGATACGATATAGGATACTTTATTAGTTTGGCCATTTTTGAGACAGTTTAAGGTTGTACCAAACTATCTTCCTTAGCGTAAGAAGCTCGATATAGTTTAAGTCAGCTGATAAGACGCCACGAAACAGAAAATGATTGTGCAATCCCATGCTGCCCGATTAGGTGTGGCTACCACATGGGACACCGTGAGTTTTCGTGAGAATATAAGTTCTCACATAATCTTCTCCATCCTGTAAACGAGAGATTAAATATCATGTATTTCAGAATACGTATATGTCGGCCGGTCGGTCGGTCAGGGAAACCAATAACACTCTGTAGGCACTGTGACTATTTATCCGGACAGAGATTCGCCTTACAATAACTTCCACATAAGAGTGCGTGCAGATCAACGACATCTTGCCCTTTATATGCCGAACTCCAACCAATGACGTCTCACACCAGCGTGAATAATGAACAGCTGATAACTTCAACCAATAGCGTTTGAGGTTATTAGTAACACCCTCGACATAGTCAATAGCGCGGTATCGCAGGTCAACAGCGGCTCCCCCGATATATCTCTAATATGGTGGCGCTAGTAATGTTCCGGTGGCGTTGTAGTCTCGCCTCTCGGGTGTGTCATAGCGGTACCGGACGTAATCATTACCACATGTGTTTTCCTTATCAAAAAAGGATTATATGAAATATGTGTACATGAAATAAAAAGCATTTAGTATATGCCTTCTATTGGTTCTTACTGAGAGCCCAAACTAAACTCGACTGTCTATTACTTCGTAGACACTACCTTATATTATCACCATTAAGAGAAGATTGAACTTTCCAGATGCCTGTGGCTGTAACGACGAGCCGCATACTTACAAGAGCATTCACTAAAACAACGCGGTCGGTAAGACGTTTGGAGAACAGAGAACTTTTGTTGGCGCATTCTACCCAAACTACTTGATAGTTTACAGAGAGATGAAACTTGTTATATGAAATTATCTTTTTCATCTCCAAAATTGGACCGATCTTTTTGTCAAGAATAATATAAGGACTTTGGCTATACCTGTTTTGTTTATTTTAATTCGCTCAAATATGTTTACTGGATGTTTTTTGATGACAGGAAGACTGGGTAATTTAAATAATAATAGAAGGGATCTAGTGCTAGTGTCTAGAGTTAAGTAGAGGAAGAAATAGTGACTGTATCTTATTGCCATTTTGTGTTTTTAACATATATTTTTTATTATATACTTCAACACGAGATACAGTAGATAACCTTACCTTTTCCTAGAAAAACTATAAATTATTGTGTTATAAGTTAATCGAGAAACAGAGTGAAACAATCCGACGTCGGTTAATGGAAGTTTTTTTATATCGACGGAAATGTACTGAGCGTTTGTTGCTCGGAGGTTTTAATTTTATTTAAGGAATCGACTGACAAAGGTCTGTCCGTACAATTAAAAATATTTTACAAGTTCAATACTGGTTTATTACGGGGACTGCGTGTTTTACGTTTTACCTGGTATAACCACAGACTATTTTATTTTTAAAAGGGTAATGATACCATGACCAAAAAAAAATGTGTGTGTACTTATGTACACGCGTTACAAGTTATACTTCTTTGGGGTAACAAGATAAAAATATTTTCAAAACTTTTATCTTTCGCCTTATTCTACGTTTGTAGAAAAAACGACACTAACAATAGAAAAAAGGTATTTAATACATTGAAAGGTTTAATACACAGAAACAAAATGTTGACTATAGCTAACTTTAGGGTGTCGGTTTTCGTGACGGTGTGCGTGCGCTTCGTAAAAATTTACTCCTATCATTTTTTCCTAACGCGCCAAAAGAAGTATAACTTCAATAATTTTTAAGAGGTGTCTCAAAATTTTTAAAATATCTAAAATCGTCTAAAAACTGGTTGTAAATTTTTAGTGAAAATCTTCTCCAATTTTTTTGCATCTCTCTGGCCTTATTTTTATTCTTTAGTATGTCAACTTAAAGAAAGAAAATAAAAAGGTTTTGTTTAGAATTTTTTCGAAAAGAACCAAGGTACTACCTACCTGGACGATAAAAAAAACTTGAGCGACCATTAAATATTAAAATATGGACTTCAAAATGTCAGTATCTTAATCATCTTAGGGATAGAACATAGTGAAATAAGGAGAGAAAAAAAAACGATTTTCGACGATTATGGAAATTAAAAAAAAAGGGTTATTTATGTACACGCGACAGACGTTATACTTCTTTTGGCGTAACAAGATAAAAATCTTTTCAAAAATTTGAGCTACTTCTTAAGAAAAATTTTTTTTTTGAGCTACGCTTTGGAGGTGAATCTTAAACACGATAGATAAACTAACATGTTTTCGTAAGAAACTCGAAAAAAAAATCGTTATTTTTAGACCATCCTTATGTAAATGTAAATTATTGTAATAATTGTAGCTTTGTTAATTTATGTTGTTGTTTCTTCTCACTCGCAAATTCATCGAATATATTTGATACGGTTTTATTCCTTTATTTCAAATCGTTCAAGCAGCGCACGCCATATTATATAATTTTTACTAATCTTAATTATATTTATTGTGATAGATTATTGAAGATATATATTAGGTCTTTACCTATGAAATTGCCGTTTTGTATGAAAAAATTTAAACAAATTTTTTTATGTATTTTTTATTTCTATTAATCGAAGTAATCGCCCATACAATCAATGCATCTTTGCCAACGCAGTGGCAGTTTATTGATGCCCTTCTTAAAGAAATCAGCTGGATGGGAGGCAACAAATTCTTCAAAGTCATTTTGTATTGCCTCTCGGGTATTGAATTTTTTTCCCGTCAAGGAGTTATCCAAATTCTGGAAAAAGTAGTAGTCTGTAGGCGCAAGGTCTGGTGAGTAGGGCGGATGACGGAGAACTTCCAATCCCAGTTCTTGCAAGACAGTCTGCTGTGCAGTATGAGGTCGCGCGTTGTCGTGCAGGAGCAGCGGAGACGAGCGATTGACCAATGCTGGTTGGAGATGTGCCAGCTTCTCCATTATTGTATTCAGTTCTTCACAGTACACATCTGCAGTAATGCTCACCCCGTTTGGTAAGAAGCTGTGATGAATCGCACCGGCGCTAGACCACCAAACAGTGACCATCACTTTTCTAGGGGTAAGTTTTCGTTTAGGGCATTGTTTAGGTGCTGAACCAGAATCCAACCAACTTGCTGAGCGCTTGCGGTTATCAAACAAAATCCATTTTTCATCGCAGGTAACAATGCGGTTCAAAATTCCTTCATTTGTGTGTCCGTTGAGCAGTGCAAAGCACGTCTCGACGCGTACTTCGCGCTGGCGATCATTGAGTTCGTGGGGCACCCATTTGTAAAGCTTTTTACCTTGCCAATTTGACGCAAATGGACCAATATTATTTTAATGCTAACGTCGAAAGCTGCTGCTAATTCAGCCGTAGATTGTGTATCATCAGCTTCCACAATCGCCTTTAATTCGTCATTGTCGACCAAGGTCTTCGGACGACCGCGAGGTTAATTTTTCAGGTCGAAATTCCCAGAACGGAAGCGAGCAAACCAATAATAGGTGGTGCGTTAATTTGTAGTGTTAGCTCCGTAAACGTCGTTGATGTTGCGTGCCGCTTGTGCCGCGTTGTTGCCACGACGGTACTCATATTCCATAGTTACTCGAATTTTTAACTTATCCATGATGACAAAAAAGATTGAAATGCGATGAAAATGTAACACTAATTAATAAACAAATGACTACTTTTGGAAAAAGAATTCCATGTTTTTAAAATAAAATTACTTTGAAATTAGAATTCTTAGCCAAACAAAAATTATTTTGATTTGAAATGGCCAGTACTGCAGAACGGCAATTTCATAGGTAAAGACCTATTATTTACCAAAATAAAAGTAGTTTATAGTCTTCAATCAACAATAACTAGATAAAGGGTTACGTACAAAATCGAAGCTAACTGCTGTCCGCGTAAATATATACTTATGTGTAGCTATTTGTTTACTGAGAAAGGGAGAAAAAAAGTTTTAAAACAGTTTTAAGTTCAACCTAATTACAACCATGACACCTAGTAATAAAGTCACAAATGTTCAAAATATTATCTAATACTTACGATAAAACGAGCAAAGCAATAAATTACTCCCCTCACAAATGAAAAGACAATATAAACAACATTTAGTGTGAATTCAACCTTAACACGTTTGTGCATGGTTGGAGAGCCTAGGCCTAACATTTGTACCACAGGTTTAAAATCGGTAATTTTGTCCAAAATTTTATATTATTTGTTAGTTTAAAGCTTAAAATATAACTTATTCAACATGTATTTACCGAAAGTAAGATACTCCGGCCGTTAAATTGCTTTTTCGGATATTATTTTTGCATCTTTTGAATACACTGCGGCACGTGAAACGTGCTTACATTGGCTGTGTTTCAAACAAATTAAACAAAATAAATCTCACATTTCAAGTGAGCTCTTATTTACCGAGACGTATTTTTCGCGCCGACCCGATATCTAGTTATTGTTGATCGAAGTTTATAGTACACAAGAGTAGTATACTTTTCTAACAGTGGAAGGATTTTGAAAATCGGGTTAGCAACACCAGAGATTACCCCGAACATTCAAACTTACAAGCTTTACCTCTATAATTAACCGACTTCTAAAAAGGAGGGGGTTACTATGTTCGGTTGTATGTATTTTTTTATGTATGTTAATCGATATCTTCATCAATTGTGAACCGATTTTAATGATTCTTTTTTTATTCGAATTGGGTATACTCGGGGGTGACCATACAAATTTGAAGAAAATATTTAACCCCTATGGGGGTGGGAAACCGTTTAATTGATTTTCACCTACTTTTCGTCAACGTATTTTCGTCTACTTTAAACCGATTTCAATAATTGTATTTGAATTACTGATACTTGGGGATGGTGTCCTTCAAATTTAAAAAATTGTTCCAACATTAAGGGTGGAAAATAAAGGGATGAACAGAGTTTATCTGAATACTAGCGGGCCCGGCAGACGTTATCCCGCCCTGATTTAAAAAAATCCTTGACAAATTATATACCAAAACGTTCCTCATGAATCACTTTATTCATTGGTGAAAACCGCTTGAAAATCCGTTCAGTATTTTTTGAGTTTATCTCGAACAGACAGACGTGGTAGAGGACTTTGTTTTATACTATGTAATGAAATGAACTTCTCATAAGCTAATTTTAATGAAAACTTGGTAGGTACAACCTGTAGTAGCTATAAATATATCACATAATCAATCTTGATTTGATCATGGAAATAGAGGAAATGGAATGGAACGCATCGGCAGCTTACAGCAGCTATCTTGTGTTTGGGTACATATGACTCGTTGCGAGGACTTACATATGGGGTTTTGACTCTTGGGGCAATTCCCGTGAAGCAGACAATGAAATAGATGAGGTTCTGAAATTCCTTCATAATCAACCTAATTGGATCTAGTAGGCGTAAATGTGAATACACTATTTTTTTCTATAACGTTTATTTGTCAAGTTATGAGCTTCTAAAGAACAGAAAATTACTTCTATATCAAATTAAACTAGAGTAACATACTCGAATGATATAGAAGTATGGCGGTAAACTATTTTATACTTTTCGTTATTGTTTTAGTTATTGTTCTGATCTCTAGGTAATATTTTAAACATTACAGGACATTTACAGATATACAGATGACCGCTTATATATAGCTAGTCGCCTACTAGAAGTTCAATTACGATGAATATGAACAAATTTCAGAACCTCACCTATTTTCGTTGATCGCTTCACTTGATTATCAAAAAGGCTACAGCTACGATCAGAGTAGGGGTGCAAGCGTTGCGGAAGGAATAACAGATTAAGATTCTAAAACCATCAAACGTTACTTATTTTGTAAACGATTAAATCCATATAACATATATTTATGTACACTAAAAATGGAAAAATATTTTTTTTACAAAAAAATCTGACTTCGATATGAAAAACCCATACTGCACTGAAAAGCGAAAAATAAATAAACTCATAAATTAACAAAATCAAATAAAAAATAATAATATTAGCGCTGCCAAATAATATATTTGAAGTCGGTGCCAACACAAATTACAAATTTGTTGCAGGTAGAGAAGTATATTGTACTAAACACACAAACACCACGAGACGCGAGAGTGAACCTAAACTTTATATGCAGCTGACATGAATTTCGGTTGGCATCGATTTCACGTATATTATTGCCCAAATATTCATATTGTTTATTTTATTTGGTTAATTAATGAATTTATTTATTTTTCGCTTTTCGATGCCTTATGGGTTTTTGATATTGAAGGTGATTTATAAATTTTTTTTTATCGTTTTTATATGTATAGTCTAGCTGTGGCCGCGACTTCGTTCACGTGGAACCTACCTTTCTCTCGTATTTAAATTGCGTCATCATTAAAATTACAATAACTTTAGATAGAGTGAACCGATTTTAATGAAACCAAGGTTAAATGTTACGCGAGGATATGCTTTATGAGGTTTTATCGTGAACGCAGTACTTTAGCAGTGATGCGTGTTCATACAAACAGACAGACAGACTTTTCTAAAAATGACTGAAATGTATTTTATTACTTATTCCAAGACACCTGCGACAATTTAAACAGACGTGAAGTAACAGTGCTTGCATTGTTACGTTTAGTTCGGTCAGTGAAAGCGCCGGAGGCCCACCTCTCCTCTCTCCCTTCCCATCCTAACCCTTACCGCTCCCCTCTTCCCCACCAACACAAGCTGGCAACGCACTTGCGACTACTCTGGTGTTGCTGGTGTCTATGGACGGTGGTGATCACTTAACATCACGTGACCCACCTGTTCGTTTGCCTCCTACGACATAAAAATAAAATTTTATTTTTAACGGATATCTAAACAGTACACTAGTACAGACATGTTAGATTTACATTCTTATTATATGTATAGATAAAGTCGTTTTTCAAGTATGTTTGTTTGCAAGTTACAGCAAAATGGAAAGCGCGAAAATATACGCTTAAATACCGGGGTTAAACCGTATTGGAATTATTGAGCATCCGTTTCAATATATTTTTCGAGGTCAATTTAAATTTGTTCAATTCAATTCAAGTGATGCAGGAAGAGAAATAGACAAACAGAAATATCGCTTTTGACCTTCGCATCCATAATAATATTCGTAATGATGCTAATTTAAAAATATATATGGTGTAACCTACGCTCTTCTACTTTTAATGAGCACTAGCTGTTACCCGCAACTTCGCTCGTGTGGAATTTAGCAAACAAGTTTGGTCATTGTAAACGTGCGCGTAGTGCGCGCTCAGTACTGAATACTGCTTCTTTTGTTTGTTATAATTACTCGGATCCATTTCTTTTTTCTAAAATAGATGTATATTAAGTGACTATTTCGAATATCAGCTGTTGTTAATAACACATAGGCAGTCAGAAATTTCAAAAATTGTTCTTTTGTTCGTATACTTTATTATATATTAGGTAATGCCCGCGACTTCGTCCACAAGGAATTTAATACAAAAAAAAACAGTCTTTCGTTTACTGTGTCTTAGATATTATTTATAGATTATATAATATCCTGTTCTTGGAAAAAAAATTATTGCATTTACTTCTCTACTCTTTTCTAGTACTTTTAACTGGAGCTGTCATTCAAATTACAATAACTTTTGATAGAGAGGACCGACTTTAATGAAACAAAAACCAGATGTTACTTGGGGATATTTTTATGATTTTATTGATTAGATTTTATCATGAACGCAGTACTTTAGCAGTAAGGATAAAAAAAATCTAAAAATGATTGAATGTAGTTTATTACTGAACCCTAGACACCTGTTACATTTTTTTTACAGAAATCTAAAAAGTACAGACACATTACATTTACATTTTTATTACATGTATAAATTGCGACTGAGCAGCCCATTATATGTTAGATTACTTCATAAACTGTATATAATTATTGCTCCGAGTGCCAATAGATGTGAAAACCACACTAATGATGTTAGTTTCAAATTACAAATTGTAAAATTCAAATAATTGGTTCAATAATTTAATAGAGAACACAGTTATTTGATTGTTTTTAGTTTTCACTTCTGTCGGCCCTCCTTATGACTATCTCGTGTATCTATAAACAAATAATATTTCCATTTGCGTCGGTCGAGTTTCTTTTATTGTTCATTAAGATCATTTCGTGCGAAGTGTGGCATAATATATTAACCTCGACAAGACGTTTTATGACCTTGTTTTTAATCAATCTATTTTCCTTTTGTAAACCGAACGAATGTTTATTTATATATACCCAATGATTTATTTATGCTAATTTTATAAAGATTGAAAACTTTTGTAATAAAAACTTTTTTAGCCCCGTTATGATTTGAATCTCGATTAAACAAAAGAGCGACAATAAAATGAGACAAATATAGGATTTAACGTGCGAGAGAATGGGATGGAATAAATTATACAGTGTTCCTTATAATCGCGGCCTCCTCGATGTATATTGCATTAGTTAATACTTGTTTTGCGCTGAGTGCTTATGTCTGTATGTTTGTACGAGTGTGTTGTGTGTGCGCCTGTGTATTACGTAGCATTGGGGCAACAGTTACTTCAAAATAGAATAGCCTATGTCACTCACTATAATTTCAGCTATCTGCTAGTGAAATTTCCGTCAAAATCGGTCCAGCCGTTTCGGAGATTATTCCTAATGCTCGCACGTGACCACGTCCTTTTGCGCGTATTCCTATTCACGGTGGTATTCACTTATATTTATTAAATCCTGTACAAGTTATAACAATACTTATCCCTAATAAATCGCCTGTCCATTCGTTCGTCAATGTTCATATAAAAACTACAAGTTTTTAAGGACTAGAACAATAACACAGAAAACTAAACCGTAATAAATTTCACGTCTCTAACACTTCCTATAACTATCAATCACTACTGAATGTCTTGCACATGCTCGCTGTCCGCAACAGTAATTGTTTGTAAAGTTTTCACGAGAACTGATAACTATATTCAAGCTAGTTATTCAAATATATATGAATCTAAAACACATGTTATATATCGGTGGTGATATAAAATATATTCATACATAAATATACATATGTATTTTCATTTGGTTTTATATTACAATAAGGTAATATGAATGGTAATTTATTGTGAGTATTCGTGATAACAGTACTTTTTTATGCATGTCTCTATACTTAGGCCATAAATACTGTTATAATTAAAAATAAACAAAATATTACATTTGAATTTGGAATCTGTCATTTTTATATGATTATTCATTGCATTTTCTCATTTTGGCGCTAATACAATGTACAACATTTTGCGACATTAAAACGGAGTGGGATTATAAAGAGAATCGAATCGCTGTGATTGCATTACACAAAGTAGTATGGAGCCAAATGCAATATTTAAAATTCTCCATACGTTTGGTATTAGTAAAATGTCTGTGTACCGGGCTATTAATAGGTACAATGAGACCTCCTCGTTTGTGACAGAAAAAGATCTGGCCGTCCACGTAGTTTTCGTTCGAAAAAGGTGGCCAAAGGAGTAAGGGAAAGAATTCGAAGAAATCCTGTCCCAAAGCAAAAGATTTTATCTCGGGAAATGAAGATAGCATCTAGAACCATGTCGCATATTTTAAAAGATGACTTAGGATTTACAGCCTATAAGAGACGTACTGTTCCTTTCTTAATTGATAATTTAAAAAAGAATAGGGTGGTAAAATCGAAACAACTACTGAAGCAGTACGCAAAGGGAGGTCCCAGAAAAATTTTGTTTACTGATGAGAAAATTTTTACAATTGAGCAACATTTTAACAAACAAAATGACCGTATTTATTCTCAAAGCTCTAAGGAAGCTTCCCAATTAGTCGACAGAGTGCAACGTGGGCACTATCCGACTCCAGTGATGGTTTGGTGGGGTATTAGTTATGAAGGAGTGACTGAACCATACTTTTGTGAGAAAGGTATCAAAACATTGGCACAAGTTTGTCAAGATACCATTTTTGAGAAAGTAGTGAAGCCCCTTAACAACACAAGCTTCCAGCAAGAATCGGCGCCGGCTCATAAAGCTCGGTCTACGCAGTCTTGGTTGGAAACGAACGTTTCGGACTTCATTAGACTGAAGACTGGCTGTCGTCTAGTCCCGATCTTAATCCGCTGGATTATGATTTATGGTCAGTTTTAGAGAATACGGCTTGCTCTAAACGCCATGATAATTTGGAGTCCCTAAAACAATCCGTACGATTGGCAGTGAAGAATTTTCCCATGGAAAGAGTGCGTGCTTCTATTGATAACTGGCCTCAACCTTTAAAGAACTGTATTGCAGCCAATGGAGACCACTTCGAATAAGCTTTTTATATTTTAAATGGTTTTATGTTTATGTATTAAACTAACACACTGTGAAAGTAATAAATGTTATTTGCAATAGAAAATATATTTTGTCGTTGTTTCAGTATTTATGGAAAGATTAGGTATACACTAGACATTAATAAATCCAAACACTGTTTGAGTGAGCACCATGATTAACCACAATCTCATCTCTAGATGTGATCTAAGAGGGTAAACACGCTAAACGTAGAGGGGGACTGGCCCTCAATTAAAGCTACTTGAACACACCAACAGGTGCTTAGCGATAGATTTGCAACTTGAGGGTGGTAGGTAGCTAGATGGTATTTAAAATAACCCTACCACCATGATTATTAGAAATATATGTAAGTTGGTCGTAAATCACCTTTATCTATATCTATATATATAACACTAGCGGGCCCGGCAGACGTTGTCCCGCCCTGATTATAAAAAAAATCCTAGATAAATTATATACTAAAACCTTTGCGATCGCGATGCTTCCGACTCAGTTGCAAGGATTATAATCAGCCTCAAACTAGATATCACTTATAGTGGAATGTAATATAAGAATGACTCTCAAACGATTAACCGGTTCATTCCTCGTATACGGAAACTTGACCTTTTTACTTTTAATTTATAAAAATGTTTTAAACAACGAAAATCACGTTTCGGTATTATTTCCCAATTGAAATACATTCACATCTGTAGGTTATATTATATTATAGCCTTTATCTAAACTCAGTAAAAGTAAAATCAAAAACACTTTATTTAATTTAGGCCCTAAATAGGCACTTACGAACGTCGAAACTAGCACCGAACGAATAAAAACAAAGTCTCTGTATTTGATATCAAAGTAACAACTTTTTATTGATTGGATATGAAAGTATACACGCTATGAATAATAAAAATCTAATTTTGAACTCTTTTATGGATTTGACTGTCTGGTTGTTATGTCAAACGGGCGCTTTCTAAAAGGGTCTCGGTCGAGCTGATTTCGACATAACGCGAACCACACGCATAGAGTACGTTCATAGGCGCATCACAGCTGCAAGACCTTTAAATATGGTGTACGAACTCGTTAACAAGCAGTAACTTCATACACTCCGATCGGAACGGTCACCGGGTAGACTCTAATCAATAGAATGTAACCGGAATAGTGACACGATAGAGTCTGATAACAACATACATAATAGATCGGCAGATAGTTCGAGAGGGCGGCTCATGATAACGATTATTATAAGCCACAAGCAAACTCTACGAGCGACGAGTCCACGAGCAGTACTATACAACTCGTATTGTACAATTAGTGAACATTTCGTGATCCTGAGAGCTACGCTTCAACAAGAAGAACTTTTATTAATAGAACACGTTACAGAAATATTGCACACTAGCTGTACCCACGGCTTCGTCCACGTGGAACCTGATGTACAAAATAATAACTAATAAAGTCATCTGAACGTATTTACTCCATTTAAGCAAATGTATCTAGCAATTTACTTTTCTCTCATACTTAAGTCGCGGCGCCATTCAAATTACAATAACTTTTGATAGAGTGGACCGATTTTAATGAAACAAATAATACATTACTCCCGAGGATATGCTTTATGATTTTCTTTATGAGGTTTTATTGTGAATCCAGTACTTTAGCAGTGACGTGTGTTCATACAAACAGACAGACAGACAGATAATCAGCCAGACAAACATTTCTAAAAATGATTGAAATGTGTTCTATTACTTATTCCTAGACACCTGTAACAATTGTTTTCATGAAAATGGAAAATGTACATACACGTTAGATTTACATTCTTCATTACATAGTATAAAACAAAGTCCCCTACGGCGTCTGTCTGTCTGTCTGTTCACGATAAACTCAAAAACTACTGAACGGATTTTTATGCGGTTTTCAACAATGGATAAAGTGATTCTTGAGGAAGGTTTTAGTATATAATTTATCTAGGATTTTTTTTTATAATCAGGGCGGGACAACGTCTGCCGGGCCCGCTAGTGTTATATATATAGATATAGATAAAGGTGATTTACGCCCTTCTTACATATATTTCTAATAATTACCAATCAACTTGTTACGTGGTGTCGATTTAAGGTGTCTGTGTGCACGCGCATCGTAACAATTCACTCTCATAATTTTTCCCAAACGCCCCAAAAAAGTAGAACTCCAAACATGTACCAAAACGATTTTGACCACGGCCAGGCAGGCATCTATCTAGTGTTAGATTGTTATAAACCTATCAATTTAGTAATCATTACATATTTCCTATACGATTTTGAGAATCCAAGGTTCAATACTAATGAAATTAAAATGAGACCATGTTGAAAACATTTCCTTTCCAATAAAAAAAATATTCTCCAAACCGTTTTATACATGACGAAAGTCTGAGGTAACAAACATTAAAACAAAAACAAGCGAATTAAAAAACTCTTCCTCTTCGAATACGAAAAAATGATACGTTTTAACGTGATAACGTCTTATAAATCGATAAACGCCGGCTGCACGCATTCAAAGCATGACTCATTGTCACGTTCCGCCTGAACGCTCGGTGCAAGCGAGAGCGCGGAACAAGCGATAGAGAGCCGCAATCGGCCTAAGCTTTCGGCTTGTGGTGCATCTATCTATATCGTCATTATTATTATTACATAGTATAAAACAGAGACCTCTGTCACGTCTCTGTCTGTCTGTTTGCGATAAACTCAAAAACTACTGAACGGATTTTCATCAGGTTTCCACCAGTAGATAAAGTGATTCGCCGGGAAGATTTTAGTATATAATTTGTTTGCGTTTTTATATTATCAGAGCGGGACAACGTCCGCCGGGACCGCTAGTAAAGAATAATTCATAAAGGTATGCAATTTTTCATCAATGTTTTCTTAAGACGTTATATTTGGGGTGTAAGGGGTGTCGAATAACATCTAGGACTTGCGACATTCAAGCCAACCTCACCTACACGTGGTGCACCCTGCTGAACAACGAACAAGGCAATGCCGAAAGCGGGGTGGTAGGGTTTTGCCTGACTGGGTCGCAACCACCATGCATATGGCGAAAAAGCCCATCATAGTGATTCGCTTCTGCGGTCGCGTTTCGTGATCAGCCTGTGCATATCCAGCTTTTCGCAGGCCGGCATGACAGTGACGACCGGCGATGGATAGTGAGTGACTCGGTGGTCGCCATTGTTTTTGGATTATACTGTGCTTACCATCAGGCTCAGTGCAGTCATTTTGCCGTGTTACAATAAAAAAAGTCACGTAAAATTATCGTCCGTAAACCGACTTTAAAGACAACTATTTTTTTTAAATACTTATAAGCGTTTGAACACAATCTCATCTGATTTATGAGGAGATGGTAAATACGCTAAATCTAGAGGGGACTAGCTCTCAAGAGCAGCTGCCGGAACACGACTGTATAATGCTTCACAACGGACCAACTAAATTAGGATGACTGTGTATTTTATTTGTGAATACATCTACTCCTTGTTTTGTTAAATATAACGGTACCATTACATGAGTAGGCTAAGTTAGATGAAGAGGTAATTAACTTTCAATGTTGGAAATACCAAATCATATGATCTGACGTCATTCAAATCATGTTTATAATCTCGTAGGAAAAAAACAGCGCGTTCAGTTCTCATTACATTGGACTTAAATTACTACAATTCATCGTGGTCAACGTCACGAGTATACAAAATCAGGTACAGCCGAACTTGTAAATTAGCAGCTTTACAAAATTGGGCTTGCAAGTCAGGGTTGTCACTTTAGCAACTCGGCTTATCAAAACCATCACAGCATCTTTGGGTTCTTCTCCAAAATATCAGTTCTATAATATCCGGGATTGTACGTGAGAATTTTGCATCAAACATTAAAATTATGTAACTGAACGTGAGACATCTACTTCCCTGCGTTTTTCATGGATTACTTTCTCCATTATACGAAGGACTCATATTCAAGCACTTACAAAGATTACAAACTTGAGAACCATGGCGATCTTCACGAATAAAAGGAAAAAGCTCTGAAATCGGATTTTACTGATCTCAAGCCAGATATTCAACGAAGTCGGAACAGGTTAATGGCCAAACCTAACTAGAACTCACTGAAGTACTATAGATACTGACCAAGAAACGCTGCTAAAACAGAAAATCTTCTGAAATTACTACAAAGCCAAACTATTACGAGTCTTCGAGTACTTATCTTCTGAAACACCAAAAAGCTAAACGATTACGACTCTCCGAGTACCATCATCTGTAATACTACGAACCTAAACGATTACGAATCTCCGAGTACCGTCATCTGTAATACTACAAACCTAAATTGCGAATCTTCGAGTACCATCTTCTCAAATACTACAAAGCTTCGAGTACCATCTCCTGCAATACTACATACCTAAATGATTACGAATCGTCGAGTACCAGATCTTCAGAAAATTGTACAAAAACTCCTCGAGTACCTGAAGTGCAAGATGCAGCTGATCTTTCCAGACTAATGCAGAAAACTGGTGTGCGGTTCAATCCACTGCGAGGACTGGTGTGCGGTCCACTGTGAGGACTGGTGTGCCGTCCACTCCACTGCGAGGACTGGTGTGCGATTCAGTCCACTGTGAGGACTGGTGTGCCGTCCACTCCACTGCGAGGACTGGTGTGTGGTTCATTCAATTGCGAGGACTGGTGTGCGGTCCACTCCATTGCGAGGACTGGTGTGCGGTCCACTACATTGCGAGCACTGGTGTGAGGTCCGCTCCATTGCGAGGATTGGTGTGCGATCCGCTCCGCTGCGAGCACTGGTGTGCGGTCCGCTCCACTGCGAGCACTGGTGTGCGGTTCTGTCCATTGCATGAACAGGAATCCCAGAACAACTGCTGGAGTCTTGATTGTTTTTCAAGACCGAAGAAAATTTAGACACTATGAATGACGAGCATAATGATAATGGCGACAGCCATATTCATGGTCGAGAAGCAAGATTTTTAGCTGTAAAAATAACAAGGCTGATGTAAAGCGCGCACCGCCTATCAGGATGGCCGTATCGGGGGATTATTATATAACAATATATATAATAATCATCATTACATAGTATAAAACAAAGTCCCCTACCGCGTCTGTTTGTCTGTCTGTTCGCGATAAACTCAAAAACTACCGAACGGATTTTCATGCGGTTTTCACCAATGGATAGAGTGATTCATGAGGGACGTTTGAGTATATAATTTGTCAAGGATTTTTTCATAATCAGGGCGGGACAACGTCTGCCGGGCCCGCTAGTATAGTATAATTATTAAATGTTTTCTTAAAAGTTAGTTTAGTACACCCGTGCAAAGCCGGGCGAGCAGATAGTTTTTAAAAATTATCAAAGTGAATATTATAACTATAGATAGAACAAAAAACTAACTTGAAACACAAGTTCTCTTGCAGTAAAGAAACATGTCTATTTTTATTTGAACATAGCAAGAATAGATGTTTTTTTTTTGTGTTTACGTACATTGTGTAATGTTTTTTGTGTAATATTTATTGACGTATTTGAATTTTTAACACCCGTTCGTATGATGTTAGAAATAATTATTCACAATAAATATAACTAACCTTGTCCGCGGCACCGTTCCCGTTTTTACCATAATCTATTTTTTAATCTCCTTTTTCTATACATATAATAAGAATGTAAATCTAACGTGTCTATACTTTTTAGATTTTTGCGACCCGAGAAAATAACGGCAGTGAACGATCAGTACCAGCCTGTCTCTCCAAACAGAGCGTGCTCATGCCCACGCCCGCGTAACCACAGATCACAGATCACAGATCACAGGTTTGGGGGTAAATTTCGCTCCCACACACCAGATTAGGCCCCCCTCGGCAGCGGCTCAAGCCTAGGTCCATTTCCTCGGCGTGGAGCCCTTGAGTGCTCTACTCGCGCGATACAGTGACACAAAATCTTACATCACTGCAACAACATTACACATATCACCTCCACACACGTGCACGCATACACGCTTACACATACAAGTGGACCCTGGCCGCCCCTAACATGCGGCGGACGGTACACCGTGGGGTTTTAGTCCGTGCGAGTCGGACATAACCCACTCTCTCCCCCGAGAGGGTGGGTATCCATAAGGGATTTCCCCACGTTAATAAAAAAAAAGATAGGTCGCGAATTGCATGTATCAGGCAACAGCCCAAACCGAGGTGTATCGTGCACCCTTGAGCTAGTTGCCCAAATAAAATCGGCTGAGTGCCTTAAGCGCTCGCCTTAGTAGTCCGGTGAAGCTGTTAAAACCTTGCTAGGTCAATAGCGTAGTCAGTTCGAAAAAAAAAAGAAGATTTTTGTGAAAACAAAAATGTTGCAGGTGTCTTGGAATAAGTAATAAAATACATTTCAATCATTTTTAGAAATGTCTGTCTGTACTTTATAGTAGCTGTGCCCGTGACTCCGTCCGTGTACGTTCCCCAACCAATCTGTCGGCGATAATTTTTGTAGTTTAAATAAAAATACTCGAATAATGTTACAGAAACCATTTTTTTCATCCATATTATGTCATATTTTTTTCTAATTTATTACTATGGTAACCTAATGTGCCAGCCCGTGGGAACAACACAACGCTTCTACTGTCGCGTGGAACCTAATATAAAAATTAAGGAGTACTAAAATCATCACGTAATAAGTTCATTTACTTATTTACTTTTCTCTCGTACTTAAATCGCGTCGTCATTAAAATTACAATAACATTTGATAGAGTGAACCGATTTTAATGAAACCAAAACTAAATGTTACTCAAGCATATGCTTTATGTTGTTCTTGGTGGAGTTTTATCGTGAACGCAGTACGTTAGCAGTGATGTGTGTTCAAACAAATAGACTGACACATAGATAGACCGACAGACAGACATTTTTTAAAATGATTGTGATGTATTTTATTACTTATTTTAAGACACCTGCAGCAATTTCTTCATAAAAATCGAAAAAGTACAGACACGTTAGATTTATATTGTTATTATATGTATAATGTTTATGTCCCGGCTTCGCATGCGTACGATGTACTAACGAGATAACTCAAACATCTAATGGATTGAGATCATTTTTTACCGCTTTGATATTTACAATTCATTAACATCCACTTTTGTTTTTGTTTGCATAATTTTAAATCTGTGATAGAAGATACTCATTGAAATTATGTAGTTACTGTAAAGGGAAATTTTGCTCTACATTAAACGTCCAATATAACTAAAGTATTTAATGTGATAAGTATTAATACTATTTTGGTTAAAATAACGTCATAGAAAAACAATTACTTTTTAATAATATGTAAAAGATAAAAATGATACCTGTAAGTTATCCTTAGGAGATAGGTGTATATGTCATAGTGGGAGCATCCAGCAGTCGAAATTAACACATTAATAGTAACGAATATTTTTATTACCGTATCTTATGAAGATCCGAAATATCATAGGTGTTTGCTAACAGCGCCATCTATTATTTTCTATGTTAATCAATACTGGCAATATATTGTTAATGCACTTCTATTTAATTATTGTTAATGTGGCTTATTCTACATTATTGAGTCATTTAGATTAGATGAAACTGTTCATAACTTCTAAGAATTCCACATGTTTATTCACATAAGCATTGATAGAAGTCACTAAATAAGCCGGTGTTACGTTACACGACGCGTGACACCATCTTAAGAAAATGTGGCGTCGTGCGATAAAATTTCTATCTTGATTTGATTCTTGATTTAAAGGAAACCTCAATTAGTGTCACGATAATTAAAATCGTACTTGTGAAATTGTAATAGAATTATTCTAGATTTAAGTAACATTTAGAACCTTTTCTGTTATTTATTTAATGTCTTTAAAACCGGAAATACATTCTATGTGCAGTCGAGATATAATAGTAAAGTTGCTATTTAAAATGAATAACAATGTAATTAATCCTAATAAGTATTGTACAGTGTTATTAGTATTACTTTATAATTACTAGAATAATTAGTCGATCTAAAATGGGTTTTAAAGCAAATGAGGATTTGTACAGTACTCTGGTTTTTACAACTGTGAATTATTTAAGACAACGTAATTCATTCAATGTATGATATTAAAATCGTTATTTATTTATAATTAAAATTATTAGCGAACATAAAGTGTAACTATGTACAAAATCGTAGAGTAAGTACTTCGTTAAACTAAGACTTCCTTCACTTGGGTTGTTGGTAGGCGAAGGAAGGCGATTCCTTTATAAGTGCTTGTACGAGGTTGTGCAAGATTAATTATTATTTTTGAGATCGTGAGATCTATCGTTATTGGTGTTAAGTGATAATTATTGTGTCTAAGATTATTGCAAAATCATTATTAAAAAGAATCGAAGAAGTCGTCGTTTCATTTCAGTCTCGGATGTGCTGTGAAAATACATACAAATGGAGGACAATGCCACCCGTGTGCTCTCTCTGCTTTCCCTAGGCTCTACCTATTTACTCTGACATATACAATGTACGGCTTATTATAGGATTCTTTGACATGTACAATTCCGTAGTACATTATTTTGGTGAATCGCATAAGATTTAACCAGCTTTTCCAGTGTAGGCACACGAAAATTCCTTGTCATGGGTTCGTTGGAATATGTCGACTTTTCTGTCCTTTATATAAATACAACTAGCTGATACCCGCAACTTCGTCTGCGTCGTTTATTATCTCAATTGTTTTGTTAGATCTCAAAGGGCAACGCTTTCGAGGAAAGCTTGGGAGCCGGCATGACTTTTTCCGACACTTCCAAAAAAATATTGTTATATATCGACCGATTTACTACTAAATAATCTTGACAAATTATATACCTAAACCTTCCTAATGAATCATTCTATTTATTAATGAAACCGCATGAAAATCCGCTCAGTAGTTTTTGAGTTTATCGAGAACAGACAGAGAGACACACAGATAGACGCGGCGGAGGGCTAGGTTTTATAATATGTAGTGATATACATGTAATGTATATAGAAACCTTCCGAGATATATCTTTTAAATGATAGCGAAAATTATACCTAAGTTTCGAAGGGATCACACAGACAGACGCGAAAAGCAATTTTGCTTTATAATACTTACGAACATACCTACATCGGAACAAAAAACGACTACACCATGTTTACACATCACTATAACATTTTAATAATCCTCAACGCTAACAAAAACTCAAACATCTTCTATACATATAATAAAAATGGAGTGTCTGTATGTAATATACAAATATTTTTTTTTACCGATTGGCTACGGAAGTATACACGGTACTGATAACAAAAATGCAATTTTTGAAATTTTTGTCGGTCTGTGTCTGTCTGTCTGTCTGTCTGTTTGTTCCGGCTAATCTCCGAAACGGCTGGACCGATTTTGACGGGAATTTCACTGGCAGATAGAAAACATTACAGCGGGTTACTTCGAATACCTTAAATTAGACTAGCTGTTAACCGCGGCTTTGTCTTTGATGCTATCTTCTAAACGGTTGGACCGATTTCCACAGAATTTTCACTAGCAGATAGCCGATCTTATAAAAAGTAATTAAAGCAATTTTAATTTATACTAGCTGTTAACCGTGACTTTGTCTGCAACGTTGTCTCCAAAACGGTTAGACTGATCTTCACAAAACTTTCACTAGCAAATAGCTGAATCTATAAAAAGTAATTCCAGCAATTTTAATTTATACTAGCTGTTAACCGTGGCTTTGCCCACAGTGCTATCTCCAAAACGGTTTGACCGATCTTCACGAGACTTTCACTGACAGATAGTTGATCTTATAAAAAGTAATTTAGGCAATTTTAATTTATACTAGCTTTTAACCGTGGCTTCACCCGCAGTACTATCTCCAAAACGGTTCAACCGTTTTTTACGGGACTTTCACCGGCAGATAGCGGACATTATTAAAAGTCATTTAGTCTATTTTAATTTAGACTATCTGGTAACCGTGGCTTCGCCCGCAGTGCTATGTCCAAAACGGTTTGACCAATTTTTTCACGGGACTTTCACTGGTAGATAGCGAGCCTTATAAAAAGTAATTGAAGTTATTCTATTTTAGACTAGCTGTTACCCGCGACACCTGGATGGCACTTGGACACCTGCGATGATTTTTTTACGAAAATCGAAAAAGTACAGACACGTTAGATTTTTATTCTTACTAGCGGGCCCGGCAGACGTTGTCCCGCCCTGATTATAATACAATCCTTGACAAATTATATACCAAAATATTCCTCATGAATCACTTTATGCACTGGTGAAAACCGCAGGAAGATCTGTTCAGTAGTTTTTGAGTTTATCGCGAACAGACAGACAGACAGACGCGATAGGGGACTTTGTTTTATACTATGTAATGATTATATGTGTCTTAGTGTTACTATAGCAACGGTAACGCGTAACGCATAAGTACAAACATTATTCCCTACAATGTCGTAAGTTTCACTTCAAAAATACAAACAAATTTCCATGATTGTCAGTATTTAATTTTAACGTGACATAATCCAAGGAGGAAGAGGTAATAAATCAGTGTTTTATTTACACTCAAATGAATAAACGACCCGTTCATTAAAACAACAACACAATGTTTCAACGTTTTTAGCACAAGGTTTTTATTTTATTTTCTACTAGCTGTACCAGCAGCTCCGCGCGCTCTTTTTTAAATCGTATTAAAGAATTATAAAATTGTGAGACTATGTACAATAATAGAACTGCTCTTTAAAAGCAATTGTAAGTACGACATGCACGCCATTTACAGTAACATGTTACGTGTACATTAGATATATAAATACTAACAGCGTGCCACATGAGGTTTGTCATCAGTAACATATTTGGAACCTTAACCCACAATATAACCACCTCAGTGCTCACTTACACTGTATAAGGAACTAATGAAACAATAACTTAAATCTTCTGACACTCACAAATAACGTGGCATTCTATTGGTACAAGAATATTCAAAATCGGTTCAGTAGTTCCTGAGATTACCCCCTACAACGTCACAACGTCACAAACTTTACTTCTTTATAATATCAGTATAGATTATATAATTAGTTAATAGCTTCTGCCCGCGACTTCGTACGCGTGGAATAGTTATTTTGGGCTAAGACGCAGCGGAAGCTCTCAAAAGAAAAAAAAGCCCCGATTTTAAAACATTTTTCATTGTTGCTCCGCTCCTATTGCCCTTAGCGTGATGATATATAGCTTATGACACTCACAAATAACTTGGCATTCTATTGGTAAAAGAATATTCAAAATCGGTTTAGTAGTTCTTGGGATTACCCCCTACAACGTCACACACTCACAAACTTTACTGCTTTATAATATTAGTATATAGATTATAATCCCTGCCCGTGACTTCGTCCGCGTAGTAATAGTTACTACACTGGGCTAACGCTGACACACAGCAGAAGCTCTCAAAAAGAAAAAAACATCTCGATTTTGAAACATTTTTCATCTGTGCTCCGCTCCTGTTGCCCTTAGCATGATGATATGTAGCCTATAACTATTCTCGATGAATGAGCTATATAACACTGAAAGAATTATTCAAATCGGATCAGTAGTTCTTGAGATTACCCCTTACAACCCCACAACGTCACAAACTCACAAACTTTACCTCTTTATAATATTATATTAGTAATATATTAGTATATAGATTATAGCCCCTGCCCACGATTTCGTCCACGTAATAATAGTTACTACTCTGGGCTAACGCTGACATACAGCAGAAGCACTCAAAAAGAAAAAAACATCTCGATTTTGAAACATTTTTCATATGTGCTCCGCTCCTATTGGCCTTAGCGTGATAATATATAGCCTATAACCATTCTCGTTGAATGAGCTATATAACACTGAAAGAATTATTCAAATCGGACCAGTAGTTCCTGAGATTACCCCTTACAACGCCACAACGTCACAAACTCACAAACCCACAAACCCACAAACTCACAAACTTTACCTCTTTATAATATTAGTATAGATAATTATTAATATATGATAGGCTGCACAATATCAAAACAAAATATGTACACAGGCCCTTATATTACGCATCACTAATCTGACGCAAGCTGCGCAAGCGCAATATGGCCGGTGACGCTTACTACCATGTCATGACGCGAAATTATAAATTTATTTTCTGTCAAAAATACCGCTCAACGCGCCTACAGAAGTTTTCACTTCAAAAATCACTAAATATAAGTTTAAAAATGTAAATAGCATATATGTTATTGTGGAGCGGAATCGTTCAATATATTTATTTAAATTATAATAAATGTTACGGAGCAAAATACGTAAAGCTTGCGATTGAAATCTATTACTATCGAAGTACGTCACGACATTATGACATTCATTACAAAGTCGAACATAATTCAACAAGAGTCATTTAATCGTTTCTGTGAACATTATGAATAAACCTTGTATTTTATTACAATTTTATTAATACAGAAGCAAGTTGATGGTGGTCTAGTGGTTTGACTACTGGAATATCATTTCGATGTCCACAGGTTCTAACCCCGGCATGTACCAACGAATTTTTCGGAATTCGCGTACATTTACTAATTTAAATTGGCAAGAGTATCGGGTGACGGTGAAGGAAAACATCGTGAGGAAACCTGAACCTGAGAGATGTTCTTGTAGTACCACCGCATGTAGGAAAACATAAAACTGTGGATTTCTCAGAGTTTGAAATCGGCAATACTTCGTGGGCTGACGTGGTGATTATGCCCATACCTTCCTTCGGGAAGAGGCCTACGGCCCTGCAGTGAGGGTTTCTTAGGCTGATGATGAAGTATTATTAATTTTATTTTATTGTATATTTTTTTATACTTTATAGGTGTTTAGCGTTTGAGCACAATCTCGTCTGATGCTAAATGACGACGTGCTCTAAGGTAGTAAACACGCTAAGCCTGCAGGATTGGCTATCTTTCTAAGCACGCATAACGGTGCTACGCTATATATTTTCAATCTGAGAGTGTTAGTTAGCCAGTTGGGCATCTCATTGTGACGTTTTATTTCACCAGCAGTATAGGCTCATTTACGTACATTTATTGGTCCGATGATTTAGAAACAACCTTCAAAAACTGGAATTCTTTGTTTTACTAGTTTGTTTTATTCGATTTGAAACTACACGAGCGATTTGCCTGCATCTTTTACTGGGATAAACTATGATCATGTGAATGTTTCATATCAAAACATTAATGTAATATTCTTAAGTATATAGTTACTTATTAAATGGTCTAATATTTTTGATTGATGAAAATGTTACTTTGCGGAAATCAATCATTAAATACTATAGTGCCCGTTACTTTGCAGTTCCGCGTGCAACTGATTGGTCGCTACCACGTCTCACTGTAACAAAAAATGTTTGATTCTATTTGTGCGATGTTTCAGATTTTTTAAACGAAATATCAAACGTTTGTGTTGCAGTGAGATGTGGTAGCGGCAAATCAATGCCAAGCCGAAGTACAAAATAAATTCCACTATAAAATATAATGGTCTGAATAAAAATTTTGTAAATCAGAGGTCATGAAAGAGTTACGTAACAGCTTTTATTTACCCAACTGTTAGTTTGAATGCAAACGGAACAGCTGATAGTCCAGGAGCCACGGTCCATTTTTGCACTTGAATACTATCAAGCTAATTTTCCGTGAGTAGCTTCGTTTTGATGAGACGCCCAACAATGTCCTGTGCCAAAATTCTCGATTGCGGTAGCTAATAGAGGTAGGTAGGTAGCAAGAATAAAATATGTCGATTTGATGATTCTCAAAAATTTATTACTAACTGGGTTTTTTTGTTAAATCTCAAGATTATAAATTATTTGAAAAAATATTTGTCATGTGTCGATAATAAGGTCATCAAAAATTATTACTAACCAGGTAATTTTTTAATTTTTTATTAGTTAATACATATTTATATAATTTTACAATGATATTGTCCTACAAATCGCGGGGTACGTTATGCCAGTCCTACGCTCAGAAATTGTTAATACCACAAGACCATTTTTCTCATTACTAACTGTAGGACAAATATATTACATAATGGGTTAGTGTGTTCTCTGCCCAAATCAAACAATGTCCTACAAGAAAACAGGTATGTATTATTAGTCCGACAAGAATTGTCATTTTTTACTCATAGCGTCCTTTGTTGATATCATTTTTTGTTTTTAATTAATACACTCTGCATACATACTCTTCAATAATTTGAACTACCTCATTCGACGTTGTTAACGCTATATTTTCAATTCGTAGGAGTTGAATAAAAGCCTCTTGAAGCCTCAGGATTGTAATCATTCCCTGTAAAAATTTGGCACACGGCGAGTGAACAAAATAATTGATCTCCAAGCTTGGCATAAATTTTATTTATGGTTAAGAACATTTTTTTTATTTGTGCTTACATTAATTATTATTTGGATTTTTGTATATTAGTATAGATTAACTAAGTAAAAAAATTTGAGCCGTCACGGGACGCATGGCAGATGTGAAACATCAATGTTATGTACGAATACGCTGCCACTAAGCGTCGGAACATTTATTTGCTATATCTAAATTATTTTATTGACGTTGAGATGTAATATTTGGCATGCACTATAAACTCCATTAGAGACCATCGATAAATAACTTTACACGTTAAGGGAGTTGGAAGGTCCTAAATTTCGTGACATCACATTTCCAAATCTACAAGTTAAAATACGAACTTTGCACTATTAACGAAATACTGAAAAATATTTACAACCATATCTGTATAATCATGAGATTCAAATTGTTTTCAATTTTTGAGAATTATCAATTGACATATTTTATCCTTGCTACCTCTGATAGCTATCACAATCGAGAATTTTCACACAGGAAATTGTTGGGCGGCTCATCGAAACGAAGCTACTCACTGAAAATTAGCTTGATAGTAATCAAGTGCAAAAATGGACCGTGGATCCTGGACTATGATTACTAAGTATTTGTAAAAATTATATCGCATGCGCTGGATACCTATGTATCTTCATAAAATGATCTAATTTACGTCTTTTAAGGCTCTTTCCTCAACTCTTTTTTTCTATACCCTTTATGGTGCAGGTACTTGCCAAAACAGCCGTGCCCAGTAAGCACCTGCACCAATCGGTAGGTGAGGGCTGCATGGTTTCTCTCTACCCACTGCGTTAGAACAGGACGGATGGCCTCAACAGTGCATAGGCCAGCACTGAGCGAGGACAGCTTTTTCTTCCACATCTGTAACACCATCTTGTGTAAGTGGGCCTGGTAGGCTTCTTCCACCCTAGGCACAATGGTTTCGCCCCATGACAGCCTGTTTCTACACCACCAGTACATGTCTGCGTACATGTGCGCTAGCAGATTCCATGGTAGGGAGCTCGCCAGCACGCACGCCGCTTCGTACGAGACGGTATGATATCCGCGGATGACTATGACGGCCATCACTCTATGTAACTTCCGCAGTACCGCAGAACCGTTGGCCGTCAGGGCCTCGTGCCATACTGGGGCCCTATACATCACCATGGATCTGATTACCCCCAAATATAAGGATCGGCATCCAGATCCAGCACCGTCGACGTTGGGTAGCAGATCCGCCAGAGCTGATGCACATCGCGTGATCCAGGGAGCCAATTGGTTGAAGTGCACACCAAATGTCCAGCGGCTATCCAACACCAGACCTAAATATTTGAGAGCAGCTCCGACATCAATCCGTATCCCGCTAACAATCAATTGAATACCGGCAGGAGGTGCCCTGCGTGAGCCATGGAACACCATAGCTTCCGTCTTGTTTAAAGACACTTTTAGTCCCAGCGACCGTATTCTATGCATCACCTGTGCTACGGTAGCAGTTGCTAGACGGAGAGCGTCTCTAAGCGAGTCACCGCGAACTGTTATAAGGGTGTCATCTGCATAACACGTGATCGTGGCACCAGGCAGGAGAACGCCACGCAACACCCAATCATAGCCGATGTTCCACAGAAGCGGACCGAGAACCAACCCCTGTGGAACACCGCATGACATTACCCGCCGATACGTGCTGCCGTCCTGTCCGATGCAAGTCACATGTCTGTCCTCCAGATAGGACCCGAGAATCCTACGCAAGTATGGAGGCACTTGGTGGTGCTTTAGTGCCTCTTTGATACATTCCCAGGGCAGGCTATTAAATGCGTTGGCAATATCGAGCGACATTCCAACAGCACTCCACCCTGGGACACCGCTTCTTCTGAGTGGGCCTTGACTCGCAAGATCGCATCAGTTGTCGACAGACCCTATCGAAAGCCGAACTGCATCGATGACAGGTCGGGTCCTATTTGGGAAAGGTGTTTGACCAGACGTCTTGACTGTATGACTCGCTCAAAGAGCTTGGCCGCCTCGTCGAGGAGAACAATAGGCCGGTATGCAGACGGGGTGTCCGCAGGGCGACCCTGCTTCCTTAATAAGACGAGGCGGCCCTCTTTCCACTGGA
This sequence comes from Antheraea yamamai, assembly GCA_036509395.1. Lineage (NCBI taxonomy): Eukaryota > Metazoa > Arthropoda > Insecta > Lepidoptera > Saturniidae > Antheraea > Antheraea yamamai. The sequence continues at coordinate 11,630,956 of AP028453.1, forward strand.
ACGGAAAAACGCTCACTTCTAGACAAGCGCTAAGAAGACGCCGAAATCTATCACCTAGGTATTCCAGTGACAGAACCCAGTGCGCGACTAGGGATTCCGTCAGGCCCTGGAGCGGTGTTTTTCGCCCGGAGCCGTCTCAGGGCTGCTGCCAATTCAGCTTCTGTCACTGGAGGTATTTCGTCAAATCCTGTGTTTGGAGGTACGGCTGTGTACGGCGATACATGCTCTACACTATGTGGGAAAAGGGCACATAGCACATCCTCCAGAAGTTGCGGCTGGAGACTTTACGTGACTGGGGGAGCACAAGGGCGCAAGAATCCCAACACCATTCGGTAGGGGCGTCCCCACGGATCGCCATCTAATGTATCCAGCAGCTCTTCCCTAGCCTGAGCCTTGCCCTTTCTGATGGTTATCTGAAGAGCCTTTTTGGCCGTTCTGTAAGCCTCATATAGCTGAGCCTCCATAGCTGCATCCCGTCCATGATGGTGTCTGCGATGTTTGGCGTGTTGACGTCTCGCGGCCACGCACACAAGGGGCATTTGCGCAATTTCGCGAGATCATCAATACGCTTGACGTTTTGGTGGTTGTGGTCGGACCCGTGGCATGGCGGCGTCGGATATGCGCACTATAGCATCCCGGAACTTTTTTTCTGCTTTTTTCAGCTGTGTAATTCTGCCTTATGTGTCCTGTCTGCAGGCATCTGAAGCATCTTGCAATCATGGGCTGCAATAGCTTTACCTGTGCCGCTACCCAGCCTATTAAGATTTTGCCCGCCTGATACAGCTTCTTGGCAGCTGCTACCGGGCAGCTTACAAAAGCGGTGCCAGTGCCGTGAGGGGCTCTTTTTATTTCGCCAACCTTCACTTGACTTGCCGCACAACTGCCTTCTGTTGCTATCACGGTGGTAACCTCCTCTCTAGTGGCAGAATCATCTAGACCTAGCTGTCTGGCGTCCGCACATTTAGTAGGCCTGGACAGATTCACCATCTTTTCCCCGAAAGTTTCCGCGAACACCGCTCTTAGCTCATCCGCCAATAAGTCAGCCTTCTCACTGTTCGTGGCTCCTGGCACCTCCAATATGCGGGCTCCAGTAGCCGTCTCTTTAAATTTTATGAAAGGGATACCGAGGCTGGTTATGTTCACTTTACTCTTTGCCTCAGCTATCACCTTTTTGTAATCCAGCCCTTGTCTGTGCAAAAGGGATATCACGTCTGCCGATGATCTCGAGACCCTAAGGTTTGCCGGCGTTAATTTCGGTGGTGAGCCCTTGTTTCTATTCTGGTTCTTGGCACTCTTCTTGACTACAGTCGTCCACAGCTCTTTATTTACAGCTTGAGATAACTGAGCCGGTACTGTTTGCGATTGCGGCTTGCTAACTAAAGGCGGCTGATCAGTATTCCCCTTCTTTTTTCCTTTCTTCTTATTATCTCGCTTGTATTGTGTTGGCGCTGCTATGAGAGCGGGCAATTTGGGCGGTTCTGATGTGGAAGCTGCAGCACCAGTCGCCTTTTTTGCAGCCTTGAGCATGTGGAACACCGCACAATATCTCCCTATGGTGGGTGCGCGCATCCTGCTCGACGCAAGTTACTTGTCGGCCCCCAAGGTATGATCCTACTATCCGGCGAATGTACCGAGGTACATTGTGATATTTCATCGCCTCCATTATGCACTCCCAGGGGAGGCTATTAAAAGCGTTGGCTATATCTAATGACACAGCCAACAGCACTCCCCCCTGGGAAACGGCTTCTTCCGAGAGGATCTTGATACGCAAGATCGCGTTGACCGTCGAACGACCGTCTCTGAAGCCAAACTGGACACTCGATAGATCGGGACCCATCCTAGTGAGGTGCCGGACAAGACGCTGCGCGATCATCCTCTCGAACAGTTTGCCGACCTCGTCCAACAGAACAATAGGACGGTAGCCAGACGGTGACTCGACTGGCCGGCCCTGCTTGCATGGCAGGACGACGCGGCCCACTTTCCAGCGCGGAGGAAACTGCCCCGACTCAAGGCAGGCGTAATACAGGCGCCGAAGTCTATGGCCTAACGCCCCCATCGCAAGCACCCAGATGCGGCCAGGAACTCCGTCAGGCCCCGGAACAGTATTCTAACCTCGGAACCGTCTCAGTGCTGGGTAAGCCTAGCGTAACCCGCCAAGAGAGTCGGCCGGTTCTCTGACGCCGATCGCACTAGAGATTGATCTCTCATCAGCAATGCATCGTGTCGCGGTGCGCCGCCGCTTAGAATTGGGGTAACTTTTTATTGATGTTGTCTTCCTCGCTGTCCAGGCCGTTAAGCCAAGACCCTCGGTCCCATTTGGAGCCGCGAGACATGACCACGACACTCCAACGGGATTACGAGATCGGCAGTGGGAGGTAAGGCAAAATGCCACACCTACTCGCCCGACGGCAGTGCAAGTGCACGCCGGACCCGCCAGCGCTCCGTCGTCCGCCCTCTCTGATATTCAGAGGGATGCAAGACGAGACGACTCTCCCCCCCTGTCAGGTATCACAAGCGGTCGACGTTGCGTGGGGTGCACCACGTGGAGGTTCTTGACATCGCATCCCACTGTAGCGCCATCCTCCCCCACGGTGTACCGTCCGACCGTAATGTTGGGGCGGCAAGGGATCGTGCTGGCTAATCACCTTGTAGAGCCGCCCCAACGGTCCGCCCGGCGGAAGGTGACCGCCGGGCTCCTACCTATAGAGGGACAGACCGGGTACACGCCGGCTGCCCCCCCTCGTCCGCCGGACCTGTGCAATGAGGAGAAGGGCCCCCCGGCCCATCCCCTCAGGTCCGGCTACGGTGGCAGGAGGAGTTGGGCAAAGCGCCGCCTCCTCCTGCCAATCCTCCGTTGGCGGAGACGGCCACTTAATGGGTCTGCCTCGCGGACCCTCTCCGCCGCCTCCTTCTGCGAGATAACCTCCTCGCAGAAGGAGGCCATCGCTCGCCAAGCCTGTTCGCTGCCGAGCATGGCCGAAACCACGCTCGGCAGCGATAAGTCCGTTCCCACCGCCGCCGCCAGAATGCGGCGCTGCTCCCCCCACGCAGCACACTCAGACAGAGTGTGCTGCGCGGTATCTTCGACAGCGCCGGACTCGTGACAGGCGGCGGTCGGCTCCCTGCGTGCGATCCGGTGCAGGTACCACCCGAAACAACCGTGTCCGGTGAGTACCTGCACCAGTCGGAACGTCAGGGAGCCCCACTCCCTTTCAATCCATTGCCGCAGGACCGGGCGGACGGCGTCTACGGTAAACCGCCCGAACCGCTCGTCCGCCAGGTCCTGCTGCCATCTTTCGACGGCGTCTCCTCTGAGACGCCGTCTCTCCGCCTCTACCTCCCTGGGAGCCGGAGGCTCCCCCCTTCGTTTTCTCGCCGCCGTGAATTGGTACACGGCGGCGAGAACTCCTGCCTCCAGCTCCCAGGGTAGGGAGCCGGCGAGCGTGAAGGCCGCCGCAGAGGACACCGTCCGGTACGCCCGGATTGCCCTCAGTGCCACCGTGCGCTGCGCATTAAGAAGCGCGCGCACGTTGGCGGCACCGAGGGCGTCGGCCCAGACCGGTGCCCCGTAGGCGGCCATCGCCCGCACGACTCCCATGTAGAGTCGGCGGCACCCGGCGCCCGGCCCCCCTATGTTGGGGAGTAACCGGCCGAGTGCCGCCGCCGCCCCAGCAATTCGCGGTCCGAGCCCCGCGAAATGGGGCTCGAACCGCCAGCGCCCATCCAGGGTGAGGCCCAGATATTTCATCTGGGTCCCCACCCTGATCCGGGTGCCCTCCACCACAATGTGGGCCCCAGGAGGTGGCCCCCGCCGAGGCCCATGAAAGAGCAGGGCCTCGGTCTTCTCGAGGGCCACCCTGAGGCCCAACCTCCTGATGCGCCTGACCACGAGGGTTGTGCCCATCGTGGCCAGGCGCTCCACCTCCCTCCACTCCCCCCCCCGGGCTACGACTAGGGTGTCATCCGCGTAGCATATGAGGCGTGCCCCATATGGGAGCACGCCGCGGAGCACCCAGTCGTAGCCCATGTTCCACAGGAGCGGCCCCAAGGCCGACCCCTGTGGAACCCCCCGTCTTGTGGCCCGCCGGACCATACGCCCGTCGCCGTCTACGTAGGCGACCTCCCTATCCTCGAGGTATGCCTCCAACACCCGCCGCAGGTACGGGGGCACTCCGAAATATCGGAGCGCCTCCCGTATGACGCCATGCGGCAGGGTGTTGAAGGCGTTGGCGATGTCAAGGGACACCACCAACACCCTTTCCCCCTGGGAGGTCGCCTCCGCAGACAGCGATTTAAGGAGGGACAGGGCGTCCACCGTGGAACGCCCTGTCCGGAAGCCATACTGCGCATCCGCCAGATTCGGCCCCACGCCCTCTAGGTGCTGGACGACCCGGGAGGAGATAATCCTCTCCAGCACCTTCCCGGCGTCGTCCAGCAGGACGAGGGGCTGATACGCGGACGCGCAGTCCGGAGGGCGGCCTGCCTTTTGCATCAGGCAGAGCCGCCCAAGCTTCCAGGGCTTCGGGAACTGCCCGACCGCAAGACACCGGTCGAACAGCTCCCGAAGCCACCCCCCTAGTTGGCCCAATGCGAGGCCGAGCACCCGACCCGGGACCCCATCAGGGCCGGGCGCTCTACGCCGGCTGAGGAGGCGCTCGACTGCCCTCCCCATCTCCTCCTCCGTTATCGGAGGGGGAGGACCGTCGAGCACCTCCTCGACTGCCTCCCGAGGCGGAGGCATGGGAGGAGCCGGTAGCATCGGAGGGTCGGGGAACAGTTCTCCCACGACCCTCGCTACCACCTCCGGCCGGAGGGTCTCCGTCGCCGGGGGCGCCCAGGATTGTAACTTCATTCGTACAATCCTATACGGGCGCCCCCAAGGGTCCCCCTCCAGCGTCTGGAGCAGCTCCTCCCATGCTGCTTGTTTCGCCCGGCTGATGGCAGCCTGCAGGGTCTTCCTGCACTCCCTATAGCTGCCATACAGCCGGGCCTCCGCCTCCGGGTCCCTATGCCGGCGCCGGCGGCTGCGCCCGAACAGCCGCCGGGCCGCGGAGCAGGCCACTCGGAGAGCGGCGATCTCCGGCGACCACCAGTACACCGCCCGTTTGTCTGGGCGGTGTACGCTCCGCGGCATCGACGCGTCGCAAACCTCCGTGAGGGCTGCACGGAGGCGGGCTACTGACGCGTCGACATCAGCCCCTGTGGGGGGGGGCATGACCCAGGCCTGAACGATGGCCGCCTCTTCCGCTAATTCACGGTTGAGGCGGCTCATCGCCCAACAGGGGAACTTCGCGCCCCTACGGGGGCGGGTGCCAGTCCCGGCTTGGGAGGTGGAGACCTCGAACCTGATATATCGGTGGTCCGATAAGGTCTCCACCTCCTCCAGCACCCTCCACCCCCGGACACGGCGTGCGACGGACGGGGTGGCGAACGAGACGTCCACCACTGACGTCCCGTTCCATCGCACGCACGTGGGGGCGCTCCCCTGGTTGAGGAGGGACAGCCCTAACTCGGCTGCCCACTCCTCAACGGCCATGCCCCTCAGGTCCGTGACTGCCGCTCCCCAGGTCCTCGATTTAGCATTTAAATCCCCCATGAGGACCACGGGGAGCGGCGACAGCCGTCTGACAGCTCCCTGCAGGGAGCCGAGATACGCCTCGAACTCCCGCAGGGGCTTGTTAGGGGAGAAGTACGCCCCCACAACGGCGTACTCTCCCCAGACGGCCGTCACGAACCCGGCCCCACTTTCCCTGGCCACCAGGGTCGAACCTCGTCCCGCCACGATCGCCACGGAGCCGTTCCGATCCCCAGCCCACTGCGGCTGGGATGGAACGAAGTAAGGCTCCATGGCGATCGCAAGCCCGATACCCCACTCCGCCACTGACTGCACGAGTAAGTCCTGTGCAGCGGCGGAGTGGTTGAGGTTCGCCTGGAGGAAGTTGTATATGGACCGATCCATTATTGGTCCATATCAACTTCCTCCCGCCTGGCGGCCACCACCTTGGGGATAACTCCCGCTGTAGGAAGGTCCCTACCCTTGGTGGTGGGGGCCCCATCACATGCCCCGAGGGCCTCCCCGCGTCCGCGCATACGGCGCAGCGGGCCACCTCTGCCTTGCATTGGGCCGTTTTGTGGCCCGCCGCGCCGCAACGGTAACACCCGTCCCCCCTGTTGGACGAGGAGGGGCACATGGGGCGAGTGTGCCCCAAGCCCATGCATTTAAAGCAACGCATGGGCTTCTCGTCCAGCAGGTGGACGCGGACGACGCTCCACCCGACCAGGAGCTTGCCGGCCTCGACAAGCTCCCTGGCCGCCGCCGCGGGGAGCGTTATGTGGACCGCACCAAGGCCCCCCCAATTCCTTTTTATCTCCCCGACCTTCAGGTCGGCCGCCTTGCAGCCGGCTTTCGCCGCCACGGCCGTCTCAATCTCGAGGGGGGACACCGAATCGTCCAGCCCGACGATTCGGATGTCCGCCCTCTTGGTCGGCACGACGACCGTGGCGACGTCGGCCAGCGCCATTTTGAGCTCCCGGGCCAGTTCGGCGGCCTTCTCTTTGGTCTGCCCCGGGAGCTCAATTTTCCGTGCTCCCGTGGCCGTCTGCCGGACCCGGACTTCCCCGACGCCCATGTCCGGCAGGGCCACGGCTTCCCGCGCCTTAGTCAGCACCTCCCTATAGCCGATCCCCCTGTCGGCTGCGGCATCCTGCAGCGTCACTATCACCGCAGCCGATTGGGGGACGGATGGCAGTTTCTGCCCCGCCGGTTTTGGTGGGGCAACTGGGGCCGTCGGGGCTTTGGGCGCCACCGGGGCCTTGGCGGCCTTCTTTTTTCGGGCTACGACAGCCCAGCTGGAGCCGGGAGCCGCTGCCGCAGGAGCCGGTAGTTCGGCCCAGTTCATCCCCAGAGGGGCGATCGGGGCCTGGGGCACCGGTGCCGGCCTCTGGGACACCGCCGGTCTTGCAGGTGGAGCCCCCGCTCCACCCTTCCTCTTATCAGCCGCCAAGGGAGGGCGGACTGGCACCTCCGGAGGGAGGCGACTCTCCAGGCTCTCCAGGCGTGCGTTCAGCATATTGCCGAACGACACCTGGAGAGACCGCTCGAGGCGGGAGACGGCCCCAGCGAGCACCTCCTCCCACTGGTGCTCCGACGGCGCCATAGCAGGTGCTGGAGGCGGAGGCATCTGCTTCTTGGCGCTCGCTTCCTGCTTCCAGGCCAGAATCTCCACCTTGAGATCCTCGACCTGGCGGCGGAGGTTCTTTGTCTCCCTCTGGAGCTTCTTAACCTCCGCCGACTCCGTGCGCTCAGCGAGCGCCTCCACCACCTCTTTAAGGGTCCTGGCTGCCTCCTTTAGAACCTTTATACAGGGCCCCTGCAGGTTTTTCGACTTCTTCACCGTCTCGAAGATAGCCGTCACCTTTGTCCCCGCCAGAGCCTTCAGGGTGAAGACGTCGAGGTCTTCGACGTCGATGATAGGCTCGGCCTCCGAGCTCGCCGCTGACCCGGCCCTGGAGCCGGCCTTGGACCCGGCAGCCGAGGCAACAATTGAGCCCGTAGCCGAAGTCTCCGACTCTGCCGCACTCAGACTGCCGGCCAGGGCCCGGTCAAATGAGCCGTCGGCCTCCCCCATAAGCCCGCGACCACCCACGTTGCGGCTGATCCGCCGCGCCGTCCCCCTGTGAGAGGTGCTCACCTTGTGAGCCGCCCGTCCCTCCACCTCCGTATCGGAGGACTCCATCGCCACGCTTGTGCGCTTTTTCGTTATCTTTTTGGCACTCATGGCTTGCCGGAGACCCAGGGCCGCCGGCAAACCAAGAGGCAAAAAGGGCAAAGTCCAGTCAACGAGCCAAGTCAATAAAGTATAGAAGAATCAGTCCGAAAAACAAAGCCAAAGTCCAAATCAAAAGAAAATCCACGCCAAATCCAAAACAAGCCAAGTCGGGTGTGAAAACAAGTCCGTAATCCGAAAGCACGCCAAGGTCAATAAGGTAGGAGTAAAGGAAGCCACGAGAAACACCCATAAACATACAAAATTCGCCACGCCCTCACTGTAGCGCCATCCTAATCGCTAATGTAACGCATTTTGACCGACCCTTTTCCATACACAGAGATGGTTATCCTTATCTCTAGACTCCATATAGCATGGCAATAAATCCGTTACAGTCTCTTTAGTCCCTAGAGAGAGGCTTGTAGGTCTCCATGACAGTGGCAACTGTCGATGGGTTTGTAAATCAGTCGGTGGTCGCCGTCGTTTTTGAATTACCCATCCTTCACTAATATTTTTTGTTGTGTATACATTTTTATTATTATCTATGTTATTATTAAATACTAGCCGACCCGTGCCCACTTGGGCGGTAATAGGCATTATCAAGCTACAACTTTTCTCTAGAACTCAATCATATATCATTACATAGTATAAAACAAAGTCCCCTACCGCGTCTGTCTGTCTGTCTGTTCGCGATAAACTCAAAAACTACTAAACGGATTTTTAAGCGATTTTCACGAGTGGATAAAGTGATTCATGAGGAACGTTTTGGTATATAATTTGTCAAGGATTTTTATATAATCAGGGCGGGACAACGTCTGCCGGGCCCGCTAGTATCTCATAATTAAGGTAGCGTTCGTAAGAAACGTTTTCGTTCGACCATTTTTTTCCGACTCCCCAGATATTAACCCCTACAACCTCACAAACTTTACCTTTTTATAATATTAGTATAGATTATAGATAATATAATTAGTTAATAGCTTCTGCTCGCAACTTCGTACGCGTGGAATAGTTATTTTGGGCTAAGACGCAGCGGAAGCTGTCAAAAGGAAAAAAAGCCCCGATTTTAAAACATTTTTCATTGTTGCTCCGCTCCTATTGCCCTTAGCGTGATGATATGTAGCCTATGACACTCATAAATAACGTGGCTTTATATTGGTAAAAAAAGAATTTTCAAAATCGGTTTAGTAGTTCCTGAGATTATCCCCTACAACGTCACAAACTCACAAACTTTACCTCTTTATAATATTAGTATATAGATTATAGCCCCTGCCCGCGATTTCGTTCGCATAGTAATAGTTACTACTCTGGGGTATCGCTGACACATAAAAGAAAAAAAGAGAGCAAAAAAGAAGCTCTCAAAAAGAAAAAAATCATTTCGATTTTGAAACATTTTCATCTGTGCTCCGCTCCTATTGGCGTTAGCGTGTTGATATATAACCATTCTCGCCTATAACCATTCCCGATGAATGAGCTATATAACACTGAAAGAATTATTCAAATCGGACCAGTAGTTCCTGAGATTACCCCTTACAACGCCACAACGTCACAACGTCACAACGTCAGAAAGTCACAAACTCACAACGTCACAAACTTTACCTCTTTATAATATTAGTATAGATTTGTATGTATAAGAGTATAGTTATGTTGTATATGTATTCAGTTTATCTATTCAGTACACTATTTATATATTTTTAGTTATATTTAAATGTTAAGTTCATTTTATTATTTTTTCCTTTGCTTCTTTTATATTCGCACGACCAACAATAACTTTTACTTTTGATAATAATATCGATAGCTGGAAGAAAATGCTTTATATTTAAACTTTTATATTTTATCACGAGGTACAGTATAAACAAAAAATAAAGTTATCACAAAGGCCTTCGAACTATAATCATAAGGCACTGGAAAGATATTTGAAGGATACATATATATAAAAACATAATTATTGGAACAAAGTACACGTTGTCAGATGGTAAACGTGTTTGATGACGACTGGAGCCGAGTAAACTCGATTCAGTGTCACCAACAACGTCCAGAAAGTAAAATACGCTTAATGAAATTGTCTTCTCAAAAACTACAACTCTCAGAGCCTCTTTAACTTTAGTGGTTGTCGAAAAAAAACATATATATAAAAACTAAATAACAATATTTTTTCTCAGGGTTCATTAAAGCAATTTATGTAAAAACGTCGGGAGCTTACAATACCACTTAATAAAAATTAACCGCGTTTATAAAATTTGTGAAAAAAAAAAAGATAAAATATATTATTTTACAATTACGCAAATCTGATATAAAAAAAACACTGTACTTTATACAATTACTTCCATATTTATAATATACTAATAGTTATGTTTATTACTAATTTTTAACCAAGTCTATTTTTTTGCCTTCAATTTACCCGCGTCGCTCGGAAAGGTTTCCAATGAATTTTAATTTTTTTTATATGCGTATTGAAAAATCTCGTACTCTTTTGGCGTTTACCTCCACGCCTACTGGTTGGCAAATCGTTTTCGTCCTGGAAACACTCGCGTCACCTCTGTGATATAACTGTCAAAGTTGTTAGGCTTGGTGCACACGTGTTTATTACTAGCTGTGCCCGCGACTTCGTCCGCGTGAAACCTTATGTAAAAAAACAGCGATTAATAAAGTCTTCTGAATGTATTAATTCAATTTACTTACCTACTTAGCTCTCGTACATAAGACGCGTCGTCATTAAAATTATAATATCTTTTGATAGAGTGGACCGATTTTAATGAAACAAAGACTAAGTTACTCTCGAAGATATGCTTTATGATATTCTTATGAGGTTTTATTATGAACCCAGTACTTTAGCAGTGATGCGTGCCCATACAAACAGACAGATAGATAGATATACATTTCTAAAATTGATTGAAATGTTATTACTTATTCCTAGACATCTGCGACGATTATTTTACAAAAATCTAAAAAGTACAGACACGTTAGATTCAAGTGGAGATATATAGAAGATTTCAAAAAAACGTTCTCTATATAGGACTTATTGAAGTAAAACTTCTTATGGCACGGTGGGGTAAAATTTTCGTTACGCGTTAAACGTAAGTTAACGTATGTATTTGTACACGTGTCTGTCTGGGACTAGTAGTGTTCAAAAGTGAGTAACTGTATAATTAAGTATTCGTCTCATATATGGTGTTTATGAGTATTCTCATATAACATAATTGAATACGTATCAGCCAAAGAAGTTCCACTTCCTCCGCATGTACACACTGATATATGCAATGTTTTTATTTCAGAAATGTCACGAATTAAACGCGAGTGGCTGTGAAGTCTGCCATATCTAAAGATGGGGGAGCATGTGTGAAGCACTACCTATAGAAGTGTTGAAATATGTTTATCAAGTGATATGTTTACTCGCGATGTTTACTTTCTTCGTCAAGCGTAACTATCACTAATTAAATTAATATAACCTTATGCCTAAATGGAAATAATGATCAGAACATTCCTTGATTCGACTTTTTTCTGTAGATTTTAGAGAAAGCCCTATGAAAACGCTATGGTTTCTTCACGACGTTTTCCATCATTCAGTTCGTTTATTATAGGATTGGAAGCCAGGTCCATGAACAAGAATTCCGAAAACTATCACTGAACAGGTGATTCGCCAGTACTATAGATAACAATAAATCGCGATTAGCAATTTTTCTAAGTTATACTGCTGTTTGTGTAATTTCGTATCTTTAACGCATTGCAACTCGTAAGAATGGCACGATAGTTAAATTAAAATTCGTTGCTTGTAGCTTGACTTCGAGTATGAAGAAAGTGTAGTACTATCCCTCTCACATAAGTGGTTGCGTAATGTTTGCAAATTTCTATTAAACCGATTGACCATTGTTCTTGTAATAACAGATAATGATCAATAGCAAAATAACGATGTTTACAATATTCGCTATCCATTACGTAATAATTACGCATTGCATTATTAGTTATTGCAACAAATCTCACCTTCAACTGTAACTTGTTACTTAGAGACTACGACTTACCGCGTTTATGGTTGTGTTGTAATACTTCTAATTGGTTTTGCTATATAACAGAGTTAGCTTGTATATGAATCTATAAATACCAATTATAACTATTTATATTCAAGATAAATATTAAACAAAGGACATATAATAATCACGTAGTAGAAAATGTATTCTATATAGAATATCTTTTTAATATATAAAATTCTCGTGCCACAGTGTTTGTTGCCAAGCTCCTTTGAATCGGCTGGACCGATTTTCATGAAATTTTGTATGCATATCTGGGAGGTCTGAGAATCGCCCAACATCGATATTATATAATCCTAAATGTTAAGGGAGCCCCACAATTTCTTTTAATAATTTTTCGTCAAGAGTTTTTTTTTTATGTGGCATTAATAAATATCCGGCTGGACCAATTTTCATGAAACTTTTAATCCATATTTGGTAGGTATGAGAATAGGTCATATAGTATATTTTATACCTCTAGGTGATTAGAGTGTCCTTACCCAGATTTATTTTATTCAATTTGTTGTAATTTTTTTGTATTTTTATTTATTTGCCATCAAATAGGTCAAAATTAATTAGGTAGGTGGTAGAGCCACGTTGAAGCTATTACTGGTTTCAGCATGAATGGGTCGGCTCTCCCGGGGTAGTACCACCCCCTCATAGAAAACCGACGTGAAGTAACAGTGCTTGCATTGTTGCGTTTCGTTCGGTCAGTGAGAGCGCCGGAGACCCACCTCCCCTCCCTTTCCACTTTCCCCTTCCCCTTCCCTTACCCAGGGAACCTTACACAGGCTGGCAACGCACTTGTGACTCCCCTGGTGTTGCAAGTGTCTATGGACGGTGGTGATCACTTACATCAGGTGACCCACCTGTTCGTTTGCCTCCTATGATATAAAAAAAAAAAAAAAATCAAAAAATTACCATAACTTCAAATTTTCACTTTCATAATTATGATTTAATAAGCACAAGAGCCCACTAATAATGGTGATAAATAATTAAATAATCATCATCAACCTGTAACAGGCCCGTTACAGGGCCATAGGCCTCTTCCCGAAGGAAGGTATGAGCATAACCTCCACGCCAGCCCACGACGTATTGGCGACTCAAACTCTGAGAAATTCACAGTTCTATATTGTTCCCACATACAGTAGTACTACAAGTACATTTCTCAGGTTCAGGTTTCCTCAAAATGTTTTAGTAAATGTTCATGTTGGGATTCGAAGCTACGGACATCGGATTGATTATCCATCGGTCAAACCACCAGACCATCGCGACTTATATTATAAGAATCCGTAATATATTTACCTTCAGGTGATTCTAAGCTTTTACGTAAGGTTATACGGGATTCTCAAAGTCCCTTTTAAAAAAAACTTTTATTCACTTAAAATATATATTTATTATTTAACAGAGATTTGTTCACTTAATATACTTATTATTTAACACTGAATAATTATGAGGATTAAGAGTGTTATGGACCGAGTCTGGGAATCAACTGCCGGGTGGTATCGAGGACCGTGAGAGGACTCGGAAAGTGCTGACGTTAGGTACAGGGAAAGGTACTAAGTGGGAAGGGATATAGTTCTGTGGTGTTGAAGCAGAAGGTCAGCATATTAGGGTATATGGATCGGGTATAACAGTACGTTGAGAGTACCAAAGGACATTTAGAAGATCTGTCTTTAATTCCCATTTTAGGGCTTGAAAGCCTATCTAGTGGATCTCTACTTCAGAAAGGTATAATAAAAAAATATAAACAGAGTTATCAAATAATTAGAATATATAGTATATAAGTGTTTAATCGTGTTATTTTGTTACACAAAATAATTTTCAAGTAAAACAATATAATTAAATAAAGTCCACGAGCGTCAGCTAAATTAACATACAAATTGTGTTTGAATGAATTAAATATTTGATTATCGCTTCTCGATGATAGATTTTATTTAATAACGTCGTAAGCAAAATACGTCATATTGTCACCCGCTAATGTGTACACACCTTTACGGATTCACGTATATTGTGTTGTGCAAGAATCAAGTCAGCACACAGTTTGGCTACGGTGGCAAAACGCGACACCCGGCTGTTCGCGACACTCGGATAACAGATATTTAAATTTAATAAAAAATATTTATAAAAATAAATAGTGTTCCTTTTTTGTGAATCTGTGTGTATTGAATTTTTGGCGGTAAGTTAAAGAACTTGTTCCATTTTTTTAGATTATTTCTTGTTGTTGGTAAAAGTTAGTTATTGTTTGAATAAAATGGATATTATATACGACTGATTAATTAAATAAAAAACATAGATTTCCAGAATAACTCTATTAACACATACATGACTTTTGTTATTTATATTTTATAGATTTTTAATTATTATCAATTCAATTTTTTGTAGCCGTTTTTAAACGTATTACGCGTACAAAAAAAAAAGAGGAAGCCTAGTATAGTTGAATTTCATATGGAGAAAAGTCTAGAAATATAACATATACATATATACTATGTTTCAAATACAATAAAATAAATAAAATATTGATTGTTTACGTTAATACTGTAGTCAAACAGTCTCTCTAAATTGTGAGTATTACCAAAATTATATATAAGATCTATTTCAAATCTAAAATTAATACATAATGTAATTAATACATGTTTGTATACGTTCGCAGCAAATGGGATATGAGAAAATTTTAAAATATATCTATGCAATGATTGATAATAGACTCTGTGATAAAAGTAGTTTAAGTAGGTTCTTAGGCGTGACAAGATAAAAATCTTTTCAAAAATTTTATCATTCGCCTTATTCTACGTTTGTAGAAAAAACGACACTAACAATAGAAAAAAGGTATTTAATACATTGAAAGTTTTAATACAAAGAAATACAAACAACAAATACGAAGAAACAAAATGTAGACTATAGCTTACTTCAGGGTGTCGGTTTTTCGTGACGGTGTGCGCGGGCATCCTAAAAATTTACTCTCATCAGTTTTCCCTAATGCAACAAAAGAAGTATAACTTAAAAAAGTGACGCAGTCATAAGGACTGCCGATAGAAGTGAAAATTCAAAACAATGGAATAACTGTGTTCTCTTTTTAAATTTAAATTAATTATAGTGTGAATTATTTAAATTGAAATTATTAACATTGGTCTTTTCACATTTTTATACAGTTTATTAATTTATCAATCATATGATGGTCTGCCCAATCTCTTATAATTAATTTTAATTGAACCGGGTAGATGATGCTACGAACGGGTTGTAGGCTTACCTTAAAAGATTTCTCACATACCATATGGGTACATGTTTGAGGAAGCCCCTTGATAGTTAAAATTTCTCATTACTGTATACGCAAAGTTTAATTGCGTAGTTTCTTTAAATCAACAGTATATTTATTTATTTATTTATCATAAGAATCAACAACAGTAACATAAAATAACAAGGTAAAAACATACATGGAAAAAACTTAAAATTATTTATATCACTAATTATAGTTGACTACAGCATTAACCATCATAAGATGCGATGCTATAGGAATGTTTAAATCGTATTTGAGTTAAGCATTTAAACACAGGTTTTACATCATCATGTGTGTTGTGTTGTGTTGTGTTAATAGTCTGTGATAATAAAACCTTTTTCCGTGTGGTGGTATCATTACATAGTGTAAAACAAAGTCCCCTACCGCGTCTGTCTGTCTGTCTGTTCGCGATAAACTCAAAAACTTACTGAACGGATCTTTATGCGGTTTTCACCAGTGGATAAAGTGATTCACGAAGAACGTTTTGGTATATAATTTGTCCAGGATTTTTTTTATAATCAGGGCGGGACAACGTCTGCCGGGCCCGCTAGTTAATATGTATAATTTTAGCCAACAATAATTACCAAGGAGTTTATGGTGGGATTTTGGTCTGTCATGTAGTGGATTTTATATTTTTTTCATAATCTTGTGTTACTGGACTCTATATTGTGTAACATTGGTGGTATTTTATGTAATATAGTTTGTTTATTGTGCATAAGTGAAGTGAATGGAATACCACGGAGCACGAATTCTGAGATGCCACAAAAATTCCCCGGAAAGTTGTAACAAGGGAGCCACCATCTTGTTGGAACATTAACATTGACATTGAAATGATCGAACGACACTAACTTGTAATACTATTAACTACTCGACAATGGCAGTAATAATCTAAAAGATTGGGTGCCAAAAATAAAGATAAAAAAGTACGTATGAATCGGTCGGAATATTTTATGTGATAACAACGCGTAAGCGATATAGGTATGCCTGGCGCTTAGGACCTTTTTTCCGTACATTTTGCATATAGCCCATTGATACATTGTATACTATAGAGATTGTCCACTAGTCGAAGTACGTCCATAACATAGAGTATAAACCTTTTCTTGTTATTATATACAGATATTATTATCTGTTTTTCTTTTTAATTTTTTAATGGTCAAAATTGGTTTGAGTATTATACATATATTTTAGATTATAGTAGAAGTATAGTAGTAGAGCTTGAAGTATGACTTGAATTTAATAAACACTGAAACTCCTCAGTAGTTATTAAATTAAATCGTTTGGCAAACAGAAAAGCGAAAGGTCTATTCTAGTTTACTTTATCTGATAAAAAATATTTTAATTAATTTTTGATCAACACTTTTTTTTTCTTTTTTTTTAAACACTTTTACTATTGCTAAAAGTTCCTATAGTGCCAATGAGAAATATAAACATCACTTCTGGTGTACAAATTTTTATAAACATCGATCAACCCTTCTACATGTCAAAATAAAACTCACGAACAGACAAAGTTTTTTTATGAAATATTAGCTGACCCGTGTCCACTTCGTGAGGCGGTAATAGGCATTATCAAGCTACAACCTTCTTCTAGAACTCAATCATATATCTCTCATCGTTAAGGCAGCGTTCGTAAGAAACGTTTTCGTTCGACCACTTTTTCTACGACTCCCCAGATATTACCCCCTACAACCTCACAAACTTTACCTCTTTCTAATATTGTAATAATAATATAATTAATTAATAACTTCTGCCTACGACTTCGTACGCATGGAATAGTTATTTTGGGCTAACACGCAGCGGAAGCTCCCAAAATGAAAAAAACCCTGATTTTAAAACATTCTTCATTTGTGTTCCGCTCCTATTGGTCTTAGTGTGATGATATATAGCCTATGGCGTTTAGAAATAACGTCTCTCTCAAGTATAACTACCCGAATACACCAATAGGTGCTTGGTGACAAATTTGAGGGTGGTAGGCAGCGGGCGACAGTCTTAGAAAAAATCCTACCATCATGCTATGCGCTCCGACTCGATGCTAGGATTCGAACCGACGCCCGTCGACGCGGTGCCCGAACACACTATTAACTAAACCATAATCGCTTTAAACATATTAAAAATATATGCACCAAAAGCGTACAAATCTTTCTAATTAAAAGTTATACAGAATTTATCTTCCGCGTACAAAAAAGCATAATAGCTTTTGATTCTTTGGTATAAAGACTACAAATCACATATTAAAGAGATCGTTGGTTCGCTTCCAATTAGAGTAGTCCGGTGAAGGTGTTAAGACCTTGCTAGGTCAATAGCGTAGTCAGTTCGAAAAAAAAAACCTTCCAATTAGAGACCATTATATAATATATTATATATATATTTATAATTAGAGGTTCTGTGTTAACAAACTTTATAGTTGCACACGTAAATAATTATTATATTACTATGTGTGTATTGATATTCATTTCAATCATTTTTAAACATGTCTGTCTATCTTTTTGTATGAATATGCATCATTGCTAAAGTACTGCGTTCATGATAAAACCTCACCAAGACAATCGTAAAGCATACCCTCGAGTAACATTTAGTCTTGGTTTCATTACAATCGGTTCACTCTATCAAAAGTTATTGTAATTTTAATGACGACGCGGCGTAAGTACGAGAGAAAAGTAGATAAGTAAATGGACTTAATACATTCAGATGATTTTATTAATCACTGTTTTTTACATTAGGCTCCATGCGGGCGAAGTCACGGGCATTGCTAGTATAATAATAAACCGCCTTAAAAAAAACTCTTTAATTAGGTAATTGCTTAGTTTTGAAATGTCATAAACCTACCAATATCTCAATTACTCTACATTTCCTGTTCGGATGTTGTTCACTGGTGCAACTTCTAAGTCTAAGGTTCAAAGCTAGTGAAATTGAAATGGGAACTCCTTGAAAAATATCCTTTTTTCTATAATAAAACAGTGTGTGTATCAGTGTGTACACGCGGAGGAAGTGAAACTTCTTTGTCTTATATATAGTAAATGATATATACATATACGAGAATGCTTATAAACTATATACTATACGAATTCTCGTAGAATAAATACTTAACTATACATTTACTCATTTGGTACTATTAGACCCACAGACACTTATACATACTTGCACCTACACACAAATACATACCTACTTTACGTTTAATGCGTAACGCGTAACAAATTTTTTTCCATACCGTGCCATAAGAAGTTTGATTTAAAAAAAAAACAAATCTATACTAATATTACAAAGTTAGAGGGTTTGATTGTTTGGTTGGACGCACTAACCTCGAGAGTTACTCGTGTGGTTTGTAAAATTCTGTTTTCGATTCAGTGTTAGATAGCTCATTTATCGAGGAAGGCACTATATTATCATGCTAAGATCAATACGAGCGGAGCAACAATAAAGAATGTTTCAAATCGGGTTTTTTTCCATTTTGAGAGCTTCCGCAGCGTGTTAACGTTAGCCCAAAGTAACTATTCCACGCGACGACGTTGCGGGCAGAAGCTAGTCTATTTATAAATGTCAAAGTTCTAAGGTAACAAACATTTTTAAAAAATACAACCAAATTTGACAAGCTTTTTGATGCCTGTTAAAAAATAAATGAGCAAAAATACAACATAAAATAACTATAACTGAATAAATAAACTCTATCCAATTAAAGCACTAATATTAAACTGGAATATCTGTTCTCAATATATTGTGACACTAAGAAAATATTTGTTTTACATAGTATTAAGTTTTCCTCGCGTATTTTTCCATCACACATACGTTGCGTCAGTCGATTATGTTAAAAGCATATGTAAATAAATTAAAGTGTCTTGTTTTTTGGACTTTGACATAATTTAACCCTCCTTCGGCGAAACCTTTATTGGTAAGATTAGACCAACGAACCAAAAAATAATTATAATACTTAAAAAACATATGAAAAAATTCACTTTTATATGTAACCGAAATAACAAAGTAGAAAATAATGTTTAAGCATAACTGTTCACGCTAAATCTACAACCCCAATACATTCTTGATAATTTAATGCATAACCGCAAAAACTTAGATAAGATAGATAAGCTGAATTTAGTAAAAAAAAGACGTGTGGCACTCGGAGACTGCCGCGGTAAAGCTATTGCATAGCATTTTCTTTTAAAATTTGAACAAAAATAACGATATTAAGAGTTTGATCATCGAATTTCGCGCAATGTACATTTATATAGATATAATATCATATATACTTTCTCTGCGCGACATTAATGTGTATTACCTATACATAAAAAAAAATAAATAAATAAATAAAATAAAAATACAAAGGTACTAAATAGTACACGTGCTTGGTTTAATGGTTTCTGTTATATATATAATGAAGAATGAATTTACACATATAAATATATACATACATATTGAGAATCTAAATTGAGAATTTAAACTATATATGTGTGTGTGTGTGTATATATAAAAGAGGGCTACTTTTAATATCGCTTATTTTAATATCAAAAATTTGGGTTATCTTTATAGCAGTATTATATATAAATTAACAAAACAAAAAATAATACTGCATTTGTCATAATAATAATAAAATGAATGTATATAGAGTACTAACTCATTTTCTTTCACTATTTCTTCGTGACTTTCTTCATTAATAAATGCACTTTGTTTATTCATATTTAAAACACTTTGTACACAAATTGTACGAGTATAGATATTCACTGTTGTAGATAGATGATAAATACCTATACACCTATATACTTTCTCACAAACAGCTGATTACGGTAGTTTTCCAATACAACCAATGCCACCTAAAGGCGGGTTGCTGAACTAAAGAGACGAGCGTGATATTTCAAAAAGTCATTAAAAGTTCTGGTATTTATCGATAGATGGAAAAACTAAAAAGTATCACCGCTGTGCCGGTCGGAGTGGGGTGTGTTAGGTTTTTTTCGTTACGGAATTTCTGGATTCGGTCCCCACGCTCAAGGCCCGCGATAGAAGCTATGCAATAGCTTAAAAATCCACATAATCTAATAATACTACGGCTTGTAACAAAGAAAATTTAAATGATTATATGATAAGAATTACCTTATCAACATCTGATAATTTTAAAATTGTTTGAAATATTTTATTTTATTATATTTTATTTGTCATCATATTTTATTTTCAATCAGGTATTTACACTTCTATAGCAAGAACACTCCATATTTAAACATTTTAAATTAATTTTACCTGTAAAAGCATATGTTTAGTTTTATTTTCCATTATTGTTTATCTTTGCTGATTTAGTCTAAATTAACTTAATTTTCATATTAGCTGAAACAGTGACGTGTCAAGCTACTTCTACGCTATCATGTCAAATGTATTGAGCCAAAAGTATAATTATAGTCCGCGTCAAACTTTTTGATCGCTTTAAAGTAAATGCGTAGAACAGAAATTTAGGTATCAGAGGGACGCGAAAGCGGTGAAGGAAAGCGGCGCTCGCCCGCGCTCGTGTCTCGTCCCTATTGCACCCACGCTGACACGTGTGTCAGTGTCAGTGCTAGTGGAAGTACATTCGCATTCAGAATTATTACGTTGTCAGTTACAGATAATTGCTATTTTCTTTTTCTTGTAGATATTTTTATTATTTTGTCTCTATATTGTTACTTGTAGATATTTGTTATTATTAGAATACCCATCCACTTCGAAAAATAGTATTTCTATGGAATAGAACTACCAATATGCTTGTTACGAATTATTTGTTTATTACGAATGTATTTGAATTACAATAACGCTATTTTAGAGACAAACATAATATGTACATACGTATATATACTACAAGATACAGATAGAAATAAATAGAAATAATTTATTTATGTTACTATATATTATTATTATACATATAATAATAAAAATGAAGTGTCTCTATGTAATATCAAAATCAAAAAAATAACTGATTGGGTATGAAAGTATACACGCTACTGATAACAAAAATATAATTTTTAAATTTTTTGTCGGTCTGTCTGTCTGTTTCTTCCGGGTAATCTCCGAAACGGTTGGACCAATTTTGACAAGAATTTCACTGGCAGATAGCTGAAATTACAGCGGGTTACTTAGGCTATTTTTAATTAGACTAGCTATTAACAGCGGCTTCGTCCCCAATGCTATCTTCAAGACGGTTTGACCAATTTTTACGGAATTTTCACCGGCAGATAGCAAACATTATAAGACGTAATTTAGTCTATTTGAATTTAGACTAGCTGTTAATCGCGGCTCCGTCTGCAGTGCTATCTCCAGAAGGGTTAGACCAATTTTCATGAGACTTTCACTGGCAGATAGCTGATCTTATAGAAAGTAGTTTAAATTATTTTATTTTAGACTAGCTGTTACCTGCGACTATGTCGGCATGAATTTTAGCAAAAAATATGTTGTTCACTGCAAACATGTACGTGAGACGTGCGTTGCACTGGAATACAAGAATAAATATAATTGGAATTCATATATCTGTATCTATGTAGGTATGTAATTTGAATTATATTGTCTTTTTGAACATTGTGGCGGCCATTTTCTTTTAAATTACCGTGCTTTCTTCTACATAACTGAATAACCATAGTAACGTATAAGAATATGTATGGAGTTCAATGAGCACTATTTAAATTGTCGAATATTAAAAACTGCTTAGACAGAAAGTTTTATATCTTGATTTATATTTATGCAAGATTTCAAGACGTCAGCTCATTCATTGTTTTCAATTCAACATTATAATTATTAATAGTAATTTTGAAGATAAAAGGGTCTTTCTAATAAAATATTAGATCACAAAAGTATTACTTATTGACTTTTTTTTTATCGAACTGATTATGCTATTGACCTACCAAGGTCTTACCAGCTTCACCGGCCTCCTTTTACTTATTGATAATATGGGAATATTATATCGTTATAATAGTATCTTTACGTCATTGTTTCATTAGTTCCTTATACAGTATAAGTGAGCACGGAGGTAGTTAGAGGGTGGGTTAAGGTTTCAAATATGTTGCGGGTGATAAACCTCATTTCACACACTGTTAGTATTTATATATCTAATGTATACGTTACATGTTACTGTAAGTGACGTGCGTGTCGTACTTAGATTTGTTTTTAAAGAGCATTTCTATAATTATGCATGGTCTCACAATTTTATATTTCTTTAATACAATTAAAAAAAAACACGTGCGGAGCTGCGGGTACAGCTAGTAATAAATAAATATAATAGAAATATTGATAATAATAAGAAATAATTGATTGAAGAAGGCGTAACTTTGCGGAAATCTATCATTAAATAATATAGTGGACGCTACTTTGCACTTCCGCCTGGCAATTCCAATAACAATAATAAGAATAAATATAATAATAATAAGAAATAAAGTCGATTATTCAATTAAAGTACGCGATCACCCAAATAGCCAATGATTCTAAATGGGGATTCGAGAGTCATGGGGACCTTTTGGATTGTGAAGATTAGGTGCTAAAAAGGAAAAAAAATGTTATATGATATATGCTATTTCACGAGTAGAGAAAGCGTGTACAGATTTTCATAAATGAAAAAAGAATTGGTTGTCTGTAAAGTCGGTTTATGGACGATAATTTGACGTGATAACGTCATAAGAAAATATTTATGAAAAATTGCACAATTTTACGAATTGAATGAATAATTCTATATATAGATAGATGCTATACAAGCCAAACGCTTAGCCTGATCGCGCTTCTTTATCACTTATTACGCACTCTCGCTTGCACGCTCGGCTCAGACGGAAGGTGACAATGAGTCATGCTTTTACGTGCGTGCAGCTGCGTTCATCGATTTATAAGATGTTATGACGTCAAAATTATCACGATGTTATACTCGGTCGCTTGTGTATATTTCTAATAATAACTAAGGAGTATTAATTTGTAGTTTGCATGGTGGAGGTGATCGTACGAAATTGGAAAAATATATTCCAGCGCGTCAGATATTCAGAAGGGATGTTAATTAAACCATAAAGGAGCCTCTGTTAATAAAACTGACTATATAGGCGCGACCAAAATCATGGCCGATTTTTGAAAATGCAAAAGAATGGTGACATTGAAATATTCGAGCACGTCAGATTAACATACATACGGTCCAGCTTGATATCTTTATCGTTCTGACTCATGAACTGAAAATTATGTGGAGGAATTTCCATAATTTGAAGGTTTGAAGGATAATATTTACATTTTTCTTAAATTACTGAATATAATAAACACAATTAACAGAAAACAATGCAATATATGTGTATCTTAATATATATATTTCTTGTGTGCGTGTGTATGTGACTGAACTCCTCCTAAACGACTGGACCGATTTTGATGAAATTTTTTGTGTGTGTTCGTGGAGATTCGAGAATGGTTTAGATTCACAATTGGACCCGGTAGGTGGCGCTGCGGTTGGCTTTTAGGGATTTCATTTTTTATTACCACGGCAGGACAAAGTCCGCCAGGTCCGCTAGTATATATATAATTATATATACAAAAACTTTTAGAATACAATGGTGGGAAGAGAGGTGCGGAGTGGGAACTACACAGTTCTCAGCAGCTGCACACACGCTATTGATGGTTTTAACTAGGTATTTCGACTTGTGGAAATCGCCAGATTATATTGTTCCAGTGATCCTTGAATGGTTTCCTTTAAAATAAAATAAAAAATAACCGCGCTTGAGAAAATCTAGGTGTCGTTTTTTTGCAACTTTGTTACTCTCTTATTTCTTTATGTCACGTGTAAATCGTAATACACACTTTTCTATATGTATTTCAAATTCAAAACACTTTATTCAATTTAGGCCCTAAGAAGGCACTTATGAACGTCAAAACTACCACCGGTTCGGAAAACAACCCAGTCATCGAGAAGAACCGGCAAGAAACTCGATCTGGTTTATCTTTTTTTTAACAAATATATATAATATATTAGGTAAATGTCACAAACGTTTTTAATGGATGCACAGAGATGAGTTAATTCCAGTCATCATCATCGTTCACATATTGATCCACTCTATAATAGCCCGCTTGACATGGCGCTTGAATTCGCAATCCGGCAAATCGGTAATATCCTTTGGGACTTTGTTGTATAGTCTAACACTATTTCCTAAAAAACTGTTACTGGTTTTATTAAGTCTAAAACGTGGGACAACCAGTTTGTTACAATTTCTAGTATTTAGATTATGCCGGTTTTTTACGAAATCTAGCTTTTCAAGGTTCTTACGGACATACATTAAATTATCAAGAATGTATTGGGAGGGCAGAGCTAAGATACCGTACTCCTTGAACTTGGTCTTTAAGGATTCGCGAGGCCTCATATTGTAAATTGCTCGAACTGCCCGTTTTTGTAATAAAAATATGGTGTCTACTTCAGCTCCTGTCCCCCACAACAGAATGCCATAAGACATTAAGCTATGGAAGTAGGCGAAGTAGACTAACCTAGCAGTGACAATATCAGTTAGCTGGCGAATCTTACGTACGGCAAATGCAGCAGAACTTAATTTGCTTGCCAATTGTTTAATTTGAGGACCCCATTGTAATTTTGAATCTAGTGTGATACCCAAGAATACAGTATTATCAACTAACCCTACAAAACTGTCTTCGATCTTCATGCTACTATCAACTTGTGGCACATTGGGTTCATGAGTGCTTTCTTAGGGCCTAAATAGAATAAAGTGTTTTGAATTTGAAATATTTGGGTAAAATAAATCTCATACATTTTGTTTTACCTGTATTTAGCACCAAGTTATTTAATGCAAACCAATGAGAAATATCGTTTAAAGTATTATTTACATGCCCAACCTCTGAATCTGTCCTTTTTACTTTAAATATAATTGAAGTATCGTCTGCAAAAAGCACCATGTCAGTACAGTTATTGAACATTAGCGGCAGATCATTTATGTATATTAAGAACAAGAACGGTCCCAGAATAGAGCCCTGTGGGACGCCAATTCGCGCAAAGGAACCTGCAGAGGTTACCCCTTGTATGCTAACTTTCTGACAACGTTCTTTTAAATAAGAGACTAGAAGGTCGAGAGAAGATCCACAAATACCATAATGTTTTAATTTTATAATAAGCGTACTATGGTCAAAGAAATCAAAGGCCTTAGACAGATCGCAGAACACACCAATTGCATCATGCGAATCCTCCCAGGCCCTCAATATATAACTTATAAGCGTTGCACCTGCGTCAGTAGTAGATTTCAATTTCGTGAAACCAAACTGTCGACCATCCAGAATCTTTTGCATATTGAAATAGTCTACTAATTGGTTGAGCATAATTTTTTCAAAAATTTTACTTAAAGACGGAAGCACAGAAATAGGTCTATTTCTATTTCCAAGACTACTTCTGCAGCCTGATTTAAATAAAGGAACTTTGCTTATTTTCAATAATTTGGGGAAAGTTCCTTTTGCTATACACTGGTTAAATATATTAGCCAAATGTGGTGAAATAGTGACAATTAAAGGCTATACTACTGTTACCGATATACCCCACATGTCTTCGGTGTGTTTTAAATTTAATTGCTTGAAGGTCCTTATTATTTCACCTGCACTAATAGATAAGTATTTAAATTTTAAATCTATAGGTGCACTCATATTTTTTAAAAGAGCCGCGGCACCCTGGGCTGATGATGTTATATCTTTTGTTACTTGTAAAGGTATATTAGTGAAATAATCTTGAAAAACAGTTACTACCTCTATACTTTTGGAAATATGTACTCCGTCGACATTTAGATTAAATGAATTATCGTTTATTTTATTTTTACCTAATTCTTTATTTATTATATGCCAAACAGTTTTGGTCTTATTTCTAGACTCGAGAACTTTATTTCCTAAAAACTTTGCTTTGGCAGCAATACAAACACGTTTAAAAACTTTAGAATAATTTCTAACATAAACATGAAAGGATTCACTACTTGTTGGTGATCTCCTATAATAAAGATCATACAATCGATCTCTACTTTTTTTAATGCCTGTTGTTGCCCATTCACTAAAACTATTTTTTCCTTTACATTAATAACCTTTCTTGGGCAATATTTACTGAATTAAGTGCTTATAAGTGCTAAATAAATTGTCATAATATCAATCTGGATCTTGATTATTAAAAGTTTTGGAAGATAGATATTGTGCAATATTATGATTTAAAAGACCTAGTCTACTTTTCGATATAAGTCTAGTTTGTTTCTTGCAGTCAGCACTAGGTTTATAACAACTTATTTTAACAAGGAGACCTTTGTGATCAGAGCGTCATTGAGATTGTGCAGCCCATTATATGTTTGATAAATAAATAAACTGTATATAATTATTATTCGGGTGCCAATAGATGTGAAAGAGAGACTTATGATAATAATTTTAATTTACAAATTATGAAATTTAAATAATTCCGACTATAATTAATTTAGAAATTGAAAAGAGAACTCACAGTTTAAATTCCACTGTTTTGAGTTTTCACTGCTATTGGCAGTCCTTATGACTGCCTCGATTTTTTTTACTGATCTGACGGGGTATCCTAACGCACGACACTATAGGTATAAAGGTTTCAGGTATGGTCGGAGGTACTTAACAAGGTATAAGGTTATGTTATTCTGCTACGCTTGAGTAAATCCCAAAATTACCATTTGGGCTCTCCTACTGTAGTGATAAGATGTTATCTGCAGCTAATTATAACTGACAAATATATTACGCTGAAAACTGTTATTATTCTAATTTTATCTATTACTTTATTTTTCAGCTATAATATCATATCTACTTTTTCCTTCTCTTTTATTATTCCAGTAATAATTTATTTGTACAGTATATTTAATCATGTATTTTTTAATGAAATAAAACAGTTAAACGGTTAAATAGTAAAAAAACAAAACTATACATTCCGAGTCACATCTTCATTTCACATATATCCCTATTACTGAATATAATAGGTAAATATCTAACTGAATCATAATTAATTAAAAATGTATTATATTGCACGTATAATCGAGACAACTTAAAGAATAATGGATAGTGATTTCAAATTTCTATAATAATACTAGCGGGCCGGGCGGACGTTGTCCTGCCTTGATAAAAAAAAAAAATCATCCGTAGCGCCACCTACCGGGTCCAATTGTAAATCTAAACCATTCTCGGATCCACAGGAACACGCACACAAAATTTCATCAAGATCGGTCCAGCCGTTTAGGAGGAGTTCAGTCACATACACACGCACACAAGAAATATATATATTAAGATTTTGAATTTGTTTTGTATTAACCTCTTGACTGTACTATGCGCAAGGCTGAGTTTAAAAAGCTATATTCTGAGCGGCCAAAAACTTTGACGTGGACCTTACGTGAAACTTTAAGGTCTGTTAAATTGACAACGCGTCTTTGAAATTGAAGACTCTTCTGTATGGCATATCATTTGTTACATGTCATCAGGTTGTATTAAACTCTTTATATTACGCTCTTTATTTCTCTGGACCGGGACTATAATTTACAGCAGATGTCATTAGTGGTTTTGTAGAAATTATACTACCTAGTGTTTAAGATTAGTTTAAGGGAATTTTCATATTTCTGTGAAGTTCGACGTCTCGAGCAAGCCAGTGGCCATTCATTACTTTACGATTGGAAAGATTTTGTAATCGTTTTATTACTGGGAATTTGGTTTTAAACACATGTGTATGAATACGGGCAATTATATTAGAAGATCAGTTGCATATAATTTAAATATTTAAGTAAGATTTAAAGCATTGACGATTTTTTTTAGTTCTTATGGGAGGACTTTGAAATTTTTATCCGGAAGTTTTTTGCGTGACGAAAAGTGGTGGGGATAATCACTGTGTCGGATAGAGTGTGGAAATACCGGTTCTCGTCTGATCACTGAAGTTAAGCAAAGTCGGGCGCGGTCAGTAATTGGATTTTTTTATATTATAAGGGGCAAACGAACAGGCGGGTCATCTGATGGTAAGTGATCACCGCCGTCTATAGACACTAGCAACACCAGGGGAGATGCCAGTGCGTTGCCAGCCTGTGTTTGGGGGAGAGGGGTAGGGAAAGTAGGGAGGAGGGGGAAGTGGGGGGAGGTGGTCCTCCGCCGTTCTCACTGACCGAACGAAACGCAACAATGAAAGCATACTTCACATCGGTGTTTCTGTGTGCCGGGTGGTAGTACCGGGGGCGAGCCATCATGCTGAAACCAGTAATAGTAAGTAATAGCTTGGGTATACCGCGTCGCGTTCACTTTTTTAACCGACTTCAAAAAAAGGAGGAGATTATCAATTCGTCTGTATTTTTTTTTTTATGTTTGTTACGTCATAACTTTGGACTGGGTGAACCGATTTTGATTATTCTTTTTTTATTTGAAAGCTGGTACTTCCCGTGTGGTTCCATTTCAATTTGGTCCAGTTCCGACAACGGCATCCAGTGCAAAACCGTATAAGTTTTAAATTTGCATTAATTATGTAAACGACAAATAGACGAATAACTCAATATCACGCTAACCGAATTCCATGATTCATTTTTTATTGGAAAGGATGTACTTCAAGGGTAGTTTGATGAGAATTTGGTTAGGTTCTGATCATGGGATCCGTGACAAAGTAAGAAAACTTTCATGAAACGAGCCTACTCCTTTCTTAACGGCCGGCAACGCATCTGTGTTTCCTCTCGTGTCGCAGGTGTCCATGGGCGGCCGTGATCACTTACCATCAGGTGACCCGTATGTTCGTTTGCCACCAATATTATAAAAAAAACTCTTCAATTCTTAGGAGCCTATTGTGCTTATGTTCGTTGCTGTGTTGCAACATGACGCAAGCATTGTAATTACATTACTTAAGGTGTATTATGTGTGAAGCGATGGTAGCCGAGTTGGTGGTAGAAACTATCGCGGATTATTGATAAGGTTGCGTTTGTACCAAACGTTACTTATTGTACATCCAATTGAAACCATATCGCATACCATACCGATAGATACCATACCGCAAAAATGCGCATATTTTAATATACTTAAGGCGGAACGGAGTTCGCGGGCACTGCTAATAAAATATATTTATGTGCACTAAAAATGGAAAAATAAAGTAAATTTTCAACAAAAAGTATTAACCGACTTCAATATCAATCAAAAACCCATAAGGCACTAAAAGCGGAAAATAAATAGTTTATCAAATTAACCAAATTAAATAAAACATATGAATATGTGTGCTACCTAGAGATGTATTGGAAGTCGGTGCGAACCGAAAATCATATCATCTACATAGGTACAAAGTTTAAGTCCACTCTCGCGTCTCTGTAATACATTTCTACCTGGAACAAATTTGAAATTTCGGTTGGCACCGACTTCCAATACATCTCTAGGTAGCACACATATTCATATGTTTTATTTAATTTGGTTAATTTGATAAACTATTTATTTTCCGCTTTTTAGTGCCTTATAGGTTTTTGATTGATATTGGAGTCGGTTAATACTTTTTTTTGAAAATTTACTTTATTTTTTAAATAATAGATCAGCATTTAACAGTTTGGGTAAAATATGATAAATGTATGTATTCGTAGTCATTATTTGTTGCCTCGATTTACTTTTAACCTTATAACTTGTTCCGTGTACAACAGAATGCAATAAAAATATATAAAAACCTGACCACAGAATATGCATACTAATTGATACAATGAAGTAATTTGGTTCAGGGTTTTTCCACTTATAAACACACTAATATACTGAGAGAAAAAAATATACACAGAGAGACGATGCCTTGCAGTTGGATAAGTATGATGATGAAACTCGACTCGATTCTATTTAGATTATTTTGCTGTTACATTTGACATTTTAGTTTTCCTTTAGATTGAAGATGGCGTAGTCGATAGCGTGTTCATGAAGGCATCACCATCGTTCATATTAATACACTCTATAATAGCCTTTTGACACCAAAACCCGCTTAACGCGGTACTTAAACCTACAGTTCGGCAAATCGGTAATATTCTCTGGGACTTTGTTGTAAAACCTAATACTATTCCCTAAAAAACTATTACTGGTTTTGCTAAGCCTGAAACATAGGACGACCAGTTTGTTACAGTTTCAGTATTTAGATCATGTCGATCCTTTACAAATTGAAGTTTTTCAAGGTTTGTTAATGTATCACGAGCATACCCAGGGGGGACAATTATAAATATACTATTTAGTAGTAATATACTACAGGAACAATTTTAACCACTGGTATATATAAAAATGTATATACAATGTAAATAAGCTGTATATCTTGCGCATGCCACAGACGTTTTTGATAATCGTAATTAATTACATCCATTTATTTTAATTTATTGTAATATACATAATTTAATTCTGTTTATTTTTATGTCATTGGTAGATACATTTTAAAGTTTTACTGAATTTCTTACGTAATACATAATATTCTAAAAATCGTTATTCGAAATTATAAATAGCCAGCGGCCGCCTGCGACCTCATCTGTGTTTGTATCATTATATATATACCTTAGACTATATTCGTGTAACTCTTTATACTTCACACGGTAAAATTCATTCCAATTTCCTTGAAATTTATCGAAATATTTTGGCCATTTTAAACAGTAGCTATATCATAATATTATAGTCGATACGTTATTCTGATATCTAAACTATATTACTCTAAAGTGTCATCAAAATCTGTTGACTTGTTTTTGCATGAAACAAATCAAATCAAAAATGGTATATTCAATTTAGGCCCTAAAGTTTACGTACTGAACGTCAAAACGACCACCAGTTCGGATAAACGACCAACTCATTGAGAAGAACCGGTAACACACTCGATCGGGTTTATCTTTTCATGATACATATTTTTATAAACATGATAGTTACATTTGTTTTTGGTGGATGCACAGAAAGCGGTATCATTTCCAGACATCACCATCGTTCACATATTGATCCACCCTATAATTTGCCTTTACATATTAAAACCCAATTGACAGGGTGCTTGAATTTACTATCCAGCAAATCGATAATGTGCTTTGGAACTTTGTTATAAAACCTAATACTATTACCTAAAAAGTTTAGATACTTATCGCTACAATTTTACTATGAACAAACAATTTAATTATAATAATTTATCTTAGTTTTTGGTATTTTTAAGGTATTGTGATTTCAAGGTAGGGCATTGCCCCACAATGTCCCCCCTAGCTACGGCCCTGTATCGAAACAGTAACAAACATACATCCTGTTTTTTTTTTGTTTTGGAACTGACTACGCCATTGACCTAGCAAGGTCTTAACAGTCTTAACAGGTTCTAAAATCCAAAATCTATCTTTACTTATTCGAGTACTTTTTCTTATCATAGGAGACAAACGAACAGGTGGGTCAACTGATGTTAAGCGATCACCGCCGTCCATAGACACTACCAACACACCAGGGAGGGGAGTCTCAAGTGCGTTGTCAGCCTGTGTTTGGGAGAGGGGAGGTGGATATCCAGCGCTCTCACTGACCGAACGAAACGCAAAAGCACTGTTACTTCACGTGGGTGTTTCTGTGGGTCGGGTGGTAGTACCCCGGGCGAGCCGACCAATTCAAGCTGAAACCTGTAATAGCTTCAGCGTGGCTCTGCCACCTACAAGACCTACTTATATATGTGATGTGATTCCTATTATGTGACACTTAATATGTTAACAATCAAGCAATTTATACTTTGGTGCGTGCTAAAAAAAATTACATATAGAAAATTAGAAATCATTATCTTCTTTTTATGAGTCAGGTAAAATCAAGATAACAGCCACTTGAATAATATTTACACAATATGCATTATTAAATAAAAATTAAATTACATAATAAATAGTCGTTGACACTGACGATTGCTTAAGCGACGCCTTTGCAAGTTTCACGAAATAAATGGTCCGTAGGGCCTTAGTTGAGCAGAGTCAGTGAACGTTTTAATGAGTGCTTATTGTATAGGATAAATACTGCTTAATAATTACAAGTAAAAGCTGTCGAGATTAGAGCATATTTGTATGGCAAATCGAATGGGCTGCACTCTACCCAATCTCCATATATTTATTTATTTACAATTGTGGATAATGGAACAGTAAACAGTCCGACAAATAACATAATAACAGTAATAAGAAGGAGCAGAGTAGACCGAAAACCTATATCGCTATCACAACGAAACAACTTACATTATTAATAATATTGAAACGTTAAACTATGTAACAATAAAATAATGATAAATATTTAAAAAAGAAGAAAAAATACAACAAGAATAAATTAAAAAGGGAAAATGAATTCATCTACAAAATCTAAAATTGAAATATGGAAAAGAAAACAAGATGGCATACATAATGAAAGAATATTGAAATATAATTTACTGAATGTTGTTTAAATAGTCATGGGTATAAAATGTTTTTATTTGCAACAATCCTAAAAGCGACAAACTAACTAGAGTCTCTATATATACTAGGACTGAAGTAAACAACAAGATGGCGATGCTGAAACTAATACTTTATTTACATATACCCACTAATATACAAGTAAGATATAATATACATATCACTACCACAAGGATCACATACACTAAGAGTCACAAAGCGCAGCCTAATAAGTTTAGTACTAACAAGTTGAATTATTTGAAACAAGTATCCAAAAGCCTTGATACATTCATTGTTTTTATTCTGCACTATTTTGAAATGAAAAACCAAAATAATTAATCACAATCCAGTGACCAGTCTCAGAAACATTTACTATTTTAAAATAATTGCAGTCAGTTTAAATTAATTTGATTATAATTTCTTGTAATTTTTAACGATTTTAACCGGTTTTGTTCTCTTTATATATAGTAATATCTATATAAATAAAAATGAATCGTAAAATAATGTTGCTAACTCGAAGACGGCTGGTCCAGTTCGAGTAATTTTTGATTTGATTTATTCCTTGAACTCCGAGGAAGGTTTTTAGGAGCGAAAGTTTGGAAAAATTGCACGGAAAAACCTAAAAATAAGTTTTCTTTGTCTGTAATTATGGACGCAACTTCAAATTGCTATTAGCAACCAGAACGCATCCGTTTATTTAATTTTTGATTTGACGCATGTAACTTTACTATTTTACTGCAGTTTGCTTTAAATTTTTCGGTTTCACTGTTTGTATTCCAGAAAAGCGAACAGCCTCTATGGGGTAGCATAGTAAATGTTCCATATGTACGTATCTACTAAAAAAGTAGGCTAAGAAAAAAATCATATTAAGGCTAAACGAAGTTCGCGGGGGCAACTAGTTTTATATAATATAACTTTATTCTTCGAGTCCAAATTAATTTGATAACTTTTTTTTAGCTATTTTTATAGTTTTTGCTATTTTATTTCCATTGTAACCAGTGTCCAATAAAAAAAGAGACTTAAATGTAAAATGTACTTTAAAAAATTTACGTAGGTATATAAATTAATAGCTGTTCCCGCGATTTTTTGAACGCGTTGAACCGTTCTTTCATCTATTCAGACAATGTTTTTTTCTCGATCGAATAACTTTAACGAATTCAAAAGTGTCTTTTACTTTTAACAAACTACCCTTCAGATTACTCTTTGCTAAATTCAAGATCTTGGTACTGTACTTCATCCACTGAAAAAGGCTCCAGCACCAAAATTTGTAAGTTATAGCTTTAATTAACTAGCACAGATTATTTTAAATTGAACTGGTACCACTTTGAATACTTATCTTTCTGTAACAGAACAGAATGGCCACACTAAGTAAGTACAGTATCCAACTTTGGATTTGGCACGTCGAGGAGAAGACCGAGATAGTTGGTTAAGTTCGATTTCATATAGCTTTATCTTTGTCTATCGCGGTTATGGCGCCATTGCGTCTTTGATGTCCATGAGCGTCTTTTTGGGACCTAAATTGAATAAAACGTTTTTGATTTTGTTGGTGAAAGGAAACACTGTGAGGAAATTCGAACGATTGAAAAATCTATTATTATTCTGATATAATGATTCTGATAATGAGAATATAATAGACCAGTGGTTGGTAACCTCGCCTGATGTACAGTGATAATCAAAACTCAGAAATGACTCTGGATCTTAAATGTATCCACCAGAATACATAAATACTTGGCGATAGATTTTCATCTTGAGAGTTAGTTTTCCAAGTTGAGATTAGATGCTCTAACTTACCATAGTGCGATGTTATCACGACGTGTTTCTTCATTTAAAGCTTAGGTATATTAGAGAAATCAAATTTTAATTTTGTAATTGAATATTAAATTATTCTTGAAGAGAAAACTGCTCTAGGTGCGTTGAGCGGTATTTTTAACCGACTTCCAATACATCTCTAAGTAGCACACATATTCATATGTTTTATTTAATTTGGTTAATTTGATAAACTATTTATTTTCCGCTTTTTAGTGCCTTATGGGTTTTTGATTGATATTGAAGTCGGTTAATACTTTTTTTTTTAAATTTACTTTATTTTTCCATTTTTAGTGTACATAAATATATTTTACTAGCAGTGCCCGCGAACTCCGTTCCGCCTTAAGTATATTAAAATATGCGCATTTTTGCGGTATGGTATCTATCGGTATGGTATGCGATATGGTTTCAATTGGTTGTACAATAAGTAACGTTTGGTACGAACGCAACCTTATCAATAATCCGCGATAGTTTCTACAACCAACTCGGCTACCATCGCTTCACACATAATACACCTTAAGTAATGTAATTACAATGCTTGCGTCATGTTGCAACACAGCAACGAACATAAGCACAATAGGCTCCTAAGAATTGAAGAGTTTTCTTTATAATATTGGTGGCAAACGAACATACGGATCACCTGATGGTAAGTGATCACGGCTGCCCATGGACACCTGCGACACGAGAGGAAACACAGATGCGTTGCCGGCCCTTAAGAAAGGAGTAGGCTCGTTTCATGAAAGTTTTCTGACTTTGTCACGGATCCCATAATCAGAACTTAACCAAATTCTCATCAAACTACCCTTGAAGTACATCCTTTCCAATAAAAAATGAATCATCGAAATCGGTTAGCGTGATATTGAGTTATTCGTCTATTTGTCGTTTATATAATTAATGCAAATTAAAAACTTATACGGTTTTGCACTGGATGCCGTTGTCGGAACTGGACCAAATTGATATGGGACTACACGAGAAGTACCAGCTTTCAAATAAAAAAAGAATAATCAAAATCGGTTCACCCAGTCCAAAGTTATGAGGTAACAAACATTAAAAAAAAAAAATACAGTCGAATTGATAACCTCCTCCTTTTTTAACCGACTTCAGGGGGGGGTAGGGTTAATTCGGTGAAAAAAATGCATATTTTCAAGAATTTTTTTTTAGAGATACGGCTAGTGTGAGTTTATTTAGTTAATATAAATATAATAGTACAACATTTAAACAATATTCTGCCAAATTTTCAGCTCAAAATATTGAAAACTAAGCGAATGACAGTCAATTTTCGGAGGCGCCTCGAAAAAAAGGTGTTTTGCGGTGTCCAACATAACTCACGACTCAATCATCTGAAACGGAAAAATCAAAATGCATTCATTGAAGGAGATGTTTTTCTAGGTAACAACGAGGGCTTTTTTCGTTTATTTGATTTTTCGATTTTTGGTAGCACTTTGAAGCTGAAAAACCGATTTTCGCTAAAAAAATCGACCTATTTGTTATTGTAAAATCCATAATTTTTCAAAAAACGAAAAAAGGTCTCGTCAATACCTGGTGAATTATATAAAGAAGAGCTGTACAAAATTTCAAAGCGATCGGTCTTATAGATTTTGAGTTATCGTGGACACGGACTTCAAAAATCACAAGTTCCAGAAAAGCGCTTTAAAGTTTTGCTCATTGAAAAATTTAAGATAAAGCCCGATAATTTTTTTATACTCAAACAGAGTCGTCAATACCAGGTCCATAAAGCAAAAAACCACCTTCAAGAAGATCCAGAGCATCTTTTTGTCCTTGTCTGCGTGAAATTCTCTCTTCTTTTACATTGCGTGCCACTTGCTCCTCTGCTCTACTGATTCGCAACTCGTCAGCTTGTCGCGCCCATTCGTGAGAACTTGGCCCTGTACCGATCTGCATCTCTTCCATAAGGGCCAACAAAGCAAAAGAACCTTCATTGAAAGTACATACAGCTATATTAGCTGCAAT
This sequence comes from Antheraea yamamai, assembly GCA_036509395.1. Taxonomy (NCBI): domain Eukaryota; kingdom Metazoa; phylum Arthropoda; class Insecta; order Lepidoptera; family Saturniidae; genus Antheraea; species Antheraea yamamai. Next base: position 11,667,089 of record AP028453.1, read on the forward strand.
TTCAACAATTGTAGAGGCGCCACTCATTGATTTTGCTGATATTTTCCAAATAAGCTGATTGAGACTTTCATTATTATTTTGTGTAAAACCTCCAAGACATCGCTGCAAAAGTGCATCTTTGCTCAAATCTTCATAAATGGGCTGCATGGCTTGTAGAACATCTATAGGAAGAGCTGTGTAGCTATGTTTGCAAGACCTTCTTTTTTGCATGTTTGGAAGGAAACTTTTCCGTCACACTTAACACATTTCACTAAAGTATTAATAGTTGAAAAAACAAGAACAAAGTCTATTATTCTATAATGTTTTTGAATATCTTCAACTACCTCTATAACAGGACTATGTCTAATTTTTTTCGACGACGCGCTACTAGCTTCCACTTCGTCCATTTCACGTTTTCGAGGAGGCTCTCTTTTTTTCGATCGACACAAACGTAATCCACTATTCTCCCGATCTTCTCTGGTTATTTTTCGAGGCATTTTTAATAATAAATATTAAATATACAACGAAAACAGAATCAAAATTTTAGCGTCACTCGTTACTGCTCGGCACGGAGTACAACGATGAACTAAAGTATACAGTATATAGTTGAATTAATATTATGTCTCAAAATGAGCAGAAGCAACCTTAAGCTACCTAGAAAGACGTTTCTACTAACAATTAGAGATATTCAGAGCTCAATTGAAAATAGCATATAATAGCGCGTCAGGTAAGCGCACCTCCAAGCTGCACGCAGCGTTCGAGCAGGTAGAAAAGAACTTGCTGGACTCCAATGCTCATAACTTCGTCAATTTTGCTCCGATTGACTTGAAATTTGGACAGAATATTCTTCAAATGTTATACATTCATTTAAAAAAATGAGGAAAAAAAAATTAATATCCTACCCCCCCCCCTTCAAAGACGAATTTATTAAATTTAGACGAATAACTCAATATCACGCTAACCGATTTCGATGATTCATTTTTTATTGGAAAGGATGTACTTCAAGGGTAGTTTGATGAGAGTTTGGTTAGGTTCTGATTATGGGATCCGTGACAAAGTAAGAAAACTTTCAAGAAACGAGCCCACTCCTTTCTTAAGGGCCGGCAACGCATCTGTGTTTCCTCTCGTGTCGCAGGTGTCCATGGGCGGCCGTGATCACTAACTATCAGGTGACCCGTATGTTTGTTTGCCACCAATATTATAAAAAAAACTCTTCAATTCTTAGGAGCCTATTGTGCTTATGTTCGTTGCTGTGTTGCAACATGACGCAAGCATTGTAATTACATTACTTAAGGTGTATTATGTGTGAAGCGATGGTAGCCGAGTTGATGGTAGAAACTATCGCGGATTATTGATAAGGTTGCGTTCGTACCAAACGTTACTTATTGTACAACCAATTGAAACCATATCGCATACCATACCGATAGATACCATACCGCAAAAATGCGCATATTTTAATATACTTAAGGCGGAACGGAGTTCGCGGGCACTGCTAGTAAAATATATTTATGTACACTAAAAATGGAAAAATAAAGTAAATTTTCAAAAAAAGTATTAACCGACTTCAATATCAATCAAAAACCCATAAGGCACTAAAAAGCGGAAAATAAATAGTTTATCAAATTAACCAAATTAAATAAAACATATGAATATGTGTGCTACCTAGAGATGTATTGGAATTCGGTGCGAACCGAAAATCATATCATCTACATAGGTACAAAGTTTAAGTCCACTCTCGCGTCTCTGTAATACATTTCTACCGGGAACAAATTTGAAATTTCGGTTGGTACCGACTTCCAATACATCTCTAGGTAGCACACATATTCATATGTTTTATTTAATTTGGTTAATTTGATAAACTATTTATTTTCCGCTTTTTAGTGCCTTATGGGTTTTTAATTGATATTGAAGTCGGTTAATACTTTTTTTTGAAAATTTACTTTATATTTGTATAACTTATTGATATTGACGTTATCATGAAATGCTAGTAAGCATGACCAGCCGTATTTCGCTTGCGCGGCCTGCGTCACACTAGCGACGCGTAGTATAGCGGCCTGTGTACTCGTACATGTAATATTGATATTTTGTATTCTGAATGTGCAACCTATAATATGTTTGATTATTCAATAAACTGGATAAAAATGTATATAGTTATTGTTCGCAGTGCCAATAGATGTGAACACCAGACGAATGTTAATAATTTCAATTTACAAATTAGAAAATTAATATAATTTATACTATAATTAATTTAAAAATTCAAAACAGAACACAGCTATTCCATTGTATTGGGTTTTAACTTCTGGCGGCAGTCTTTATGATTTCCTCGATATATTTATTAAACTAAGACAAAGTAAATTGCAAAATTAAGTGAATAAATTATTATTTCACACTTTTGAGTTCGTGACTTTTGAAAGCAGCTCGTTTTCCCTTGAGATTTCTTTTATAGACATCCATATTTCGGTCGCAATACAAGTTTAATTCTTAACTCTCGAATTACGTTCCGGACCTGTTCCTTCCAACCAATATTGGAACACGTGAATGATTAAAATCAGATTTTTTTTTTAATTTATGGTAACTGTTGTTAAACTGGTTTCATAAACGTGATAAAAAACAATGTGATGTCCATACTGGATCTACAAACAAGTTAACATGCTTGTTTGTGATCAACTTTTATTTACGAGCCGTGTGGAATTTTCCCAAGGGCTGCACCTTTTTAAATTAAAGTTTGATAATGTGACGTCAAAGTGTCTGATGGGAAACACACTACAGTCACGTAGTAGGAAGCAATTATGGCTTAGTAGTCATTAATTTGGGCATCGCGTCGATCAACGCATATTTGAAATCCTGTAATGAAAGGCTTTTGATGAAAGGAAACATCGTGATGGAACTACAGCATGCTGGTTTAGTTTTATTGATATCCGGTTTTTTTTTGTTACAAGTAATTATTAAATAAAGACGGAATTCCAAGAATTCTTTACCCGACTTCATTTAACATTGCCCTGAATATCGGATAATTCAGTCTGTCTTGAACCGGTTTACAATACTGAGTTACTTTTTATGACAAATTCCCAATCATACCTGTTTCCCGGCTAGTTAATTCAAACGGGTTTTAATATCCAAAGGCTATTTATTATACAGTGGACGAATATGTGAACAATTGTGACATCTGGAAAAGACGCCAAACTCTGTGTATTCACCAAAAACGAATATAACTGTTCGTAATTTTTTATGTTATATGAGGCAAACGAACATGCGGGTCACCTGATGGTAAGTGATCACCGTCGTCCATAGACACTAGCAACACCAGGGGAGTCGCAAGTGCGTTGCCGGTTTATGTTTTGGGGGATGGGAGATGGGGCGGGGAGGTGGGTATCCAGCGTTCTCACTGACCGAACGAAACGCAAAAGCATCGTTACTTCATGTGGGTTTTTCTGTGGGTCGGGTGGTAGTACCGGGGGCGAGACGACCCATTGATGCTGAAACCTGTAATAGCTTCAGCGTGGCTCTACCACCTACAAGATCTACTTAAATATTATATACATGATGTGACTCCTATTATGTGATTATGTGACACTTCATAAATAAAATTTTCGTGCTAAAAAAATACATATAAAAAAATTTAAATCATTACCCTCTTTCTATGAGTCAAGTAAAATCAAGATAAACAGCCATTTTAATTATATTTACATAATACGCATAATTAAATAAAAAATAAATTACATAATAAATAATCGTTGACACTGGCGATTGCTTTAGCGTTGGTTTTGCAAGTTTTATGAAATAAATGATCCGTACGGCATTGATTGATCAGAGTCAAAGTAAGTAACGTTATAATGTGTGCTAATTGTATAGGATAAAAACTGCTTAATATTTAGAAGTAAAAGCTGTCGAAATTAGAGCATATTTGTATGACAAATCGAATAAGCTGCACTCTACCCGACCTCCATATATTTATTTATTTACAATTGTGGATAATGGAGCAGTCAACAGTCCGACAAATAAAACAATAACAGTAATAAGAAGGAGCAGAGTAGACCGAAAACCTACAGCGCTTTATCATACCGATACAACTTACATTATTAATAATATTGAAACGTTAAACTATGTAACAATAAATAATGATAGACATTTAAAAAGGAAGAAAAAATACAACAACAATAAATTAAAAAGGGAAAATGAATTCATCTACAAAAACCAAAATTGAACTATGGAAAAGAAAACAAGATGGCATACATAATGAAAGAATATTGAAACACAAATATCTTTATTTACTAGAATATTTTACATAATATAGCCTTAACTATGGCCCCAAACTAGGCAATGCCTGGCTCATGGAAGCCTAATGCCTGATTACAAATTTCCCTTAATTGATGGTGGCGCGTATTGGCTTATAATATTTAGAGGAATATATTTTATATTATACTAAATATAATTTACTGAATGTTGTTTAAATAATTATGAATATATAATGTGTTTAATTGATGAAAAGATAAACCAAATCGAGTTTCTCGCCGGTTCTTCTCGAGACCAGTTGTTCGTACCTACGAACCGGTGGTAGCTTTTACGTTTATAAGCACATAACTTCTTAGGGCCTAAATTGGATCAAGTGCTTTTGGTTTTGAATGCAAATAATGTATCTTTTTTTTGTTATGCAACAATATGATATAGAATCAACGTTTATGAACTTTTGAATAAATATTGATACCCACTTCTAATAAACAAGTTTCAAATACGTGAATTCCAACAAAAATGTGTAGGAAACAATCAAAAGAATACATTTAGAATTATATTTAGACATGGCCAACGATTGCTTGAAAATATTTGGATCTTCGAAAATAATTGGAAAACAATTACAATAAAAAAATTGAATTTGTATTTATATGCTAACTAGCGAGCCCGGTGGGCGTTATCTATCTATCGTATGACAATAACAAAAATACTAAAATCATACCGCAGCGCCACCTACCGGGTTCAACTGTTAATCTAAATCATTCTTGAATCCACTGAAACACACTCAAAATACTTCATCAAAATCGGTCCAACAATTTAGGAGGAGTTCAATCGCATACACACGGACAGAAGAGTTATTTTATATATATAAAGACAAAGATAAGAATGTGCATGAAATGCTTAATGTAACTAGCGTATCTAAGTTGATAAGTATTAATACTGTATCCGTCTAATAGCTTTCAAATAGTACGTCAACATTTTTTTTAGAAGTTATAATGAGTATAGTGCGCTATCCTTAAAAGATAGATATATGCCGTCACAGAGTTCTTTGTAGATCTATAAAAGAGGAATATACATTGTTTTGTTATATCTCTAATACCTTTTCTAGTTACATGGCTTTCATCTCTCCTCATACCATGTCTATACCATGATAACCCATTACTCTGCAACTTCTCTGTAACTGGTGCTATTTTTAAACTTCCTCTGATATACTCAACCTTAATCTTATTACACCACAAATCTAGCTAGTAGTTTTCTTTCATCTAGCTCTTTGCTAGCACTCAGATGCATACAGTATGACTGGTCTTATAATAGTTATATATGAGAATATAATCAATGAAGGTCAGTCAGTCAGTAAAAACATCCCCAACGAGTGCAAAACGTGCTCTAACAAACTTTGACCCTCACGGAAAACCAGTACCCATAAAGATTCCTTAAAGAGCCATCTGCAAACTCGTAACCAGTATTTGAAATCACATAATAATAAATACTTGAACAAATATTTAAACACGTGTCATAGTTAAACTTGAAAGAGCGGTTTTTTGTATACTTTACCTGGTTGGGTTGTGGATATGAGACAACAATTATACCGGTTTCATTTCGACTAATCATATAATTGATTATCAGTTGCTTACTTTGATTATTGACAGTGACATTGTTCGCCCGATGTTATCACGACGAATAAACAAACAAATATTAAGCAACGGCCAATAGGTGTGAAAGGGAAAGCATTTTATATTTCCCGAGAAACAGTTATGTAATTATTACAGATTGCAATACGATTGAAAACAGCAGAATAACAGACAACAGTTTATAACAACAACTGTTTTTGTATTACAACAACGTAGTTCATTATTGCTTTAGGGTTATTATTGTTATCTACAATTGTATGGTACGCCTAAATTTTGTTAATCCTCCCAAACACAGGATGGCAACGCACTTGCGATTCCTGTGATGTTACTAGTGTCTATGGACGGCGGTGATCACTTACCATCAGGTGACCCGCCAGTACGTTTGCCTCCTATGATATTTATAAAAAAAAGGAAACTTTAGCATTTACCTTATAGGCGATAATTGACAGTGACTTGCGCAAAATTATGGTCATTTGTGTACACACATGTACAGTGTACATATATGGACACAAGTGTAATGATGTCATAGTCAAGTTGTTGAACGTGATAAACTTGACTATTTGCATAAACCAACTTTGTTAGGAAGTACCTAAGTTGAGGTTCCGTGAATTCGAGACAAAAATCTTTAAACATTGTATCCGATCACAATTATACAGTAATCACAAATATTTTCCTAATAAACGAGAAAGTGTTTGGTTGTTGTGGGAGACCGCAGCTGAGGTATACCATATTCCTACTACAAAAACGGGCAGTTTGATCAATTTATAACATGGGCCTCGTGAATCATTAAAGACTAAGTTTCAGGAATTCGTTATCTTAACTCTGCCCTTAAAAACTTAGATAAGCTGGATTTAGTAAAAGACCAACATAATTTAAATACTCGAAACAATAACAAATTGGTCATTCAAGCTCACTAAGACCAATAACAGATGTTTAGGTAATACTGTTAGGTTTTATAACATAGTTCTAAAGCACATTACCGATTTGCCGGATAGTGAGTTCATGGTGTCTGTCCCTGACTGGGTCGCTTTCAGGCCGGCATGACAGCGGCGACCGGCGATGGATAGTATGTCCTTCGGTGGTCGCCATTGTTTTTGGATTGTACTGTGCTTACCATCAGGCACAGTACAGTCACTTTGCCGAGCTACAATAAAAAAAAAAAAAAAGATGGCACTACGCAAATATGATATCGTAATTTTAATTCAAAGTTTAATAAGTGAGTGACAGCAGCGCATGGCCGGGTCAGCTAGAACACTATAAATAAAATAACAGCCTTTTACTGGGGATGTCCACTAGTAGATATGTGATGTTGTAAAGAGTAAATAAGGATAGTGTTTATAAAAAATAGAGTTTACGAATGTATAGTAAGTTAAGAATGCAGTGTTCAGAACTGAGCGTGCTGACGCGTATTTGTACACTGTACAAAAATTGTTTTGCTTGATTAAACGCGATCGATATCGCGGGTAACCGCTAGTCGTATGGTAAAAGAAGGCATTTTTTTATTTAATATCGTAATAGTGTTATTACCATATTGGTTAGCAAGCAAGATACGACCTCAGTCACATAAGCCAAGGTTATGTATGTCTCGTATAGTCTGTTGAACGTTTCTCAAGGTATGCAGGAAATAGCCACAATTACAAAAGCTGGCATTTCTGCGAAAAACGGAGACGATTGACCTAGTTTTTTAAAATTTTGAATTGGAATATCTTTTGACAGGGTGCGAATTGGATTTTATGAAAAGAAAATATGTAACGTAAAATGGAACAGCTATAAACGTATATATCTATATTTTTTTTAATGTAGCACGGCAATGTGACTGCACTGTGCCTGATGGTAAGCGCAGTACAATCCTAGAACAATGGCGACCACCGAGAGAGAACTGTTGTTTTAGGCTGTGAGAGAATGAGATCTAGACACGCGGTAGCGTTTCAAGCCAAGTTGAAGCTAATATAATGGCGAGCGCGCGCTACCGTGTGTCATATTACTCGAGTCATTTGGAGACACTTTTGACCCCCTCGTATCTTAAAAATTATTGCACATAAACATGTCAAATTCGGCTCATGTATTGAGACTTGCGAGATGTATAAAGTGCTCCATATAATCCAAGTCAAACCTTGGCCTTCAATATTATCCCAAGTTATAAGCAGAAATGAATGAATGAATTCTTTATTGCACTTTTGATTCGTACACTGGCGAGCTTAATGCCATGAGTCATTTTCTTCCAGCTAACCAGCGGTATTGATGTTAAGCAAAAACTTTTGTAGGTAGTGCCTATTTAAATAAAACAGAAGAAAATGGGTATATAAATATACTAGCGGACCGGGCGGACGTTGTCCTGCCTTGAAAACAAAAAAATCCTAAAAGTCGACCGCAGCGCCACCTACCGGGTCCAATTGCGAATCTAAACCATTCTCGGATCCACTCGAACACGCACACAAAATTTCATCAAAATCGGTCCAGTCGTTTAGGAGGAGTTCAGTCACATACACACGCACACAAGAAATATATATATTAAGATACATGTATACAATACTGTAATAAAATAAATACATATATATATATATATATATATATATATATATATATATATGTGTGTGTATATAACATAAAATAAATACATATATAACATAAATATACATACATACATAATTACTTACATACATACGTACAAATATATAACAATGACAAAGATAGTAATAAAAATGTATACACACAGCCACAGTTAATTATAACTACAAACTGTAAAATCAGGAACCCTCTGCCTCCTTTTTTTCGAATAAATAGTGGTGTAAATGAGTTTTAAACTTATTGATAGTTTCGACATCTTGAAGTCGACGCGGTAATGTATTCCATAATCGTATGGCAGTTATAGTGAATGAGTTTGAATATAAACTAGATCTGTGCTGAGGTATCTCCAGAGTTTTTGTGTATGCCGAACGAAGATCGCGACCGTGAGCCGTTAGGAAAATGAATCGTTCCTGGAGGTATTGTGGAGATCTAGGGTCAAATAGAACACCATAAAGAAAATGCAATATGTGAGCGTTTCGACGAGATCGGATATCGAGCCAGTTTAGTTGCGAACGGAATTGAGAAATGTGATCGTACTTACGCAGCCCGAAAATGTAACAAATACACAAGTTTAGGAGGCGATCAAGTTTATTGAGTAACTCCTCTGTAAGGTCTGCATAGGTTACATCGGCGTAATCAATTATGGGGAGTAACAGCGAGTTGACAAGTGTTTTCTTGGTCGAAAGTGGTAAAAAATTTTGCATTCTTTTAAGGGAATGCATTACTCCGTAAACCTTTTTACTGACTGCATTAATATGTTGAACCCATGATAGGTCTTTGGAAATGTGCAGACCTAAATTCTTGACTTGAGAATAATATTCTAGTCTAACGTTATTGTACGTAACTTTGGGCAAAGTTTCAATATTTAACCGGTTTAGGGCAGCTCGACGACCGATAATTATGACTTGTGTTTTTATTGGATTAATAAGGAGACCGTATTCCTTGGTCCAAGAGTGAACGCGGTGCAGGTCATCGTTCATCCTTTGTATGCACTCTGAAACGGCATCGAGTTCGAAATGTTGGTAGAGCTGAACATCATCTGCATATAGATGGTAACTACTGTGGTGTATTATTAATAAAAATAGAAAAAAGCAAAGGTGACAATACACCGCCTTGAGGTACGCCAACAACCACATCGCACCAATCAGAAAATATTTCATTAACCTTGACACGTTGTCGACGCCCTTTCAGATATGAAGAGAACCACTCAATAGCTGATTGTGACATATTGAGAGATGAAAGAAGAGATAATAAAATATCAAGATCTACGCAGTTAAAAGCATGGCTAAAATCGATTAAAGTAAGAAGAGTAAGCTAAAACCAGATTGAAACGGATTAAGAATCCGGTTAATGTTTAAAAAGGCGACAAATTACCGATGTCCTACTCGTTCGAGAACCTTAGATAAAAATGGTAAGATAGAGATGGGGCGAAAATGTTTAATCTCGGTAGGTTGGCTTTCTTTTTGTAGAGGGATTATGTGTGCGTTTTTCCATAATGAGGGAAATATACCAGAATAAAGAGAAAAGTTGATAATATGTGTTATAAAAGGTAAAATAGTATCTAATATTGGAATTATAAGATTCCGTCCAACACCATCGTAACCAGTAGCACTGCTTGAAATAGACATGATAATTTTTAAAATGTCCCTTTCTATAACTGGGCAGAATGCGAATGAGGTATTAGAAGAAACTGTGTCAAGTATACTACTAATAGTTGAAGTCTTAATGTTGTCACTTAGGACGTGAGTTGGTCTTGAAAAATGACGATTTAAGTCGTTTATATCCAAGGTAGCGTTTGTGTCGTGCTGTTTCTTCCCAAAGCCTAAGGTACGTAAAAACTTCCAGACATCCTTGGAATCACTGTGTTCTACTTTTGCATGGAAAAATCGCCGTTTTGTGTTACGAACAATCTGATTGCAGCGATTTCTGGCATTTTTAAAAGCACTCCAATTTTCATCTGAAGGATTCTTCTTATGCATCCGTTTTAAACGATCTCGACGTGACCTGAGTGAACGAATTTCATCAGTCATCCACGGTGCAGAAGGTCGCTTTAAACGCACTGGGCGTAATGAAGCGTGTTTATCATATAATTTTAATATAAATTCGTTAAAGAGAGTAACCTTATCATCAATCTCATCAAGACACACTATCTGTGACCAATCTATATTTCGTGCATCATATGTAAGTTTAATTTTGTCTATATGCGAGAAGCAGCGCTGGAGTAAGATTTTCGGTTTGAATCTGGGAGCTTTGAGCCTATAAGAAGCATAGATTAGGTCATGGTGTGAAAAACCAGGCGCTTCAAGTTGTCCGTGACAGGAAATGCGTTCAAGATTTGAGGTAAGAATGAGATCTAAAATAGAATGTGAATTATGGACGTGGTAAGTGGTACCGGATTCAAGTATATTTACATTCAGAGAGTCTATAATATGTTTAAGTTTATTACACCGGTTATCATTTCGCAGGAGATATGTGTTAAAGTCACCCATGATGAGTAAGTGATCATAAATAGGTAAATACGTCTCAAGCAATTATTAAAACCTATCAAAATAATTTACTGTTGGAGGTGCATATATTACTCCTAAAAGAAAAGGTATCGTACTAAGGGTAATCTCTAAAAGGATATATTCCATATCCCTAGAATATATGAAAGTAGATTGAGATATTATTTTGAATTTAATATCAGAGCGTAAATAAATAGCCACACCGCCACCTTCTTTTCCTGTACGATCATTTCTAATAAGGACATAGCCAGGTAGTGAGAAGAAAGATGAGGGTAATGATGGCTTCAAGAAAGATTCATATATCAGACAAGCGTGAATACAGTCGCTGCGGAAAGTATCAAGAAGTTCAGCATGGTGTGCCGGGATACTTTGCGCGTTAATATGATAAATGTTTAAATGTCTTGGAAAATTAGTGAAGATATCATTGAGTTTATCACTAAGATTTAAATTTAAAGATTCGGTCGAAGATTTAACGGAGTCACAAGAGTAAAAAGAATCAGAGCTATCCGTATCATCCATACAAATTATAAGTATAATATAGTGTGTATATAATGTATATATAAATAGAGTTAATTATTATGTAATATTTATAATAAGCTATGTTATGATTTAAAATCGGCTAAAAATTAATCATAGATGCTTCACATCTACAACTGGTTGGTTGAAGAAAATACTAACAAACAAAACCACTAACGCTAAATACAAGTAAACATAGAGAAAAACAATCTGTTACAATACTGTGTAGTTTCAATATATATAAAACAATTTTATGTACATAATAAAAATGACAAAACTGAACGCAACTCATGTAAATAGCAAACATAATTATGCAAAAACATTCTGTGGTATTAGTGGTCTTTCTTTAGTCTGTGGTGACAATAATGAAACTGTCATCTTTGACATATAACATTAGCGTTAAATGTCACTTTGCAATGTATACAAAACAAATTAGGTACCAATATAATAAGTAATAAGTAAAAATACCTACTACGATAAATTTAACTAAAAGAAGTAATAGTTCATACAGTTATTATGTCACGATGTCAGCTATCCAATCAGACGTGACCACAACTTGAAGATTTTATGCATATAAACATGACTGTGTGAAGATGACCTCGCAGGAATATAAATTATTTCTTGTGATTTCGCGCAGAACGGATCTTCGTTCTCTCATTATTAGTTGTATCTTGTTTATCAGGAATAGGTATATCTCTCAGTTAAGCAAGCGAGTACAGGCGGATCTTTTCCCCGTCTTGCAATTTAAGAAAGATGATACCGTCTTGGGACCAGCATCGATGCATACCGTGTGTCTGACGGGCTTCTTGAAAAATTTCCCGCCTCAACGGTGTCAAGAATTCTCCGACGCTAAGGCCGCTACTCTTTAAAAACCTTTTGGCGAGCCATACTTGTGACCTCCAATTGGCACTAATAAATTTCACTAAAATTGTTCGTGGCCTGTTTCCTTTGGAACCAATACGAAAACAAGATTTAATACTGGCATTAGTGAAGTCCGATATTTTTAATTTAGTGACTATGATATCCGCCACAACATCCTGCACCTTCTCATCACCACTTTCTGGAACTCCACGAAAAAGCAAAAACTTTTTTCGGCTCCTATTATCCAGCTCATCTGTCAACTGTGAAACGGAGTTCATCTGTACCTTGAGGGCTTGAAGAGCCGATAGCATGCTGTCCTTAAATGAGGCAAAATCAGCTGCCAGTTGAGCTATACTTAAGGGATTTGCACTGTCAAGCCGAGCTTGAAATGAGGACATGTATTCCTCAAACTTTCGCTCTAAACCTTTAACAGGATCCTCCAACTCAGGTTTAGCTCTTCTGGTTGTCATCTTGTAAGTTATAAGTAGTGTATTATGGAAGGTGATATAGTGAACCAGTGTAAATGTGAAGATGGATTACTTACTCCAGATCTATTACCATATCACTATAGTTCAATTAAAAGTAAGTCAAAACACTTTATCTGTTGTTTAATTATTTAAAATAACACCAAAATTACAGGAGCTAAATAAAAATATGTGTTGACTTTTTGTGCATCTACCTACTAACCTACCTAATTTATATTTTAAGTTGTTATAACATATTTTATGTTATTATAAATAAATTTCAGGACTGAACATTGAACTTGCCACCCATTTAGATCTCGCTTCCTTTGTCGTTGAAGTCAACAACCAAGGCATATATCATAATATTGGTCTTGGCTCTAATTTCACATTTATGTTTTTGATGGGATATTATATTCATAATGTACTCGAAATATATGCAAGAGATAGAGAGAGAGAAACTTTGAAATCGATAGCAAATTATTTTCTGTTGGATCGTAGTGATTATTGCGTATTGTTAAAAATATTTTGTGTTGTGTATTATTGACATTGTTAATATATATTACAATATTACAAAATAATACCGAAAACTGATGTTTACCACCTCCATGGTGTATTCATCTTATTCGCTTAAAAATTAATCGGAATACTAACTTTCACTTCTACCGTGTGCGAACTACACACTTGAGTCTTTTATAACAGTTTTAACGTGTTTAATCATCAACACGTGGACTAATTATATCCATTTTTTATACCAAAATAGATTTTCGCTATTATTGTTGATCTTTTCCGATCTGACATTCACAGTTCCTGTAAATCAAGTAAGTTTCGTAAATCTCGCCAAACTAACATATTCATTGAAACGTAATTTTTTAAAAAGCAGTTGTAATCTACATTAAATGCACAAATGTAAAAACTATTCCATGAGTTCCATATATTATGCCATGTCTTACGTGGTTGTCAAACTAAGGCGCTGTCTCAAAAGCATTACATAAAATTAAGAACATATCAAAGAGGAATGGAAAGAAGTATGTTGCGAATCTCACTAAAAGATCGGAAAAGAGCACAAAAAATAAGAGCAACAACAAAAGTACAACACATAGCAAAAAAAGTTAAGTAATTAAAGTAGCAATAGACAGGACAATTATGTGTTTATATTATATGTAAATAACAAAGTTCCGAGGTAATAAACGTAAAACATACAACCGAATCGTGAAACTTCACTTTTTAACCGACTTCAAAAAAAGGAGGAGGTTATCAATTCGACTGTATTTTTTTTTTTTTTTTATGTTCGTTACCTCATAACTTTGGACTGGGTGAACCGATTTTGATGATTCTTTTTTTATTGGAAAGGATGTACTTCAAGGGTAGTTTGATGAGAATTTGGTTAGGTTCTGATCATGGGATCCGTGACAAAGTAAGAAAACTTTCATGAAACGAGCCTACTCCTTTCTTAAGGGCCGGCAACGCATCTGTGTTTCCTCTCGTGTCGCAGGTGTCCATGGGCGGCCGTGATCACTTACCATCAGGTGACCCGTATGTTCGTTAGCTACCAATATTATTAAAAAAACTCTTCAATTCTTAGGAGCCTATTGTGCTTATGTTCGTTGCTGTGTTGCAACATGACACAAGCATTGTAATGACATTACTTAAGGTGTATTATGTGTGAAGCGATGGTAGCCGAGTTGGTGGTAGAAACTATCGTAGATTATTGATAAGGTTGCGTTCGTACCAAACGTTACTTATTGTACAACCAATTGAAACCATATCGCATAGCATACGGCAAAAATGCGCATATTTTAATATACTTAAGGCGGAACGGAGTTCGCGGGCACTGCTAGTAAAATATATTTATGTACACTAAAAATGGAAAACTAAAGTAAATTTTCAAAAAAAAGTATTAACCGACTTCAATATCAATCAAAAACCCATAAGGCACTGAAAAGCGGAAAATAAATAGTTTATCAAATTAACCAAAATTAATAAAACATATGAATATGTGTGCTACCTAGAGATGTATTGGAAGTCGGTGCGAACCGAAAATCATATCATCTACATAGGTACAAAGTTTAAGTCCACTCTCGCGTTTCTGGAACAAATTTGAAATTTCGGTTGGCACCGACTTCCAATACATCTGTAGGTAGCACACATATTCATATGTTTTATTAATTTGGTTAATTTGATAAACTATTTATTTTCCGCTTTTCAGTGCCTTATGGGTTTTTGATTGATATTGAAGTCGGTTAATACTTTTTTTTGAAAATTTACTTTATTCATCACATCAGCCTGTAAGAGACCCACTGCAGGGCCATAGGCATCTTCCCGAAGGAAAGTATGGGCAGAATCATCACGACAACCCATGACGTATTGGCGATTTCAAATTCTGAGAAATCTACAGTTCTGTGTTTTCCCACATACGGCTACTACAAGAATATTACTCAGGTTCAGGTTTCCTCGCGATGTTATCTTTCACCGTCACCCTATATTGCTACCAATTTAAATTAGTAAATGTACACGATTTACGAAAAATTCATTGATACATGCCGGAGTTTGAACCTGCAGACATCGCGTTGATATTCCACCAGTCTAACCATTAGATCAATACATAGTTAATAGCTTTAAAAAGTAGTTACTATGTGTTCACCTTAGGAGGTAGATATATAGCATTGTGAACGTTTTTGCGATAATTTTAGAGATATAGAATTTTGTACATTATTTTGGTGTATACAGCCAAGGATATAAGTGTTCGACAAAATATTTTACCGACTTGATTACAATTATAGACTCTTCTCTACTTTCTATACATATAATATACATGTGTTATACACATAAAGCATTAGCAATAACTCCTACAAATGATAGGTAGGTGGTAGAGCCACGCTGAAGCTACTACTGGTTTCAGCATGAATGGGTCAGCTCGCCCCCGTTACTACCACCCGATCCACAGAAAACCGACGTGAAGTAACAGCGCTTCCATTGTTGCGTTTCGTTCGGTCAGTGAAAGCGCCGGAGGCACCCGTCCTATTCCCTTCCGCCTCCCCTTCCCCTGTCTAACCCCCCCAACCACAAGCTGGCAACGGACTTCCGACTCCCCTGGTGATGCTAGTGCCACGGACGGCGATGGTCACTTAATATACGGTGACCCGCCTGTTCGTTTGCCTAAAATGATTTAAAAAAAATGATAGTGAAGACTTTATCAAAACTAGTTTCGTAGCTCAGAATAAATAAGCGCACATACACATTTTGTGTTTACAAATAAATATTACTCAATAACAGTAAAAAAATAAGTTTTCTTCTTAATTTGCCATATTTATTGAATACGATATTATATTTCAAAAGAAAAATTAACTCAAAATATATAGTTTTAAGTTAATATAAGCATTGCGATACAACTGGCAAATGTGATTAATCTTCAACCTTCTTTAAGCAATGAATTTTTCCTTTTGGTGGCGAACTGAACTGAACTGAACGGTACCACTGCATACAGTTTAAATATATACATTTACTACAAATTATATTAACAAATCTATAGTTTTGTCTGTATATAGTATATATATTTTTTTAATTTTGTGATTCTAAAACGCACTGATCATGGATATGATAATTTTTGAAAAATTTCCATTACGCTTCAAGCGTAAGGTCTGCCTATGTCTAGCAGTACACCAAAATGAGTAAATGCATAGTTAAGTATTTATACTACGGGACTTCGTATAGTACATAGTTTATGAGCATTCTCATAAATTAATACATGTAAGCCAAAGAAGATTCGCTTTATATTTATACCAATCCGATGTTTATGAAAATTTAAGGAGGGATTTATAACTTCCAGAAGTTGACAGATTGTTATCATTGCATCATTACATAGTATAAAACAAAATCCCCTACCGCATCTGTGTCTGTCTGTTCGTGATAAACTCAAAAACTACTGAACGGATTTTCATACTGTTTTCACCAGTTGATTAAGTGATTCATGAGGAAGGTTTAGGTATATAATAAGTCAAGGTTTGGTGTAAGTTGGTTTGAAATATAACGATATTGTTGTATGTGTCGAAAACTTTCATCGAAAACGCTGCCTAAACCCTTTGAGATATAACAACACCATTCATGGGGGAATATTTCTCTTTTACGTATCTACAAAAGAAGTCTGTGACGGCATATATATATCTTTTAAGGATAGTCCACAATACTCATTATATATTCAAAAAAATGGTGACGTACAATTCGGAAGCTATTAGACGGATACAGTATTAATACTTATCAACTTAAATACACTAATTACATTAAGCATTTCATGCACATTCTTATCTTTATCTTTATATATTGATAGGATTTTTAGTTTTATTTCTTAGATACTCGGTTCTTGTCTAAATTATCATGACAACTTTGTTTCATAAGAGGTTATGAACGTGTTCAACGATTAGATATCGGCTTAATGCTTCTGGTTCGTTCCACATTGGTTTGCATAATTGCTCCAAGCCTTTATTAAAATTAAATTTTAATAATTTGCGAATTTTATAAGTACTATTCGTTCACAGGTGTGTGTTTTCCTGCTGTGTAAAAGTGGCGCAAGCGGTGTCGTGCATATTCCTCTAAAGATAATCGTTTCCAATTGAAAAATCAAACAATTCAGGGATTCACTCAAACACATACCTAGTTAATTTAGTGAATGACTTACGCCTGTGTGGAAGAAATTTCGATGAGGCGGACGTAGCGCCATCTGGCATTCAGCAACATCAATAATTTCGTTTTGTTTGAAAATACGAACGACGATGGATCATTTGGGTATTGTTCATACAATAAACTAAAATAGCGAATAAAAAATGGAGGGTGGGATTAGGAAAGTGAACATTTTGGGTTATAGGCATTTTTTGATGGCAAATAATAAAGAATACAAAAAAGATAAATTGTCAAGAAAATTGAAAAAAAAATCTGTATAGGGATAGCCTAATCACCTAGAGGTATAAAATATACTTTACGACTTATTCTCATACCTATCAAATATACATTTAAAATTTCATAAAATCGGTGGAGCCGTTTCGGAGGAGTTTGAACACAACATCGTGACTCGAGATTTTGATATATTAGATTAGACGTAAAAATACCACTAAGTTACATCATAATTACTTACATAGCTTATTAGCGTATTCCTACAAAACCGAATCAAACTCTTATATAATATTAGCTGACCCGTACAACTTCGTCTCCACCAAATCGGTTATTACTGGTTACAATTGTATTTTTAAACGCGAAAAATTTTAATAAACCTAAAACCCGATTGCAGCCACACCTACGGCTTCTAATTGTGAATCCAAACTATCAAGGGACTCACTCAAACATATACCCAGATGGTATGTTAGAAATCTTTTAAAATAAGCCTACAACACGCTCGTAGCATCATCTACCGGGTTTAATTAAAATAACAACTAACCTACATATATTGGCGGTAATGTAAAAAAAAGCTTTAGAGGTCTATGGACACCCAGTTGAAACGAAGTTCCTTTCCCTTTTTTGTAGACTTTTACTATACAGTCAGTATAGTTTACATTACACTTGCCTGTAATTATTCGTCTAAGAACTAGCAACGGTTTCGACAACGAATTTCAATAAACCAGTTTTCTATAATCTTTATGTTCTTCCGGACAGCATGCGGGCTACTTGGCTGCCGGTAACCGTTGCGTTTATTAGTACATATCGCACCTTTACAGGCAAAAATATTGGTTTTTATATAATTTTCGAATGATTTGTTTTTCACTAACTTTGAAACGCTACTAAAACACGAAATTATTGTTGCCAAACATTTTTGTTATTAACAATAATGTGCCCGATGTTATTTTTTGTAAATAAAAAAGTATATTCAAACCATGTTAAGATAGCTAATATTTTAATATTATTTTATTTTGACATAAAAGCGGGTAAATTAAAAATAATATGTGTAGAATAACTTAGCTATAGTTTAGCGCAACACTGGTTGTATGATAAAGATGGCGATAATTGTGGAAGCGCCTGTTATAGACGCATGTATTCAAGATGACGTCAGTCTCAAGTGGTATGTCTACGTTTATCGCTGTTTTTCTTTTTTTACGGTAAAATCACAATATCACAATGGGTAATAAAATGAAATATGTTCTTTGTAATGGAAAAAATAAAATGGTTTGAAATGAATTATTTTATTTATAAAGAATATCATCGGGCATATTATTGTCAATAAAAAAATTGTCTGACAGTGATAAATTCATCTTTTTAATAGCGTTTAAAAGTTACTGAAAAAAATGTTCCTAAAGTTATTTATAAATCAAAATTTTTACCTGTGAGGGTGTGATGCGCATTAAAAAACACAACCTTAACCGGCTACCAGGTATCCTGAATCCTGTTTGGAAGGGCATAATATATCTTCATATTAAAGAACCAGCTTTTCTAAAATTCTCGTTCTTCCAACGTTACTGGCTCTTGTACTAAGGTGTCGCAAAAAAGTCTAGTTACATTAACTACATTTTTTTGTCTTTCGTTACTCTGGAGAACCCCTTGCGTTCTCTGGGTCAAAAAATATCCTAAATGTAACCTTGTAATATTAGGTATCACTGTGTCAAGTTTCGTCAAAATTGGTTCAGTACTTTCAGAATGATACGTGTTTACAGGGACAGACACAAACATTGTAAAAGGTTTTTTACAATCAAAATTTTCAAAAATATTTTTGTACAGATTTGGCTTTGTTACAGTTTTATTATAGTATAGATGTTAAAAATTCTTTAAATACTAAAAGGACACAAAAATCTCGTCTAAAAACAGGTATTTGAACATAACACTTAATATTACTGATATCAATAATCAAAAGACAAATCGAATATCAGATTATACTCGATAAATAACATAAAATGTCTCAATCTATTTGAAGGTAGGTTATGTGGGTACCAGGAAGTGTTTGTTGTTTGTCCCATAAAAAATCAAATCTCAAAAAATCTTAAATCCGTTAGAGTCAATAATATTATAACTAAAAAGCTATAGATACGTCACTTACATGACTTTTTGACAAAAGAAGTAATGAAAGAATAATGACAAAATAAAAAGAAATAGAGAATATGCCATCTTACTTCCATATTTTACCTAAGACAGCGTAGCGTTACAATATTATTTTACGTACGTGTGCGTTATTTTTCTATTTCTTTTATCACAATGTCGTGTAAGTAACGTATCTACAGCTTTTTAGTTATAATATCATTAGTCAGAGTGGCATTCTTTTCATTTGTCGAGTTTCTTTTTGCTGTGTGATTATAAACGGTCTTGTTAATTAGCGATTTCTTATGGCAAAAGATTGCAAACAGGCTAACGACCCATCTGATATTAAATGGTTACCGTTGCCTATGGACAACTGCAATACCAGCTGCACCACTCGTGTGTTCTCTTAATTATTCCGGTAATATCGGGATTCTTGGTGTCAACAAATCCAGCGATGTATAATTCTTGAGGAGCACTTTCAAGCTAAAGCCGGTGTATGTGTGTGTCGGAGGTGTGCTGCCGTCGTTTGCGCTGCATGGAGGATCCTTCCTTTTCCGTCCTTTGACTACACGTGGACTTGGGCACTCAAAGCCGTATCGACGTGTGCCTCTATAGATACCATAATGGGGATGATGAGACTACCGGGCTGTTTGAATACATGACTAAGACAGTAGATGACGCACAGGAACAGCTTCCTACTGCGGAATTGGTGGTCTCAGGGGACTTTAATGGACTCCACGAAATGTGGTTGGGTTCCTCTAGGATGGACCATGCAGAACGAACTGCCCATGCATTCGCCTTAACCAGTGATGTGATGCAACTAGTTATCCAGTACACTCGGATTCCTGATATCACAGGTCATGCGCCCTCTTTACTGGACCTTCTGTTGACGAACCATCCAACTGGGTATGATGTGTCAGTCACTGCCTCGTCGTATCGTCTATGCCACGCACTCCACCTCCCACCCAGTGTAAGAATTAAGCGCAAAGTTTGGCACTACTCGTCAGCAGATTTGGATGTAATATGGATTATTTCGCTCCCATTCCTTGGCAGCGACGCTGTTGTGACCGGAAAGATCCTTCAGCGATTGCCGATGCAATTACTGACGAGATTGGAATGGCAATAAAGTATTATATTCCTTCCTCCGAGATCGTCGGTAATCGCAAAGGACGCCCTTATACAATCCCTCTTTTCGTCTATTCTAACTCTTCAGGACGACGTTCTTACCTAAGCATCCTAGGGATCAATATCCGCTGCGATCTTAACCTCAGGGACCACATAGGGAGTGTTATCTCTAATACGTCTAAGAGATTGGGCATCCTGAATAAAGTCCGGCCATACGGTGTCACCATGTTGGAATTACGATTCAGGTATCGTGACGTACTAAAACAACTACGACCACTCGATATTCGGAAGGCTAGTGGCCCGGATGGTATCTCAGTGGTTGTTGTAAAAAAATGTGCAGCCGAGTTGACTCCAACACTTACGCGCTTATACCACCTGTCTTACGTCTCTGGTCTTATGCCCCGGGCTTGGAAAGAGGCCAATATTCAACCGATTCCCAAGAAGGAGGATCGGTCGGACGTTAAAAACTATCGTCCAATTACCGTAACCTCAGTTTTGTGCAAGATCATCGAAGAACGGATCATCAACACCCAGCTTGTCCGTTATCTGGAAGATCACTCGCTTATTAATGATTGGCTATATGGTTTTCGCCAAAACCGATCAACGGGTGATCTTCTAGTTTACATACCGCATCGCTGGGAGGAGGCAATTGACAAGCACGACGAGGATTGGCGGTCAGTCTCGATATTACCAAGGCCTTTGATGGTGTACGTACGGCGGCGTACGGACTCTCTGACAATTTATGTAATCTCTGGCTTTCTACATGAGCGCAGAATTCGTGTCCTTGTCGAAGAATGTGTCACCTACTCTGTTTCTTCTGCATATCAATGATATACAGCCTCTAGGCTATATTCATTGCTATGCAGACGACAGCACCATCCATGAGTCATGTTACAGTAATCTTTCTTCCGGTCGGGGGGAAACAGAAAAGAGACTTCAGGAACTTGTCACTGAGCTCGACCGGTTCTTGCTTCGCATTTCAAAATGGGGAGCAAGTAATTTGGTTGAAGTTAATGCCAACAAAACACAAGTATGTGCATTTTCCTGCAAAAAATGCCCCTTACTCCCCCTCCAGCTCTTCAGAACGTCTCGCTTGCAATGCGAGACAGCCTCATTATCTTAGGCATAGATATTCGCAGCGAACTCAAACCTAGGGATTACATGGAAAGCGTGATCTCCACTGCATCTCGCACTCGGAATCCTAAACAGGGTGCGGCGGTTTTTCACGCCTGAACAGCTATATCTCCTTTATAAAGCTCAAGTTCGGTCTTGCGTGAAATACTGCTCGCACCTCTAGAACGGTTCCGCAAAGTACCTCTTGGATACCCTGGACAAGTTGCAAAGACGGGCTGTCCGCATTGTGAATGATGCAGACGTTACAGTGTATATAGAGCCGTTTTAGTTGCACAGGGACATAGCTTCACTGAGTGTGTTCTACCGTCTATATCACTGCGAGTGTTCCGAAGAGTTATTTAATTTAATCCCTTCCTCCCCTTTCCACAAACGAACCACGCGCACTGGGCTTCGGAGCCACAGTTTTACGGTAAATTGTATCTATACACGAACTAAAACCTGTATCCCCTGATTTTGTTATCATTAGATTATTTGGATATGCCTCCGTATGGTAGGAAATTTAAACATGTATTCACGTCAAAAAAATTCCGGTCTCATTTGGAAAGCAAAGCTAAATTGTCAACCAAAAAGCTAGGTATTCTTAACCAATGAAAGCAGTACTTCACTCTAAAGCAACGACTTGTGCTCTATAAAGCCCAAATACGTCCTCACATGGAGTACCATTTGGGCTAGGGCTCCTGCCCACCAGCTTTTCCTTTTTGATTCCGTGCAAAGTCGAGCTTTTCGCATTGTTGACGATCCCGAATTAACACACGGACTAGAGTCTTATATCATACTTTCCCAATTACTTTCTTTGTAGGTTTATCATTTTAATATTCTTTCATTACTAATGTAAGTGAATGAATAATATATACTCCAACTAACAGGTGGTTCCGTTAGTTTTAGTTGGTACTAAGCTTAACTGTAGACATTATATTGATTACATTCATCTAAATTAACCTTTGCTATAATTCATGTTATTTGTCCTCTAGTCAGTATCAGTGAATGATATTATAGTCCGTGTATTTTTGTATATTTGCTAACAGATACATTCGAAAACATTTTATACGTATCGAGGTTGAATCATGAAAGCAAGGACTGCTGTAGACAATTTAGAAACTATGTCAGTAAATACCAGTTTCGAAATAATCCGTAAAACGACATTATATTTAGAAAGTTTACGTGATCGGTCTTGATGAAATGGGAATAGATTTATTGTTTACGACCGACCCGGATTCATTATAATTTAATTGTAAACAAGGTGATGAAGCCTAATGAGTATTGATGATTACTTTATAATGAGATGTTCTCCTTCCCTCGAAAATAACTTGATGATATAAATTTGAATTAATGCTGTGTCCTAGATAATTAAACGTAGTAGCGTAATGGTTTGACTGGTGGAATATCAATCTGATGCCTGCAGGTTCAAACGCCGGCATGTACCAAAGATTTTTTTGGAATTAAATTATATTTACTAATTTCAATTGGTAACACTATCGGCTGTTAAGGAAAACATCGCGAGGAAACCTGAACTTGAGAAATGTTCTTTTAGTACCACCGTATGTAAGAAATATATAGAACTATGGATTTCGCAGAGTTTCAAATCGCTAATACGTTGCGTGCTGTCGCGGTGATTATGCCCATACTTTCCTTCAGGAAGAAGCCTATCACCCTGCAGTGGGTCTCTTACAGGCTGATGTTGATGATGATAATACTGTCTAGGTGGGTTAGGATTGGTTCAAGTTGAAGGCTACTATAGAGTGGATCAATATGTGAACGATGGTAATATCTGGAAATGACTCCTCTCTCTGTGCATCCACGAAAAACGATTGTAACGTAATTTAAATATATGTATAGTAAAATGATAAACCCGATCGAGTTTATTGCCGGTACTTCTCGATAACTAGGTTATTTCGGAACCGGTGATAGTTTTAATATTCATAAGCGCTTCCTTAGGGCCTACATTTGAATGAAGTATTTTTAATTTTAGGATTTTAATCCTGTAAAGGTTTCTTCTGAGATCCACCATACTTTTGACAAAGAGAAATAAAACTTAGCGACATACCAGTTTAGAGGGTGTGGTTCGTAATGTGGGCTTAGTGGTAATGTGCTTTAAAATCATGTTCATTGACATACGTTGACGTCGGAAAGAAAACAGTGATTAAACCATAGCTTAATGGCAGGACTTTTTGTAACGCTTGTAAGTACCTATAGGTAAGTCCTGATAGCTGTGATCGTGGTTGAGTCTACTAACAGTAAAAACACATCGTGATGCAACCTTAGCATGGGGGTAGGACTTTTGCTAAGTCCATCTGGCTAGCTACGACCCTCAGATTGAAAATCTGTCGCCAAGTAACTGTTGGTGTGTTCCCCCAGCTACACTTGAAAGCCAGCTTCCTCTAGGTTTGGCCAACTCATTTAACATCAGATCAGATTGTACTCAACCTAAAAACTCTAAAGCCTATAATTAATTAAAAGATATACATATAAACTAGCCGTTACCCGCCCGCTTCGCTTGGCATAAAATACATGCCAAGTGAAAGAAATATTAAATTGTGTTATCTAGCTGCCTAATTATTTATCATGAACGGATTTTACGAAATTAACACACCCTTAACTACTTAGGGTCTTATCGATTTATATGAGTTAAAATAATAAATAACACAGCTTTCCACATCACCATGGAGGTACTGTGTAGTAAATTCAAACATACCAAAAAAAAAATTCTGGTCAAGTTTCTAAGTTTTAAATCTACAGATTAAAAGATACAATTTTTTTTTATTTTTAACGCCCCCGTACAACTCTCTTAAGGTTGAATATCATAAAATTAGTTCTTAGTAAATTCAAACATGCCAAAAGAAATATTCTGGCCAAGTTTCAGAGTTCCAAAAGCTATAGATTGGAAAAAACATTTTTTTTTAATTTTTAACGCCTCTGCACAGCCCTCTGGGGGTGAAACATCATGAAATTAGTTCTTAGTAAACTCAAAGATGCTAAAAAAATGTTTTGGTCAAGTTTCAGAGTTATAAAAGCTATAGATTGGAAGATAATTTTTTTTTTTAATTTTCAACGCCCCCGCACTGTGGGTGGAATATCATAAAATTATTTTTTAGTAAATTCAAACATGCCAAAAAGAATATCCTGACTAAGTTTCATACCTTTAAGAGCTGTAGTTTTAAAATGTGATTTTTTTTTAATTAACGCCCCCGCAACCCCTCTTGGGGTTGAATTTCGTAAAATCCGTTCTTAGCTGACCTCTACTCGGTGAAAAAAATATTCCTACCAAATTTCAAGTCTTTAGCTTTAACGGTTCCAGCGATATCGTGATGAGTGACTATATACGTGGAAATCTCTTATATATATATAGATAAGCCATTGAAAGTCAGGTTTCTTAGATGACATCAGCGACTGAGCTCACCACTTCAGATCTCTTTGTATTACGTTATACTTAAATAATTATGATTGTTTGTTACTCACTTATAATAAAAAATCGCCAATTCATTTCAGAGTCGCTGAGAAAATAATGAAAAAATCTATCAAATTACTCGTAAGCCGTAACTTTTTGTATGATACAAGAATAGTTCATATAATTTTTCAAAGTAACGCGTCATTACTTAGACATTTTTTTATTGATTTGCGTAGACTGATGATAGCTTCTACAGTAAGGTTCAAAGGTATATCAAATAATAAATTCAAGGATTGCAAACAAACAGTTTACTGTCAAAATTTGTTAAAAGTTACAATTTTTAATGAAGTCTTAGTGTAGTAATGTAGTTGCTTTTATTCATAATATTGCGTTCTTTGGGCTATAATTTCGGTGATATTGTTAGCATTTTACGAAATATAATTTTGTTATTTTCCAAAAATTGTAATACACTTCGGATTACAAATAACAATAAGGAACATCCATTCTAAAATGTCACCAAAACTCACCAAAAATTAACGAAGACTAAACTAACCATACATCATTATTCGCCGTTGTCATGTCGGCCTGCGTAAATATTCCTTCACGTAGCAGACGGAAGATCTACTCGAGCCACTGTATTAGCGCATCCATATTCTCACACACTTATTTCTTTAGTTTTGAAGTGAAAATTTCTTTAGGTTTGTTGAGCGATATTTTTGGCCGGAGGTAAATTTATAATTTCACGTCATGACATGCTTACGAGCATGACCGGCCGTATTGCGCTTGCGTGACTTGCGTCAGACTTGCTACACGTAGTATAAGGGCCTGTGTACATTATAACAATGAAAATCGGGGCAAGTAAAACCACCGGACTGCAGTGAAATAGTTTAACTTAACAAAATTTAAGCTATTCTATAACTAAGATAACAAATTAAATGATTAAATATGACAAACTTCAGGGAGTGGGAAAATTAAGGCATAGTTTGGTAAGGAAGAAGAGATAGGGGCCCACAAGACTTAAACTAGAAGAGTAGAGGTAGCTTAGTTGCAGGTAGTTTCGGCCGTGAACACAGGACTCCGAGGGGCATCCACGAATGCACCGATGGATGCAGATTTTGCAACCGCCCAGACTGGCAAGTCAGCACAGTACCGCAGTACTCGCTGCAGTCGGTCGGCGGTCCAACTCAGCAGGCTCAACTACTCTCCAAGAGAGTTTGGTCTGGACTACACAGTAGTGCTAGGCAGCTAGGTCCCGTAGATTAAAACATGAAACCCCAAAGATCTGGAACGACATTCGGTTCGGATAACTATTTGCCACGCTGGCAATTTATAACACGTGACGGAAGTATTGTTAAAAAAAATAACCATACGGGCATGTCACGATTAATCTTACACTGGTTGTATTGTTGCATATAGTAATTATTTCGGTTGAATTGAAAACCAATTTATAACAATCGCGACCCGACCTGACACGAGGCAAAACCTAACAAATTTTTGCTGAATTCTTACCGGGGTTAAGATGAGGAACTGGACGACGTGTCGAACCACGCGACAACCGTCCCGCAGGAGCTCGAGACTAAAGCAAGACGCTCCTTAAAACTGAGACACCACACGGCTTGACTCACAGCACCAACCCTGGGAGCAGCTGAAGGCAAAAATCTCACACTGGCAGGTTCCGCTCAGAAAAGAACTTTGATCGCCGCGACATGATAAGCCAATTTTACAAATCTGACAGCTCTCGGGATACCAGACAAGGAAAACAAATTCCAACGACGCGAGCGGTTCGGATAATCGATTAATTAAGAAAATCGAACTGTTTTAACTGTAATATTATCAGGCTGCAATTATTTAATATTTTAAAATTATAAAGAAATTTAATCTGCAATAAAAGCAAATATTTTATTTTATATTGTTACAATTCAGTGCATAGTAAAATCTGAGAGCAACAACACTCAGTTTTTTACCTTGCCAATTTGACGCAAATGGACCAATATTGTTTTGACGCTAACGTCGAAAGCTGCTGCTAATTCAGCCGTAGATTGTGTATCATCAGCTTCCACAATCGCCTTTAATTCGTCATTGTCGACCAAAGTCTTCGGACGACCACGAGGTTCATTTTTCAGGTCGAAATTCCCAGAACGGAAGCGAGCAAACCAATAACAGGTGGTGCGTTGGTTTGTAGTGTTAGCTCCGTAAACGTCGTTGATGTTGCGTGCCGCTTGTGCCGCGTTGCTGCCACGACGGTTCTCATATTCCATAATTACTCGAATTTTTAACGTATCCATGATGACAAAAAAGATTGAAATGCGATGAAAATGTAACACTAATCAATAAACAAATGACTACTTTTGGAAAAATAATTCCATGTTTTTAAAATAAAATTAATTTGAAATTAGAATTCTTAGCCAAACAAAAATTATTTTGATTTGAAATGGCCAGTACTGCAGAACTGCAATTTCATAGGTAAAGACCTATTATTTACTACCAATCTGATAAAATAAGTGTGTCATTAATATAATATGTTCTGTGTTATAATGTAATATTATAAGTTAATACGCGCCAACATCAATTAAATCAATCTGTAATCAGGTATGAGGTATTGTCTAGTTTAAGGCCATAATTAAGGCTAGTATTTTGTAAACAGTTTTAGAAATTAAAATATTTGTATTTGTTACGCGTGAAGCTCCCCATGTCATTGGAATGAGAGAACGCACTGTCCGGGGGATTATTCCACAGTTTCATGGTTCGACAAAACTAAGACTTGAATTATTTAATTCGTGCCCAGATGGAATTTACTGTAAAACTGTGTCACCGATGCCCAATGTGCATGGTTTGGTTGTAACAAGAGGCTCACCATTTTGTTAAAACATTAAAATCATAAAAAGACTCTTGATAATAATAGTACAATTTTCAATAGTAACTGTAGTAATTTATTGTAAGTAGTAATATAATTGATTGACCAGAATAGAAAGAGGAAATGAATCGTGCAGGAAAATGCCGAATTAAAATCAACACGTTACATCTACTAAAATGCGTACATACATAGGAAAATATAAAAAAGCAGTGTACAATTTACAACAACTGATAGAAATGAATGAAGCGAATCTAAACCATTCTTGAATGCACCTGAATACATACAAAAAATTTCATCAAAATCTGTCTAACCGTTTAGGAGGAGTTCAGTCACATACACACGCACACAAGAAATATATATATTAAGATTTGCAAATCACTAGGATAAATATTAACAGACAATAAAAAATAAATTATTACCTGAAATAATGAAATAAAAGCAAAAACTATAAATTATCACAAACGTAATACTAGAAAAGATGTTTTTTTACACTTTATAGGATTTAGTGTTTGATCATAATCTCATCGGATGTTAAACGACAGTGTTGTCTAAGATGGTGAAAACGCTAAACCTAGAGAGGACTGACTCCTAAGTACAGCTGCCGGAACACACCAACAGGCGCCTGGTAACAAATTTCAACACGAGGCTGGTAGCGCTAAGCGGCGTAATTAGAAAAAGCCCTACTATGGTTACGTCATGATGTTTTCCTTCACCGTGTGCTCCGACTCAGTTGCTAGGATTCAAACATACGTCCATCTATGACCGAACACCCTATCAACAAAGTTATCATTGCTATTATTTGTTTACTATGCAGATAGGTACTGACAGACACTTTAGAGCGAGCTAGAAGTTTGGCAAGACCACAAACGGATCCAGCTCCGTGAATCCGTGACATTGCAACAGATGTTCTTGTCTATGAATATATTATTAACTAGCGGCTCGTCTCGGCTTCGCACGGGTGAACATTTTAAACATTTGGGTTAAACATTGGATTGGCTAAAACTGATCATAGTCTTGAAAATCTTGTGCCCACGATCCAACCCAGAATCGAAAATCTTACAGAAAGAAATGTCTTCTGTTCGAGGGTAGATGATTGTGCTAAGCTAACAAAATGATAAAATAAAAAAAACTACCCCGTAAATTCATCTGTTTTGGTGTGTGATAGCTTAGCGGGAACTACTCTTTACTGTGTCTGCCAAATTAAGTCACAGTTAAGTTAAACACTGGTGAAACACGCCATTTTTCAAAAAATGAGCGGATTATCTGTGATTATTTGCCAAAAAGGCTTTTTATTGGTTCTGGAGGTTCTTCAATATTAGGAAGAAGTACTTTTCCAGATGCGCAGCACATACCATTTGCTTCATTTAGCATAACATTTAATACAAATCTTATTGATTCCCCCAATTTGGATGTTGTTATGATGAACATAATCAATTTGTGGATTGTAACTGAATGCCGACCTATTACTATGAGCCAAAATTCTATCGCGCGAATAAGCCGCGCGGTTACCTACGCTATAGATGTGCGCGCCCCTCTCCCGTGACCCCTCCTTCGCCGCATAGCCCGCACGCACACGCCACACCCCGGCAACAACGCGAGCGGCATATTTTGTTTAGATTGACAATTTTAAACTCGTAATATCTTTTGAATGCAATGGCCGATTCTAATAATTCGAAAAGTTATCTACAGGTATTGAAACAGTCTTAAATTAAAAATAATTTATTTGGATAAGGATTAATATAAAGACATGAATAACATGGTATTTTAGGCATATTATGGTTTTTGTTAAGATTTCTTTCAAAAATGTAGTTATAGTGACATAATCACAATAGCTGGACATATGGTACTCCGAGGTTTTTTATAGATATTAATATGTTCTTTAATATTGTACAACATACTTTTGTTCTATCATTCATAGTTTCCGCAGAGCATGCGATGAAAGTCATTTTATGGCAAAATTTTTCATACATTGTATTACATTATTGAAATTTTAGTAGGGATCCCTATTTTTTTCTAGTAAACCTAACCTATGTTACTCAGGGATAATGTAGCTTTCTAATGATGAACGAATTATCGAAATCCTACTAGTAGTTTTTAGGTTTATCCGTTATAAACCTACAAAAATACAACGTTTCCTCTTTATAATATTAGTGTAGATATATTGAGCGTAACATTTTCACGATTTTATCGCGGCTATATTGTCGTATATATGTGCACATTATGGTAGTATGAAATTTAAATTCAATTTAGTTTACGTATGACATGTGCAAACTTACTTTTATTATTTAACTAGCAGGCTCGGCAGACGTTGTCCCGCCCTGTTTATTAATAATCCTTGACAAATTATATACCAAAACGTTCCTCATGAATCACTTTATTCACTGGTGAAAAGCGCATGAAAATCCGTTCAGTAGTTTTGAGTTTATCCCGAATAGACAGACAAACGCGGTAGAGGACTTTGTTTTATACTATGTAATGATTTTTATTGTGACCCACGAATGCCCTTGACATTGAAGGGGAAGGTGTATAAAGCTATTATAAGACCAGTCATGCTGTAGTACGCATCTGAGTGCTGGGCTATGGAAGAGGCGAATGAGAGAAAACTGCATGTGGCAGAGTGGATGTGTGGTGTGACTAGATTGGATAAGATTAAGAATGAGTATATCAGAGGAAGTTTGAAAATAGCACCAGTGACAGAGAAGTTGAGGAGTAATAGGTTAGCATGGTATGGGCATGTTACGAGAACAGATGAAAACCATGTAACTAGAAAAGTTTTGAGTGGGATTGATGGTGGACGGCTATAATAGTAAAGGAAGACCGAATAAGTTGTAGATGGATTGCGTCAAATGTGATATGTGTATGAAAGGGGTTAATATTGGGATCTCATCTGATAGGAGAGAGTGGAAAAGGAAACAAACAATATATATATATAGATTGGATAATGATTTTTTATTTAAAATATTATTTGAAAACCATATCAAAAATCGTTTCTTACTTTAACAGTATTAAGGGAAGATACAAATAGACGAATTAATAGCATTATCATTTCTATTCCAGATATGGCGAAAGACCTAACAACGCACGTTGACTTTAAGAAAAAGTTTGAAGACTTTACCGATTTGGACATGTGGGAAGAGAAGTCATTAGGGGAGTCACAGATTGAAAAGTTCTTCTCCGGTACCACCGTACTTCTAACTGGAGGTACCGGCTTCCTCGGAAAGCTGTTCGTGGAGAAACTTCTCAGGTAAGACTTTTATATTATCTACTGTATCTGTAGCGACCTACCCCGGTATCATACTTATGCAACGTATTAATTTGGTCTTAATGAGTGCCCAAGTGATTTAGATACGTGTATTTGTTCCTCTTCTTACCCTTATCCCACCTAAGTAGGGTTGGCACCACATGTTCTCCTTTTCTCCTCTTCCCTATCAGATGTCATCATATTAATGACAGCTGGGGTGGCAACCACCACATCCACACGGGTCGGGGTACCTAGCCTAGGCAGTGGACTGTATTTAAATTGGCTGGAGGTAGATGGAAAAAAATGTATGCCGAAAGTGTTTTCTTATAATCTGGATAAAGGCTCATTTAACTGATATAATATGTCTTCTCCGCCGCCGTTGCCGATGGTGAAAGCACCAGGTTTCCAAAATGTACACACACAAAGCACAAAATAAAATTCCGAGCCGCCGTATCGCTAGTGTGGTGAGCGAGTCCGAAAAAGTGTTGCCGAGCAAGAGACCGATCATCCCCGATTGTCTGTTGACAAACAGAACAGACATTTCCAACATTTTATGAAAATCGGTCCAGTAATTAAGATACAAAAGCATAACAGACGAAGTCCCATTCACATTTGTAATA
The DNA here is from genome assembly GCA_036509395.1 of Antheraea yamamai. Classification (NCBI taxonomy): domain Eukaryota; kingdom Metazoa; phylum Arthropoda; class Insecta; order Lepidoptera; family Saturniidae; genus Antheraea; species Antheraea yamamai. The sequence continues at coordinate 11,699,191 of AP028453.1, forward strand.
TTAGTTGCGATTTACTTGGAAAGATAGGCTGTATAACACTGTGTTCTTTAGGGGCGGAGTAATTACCGTATTATGTATTTTTTTCCTTTTGTACAAAGATGTTCAGAATTAGCAAAATAAAGGGAGAGAGAGGTGACCGCAGTTTGATACAAGTCACTTCCCTTCCCCTCGACGCGTCGCATGAACATTATATAATAAAGTCACAAAGATTCGTCAGTCATGATTTAGGAGCAAGTCAGAGAGTCGTGGTAATTTCAGAGTCAGTTAAATGCCTTGAGATTAATAATCTCATGCTTTACAAAATTATCAAAAGATTTTATAGCAGAGTCCTTCCCTATCAAGCCCAAAAGATCAAAGATATACGAAGATTGTCGCAAAGCATTATATGTCCTAGTATCTTCGTACTAAGCCTGAGGCGTTCTTAAAACAGATGTTCAAAGTTTTGTACAGATGTGTTATCGCAAGACATGAATTATTTACAATGATTAAAGTATTGCCCATGCCTAGTTAATATTTGAGCCATGTGGAAAGACACTTCAATAGATGTACACAGTTTTGTAATATCCTCCAATTTGGGTAGACGTGTAATAGCGTATGCACCCTGAGGAAAGTTTTTAATTACCAAATAGGTATTAAAGTACGTTAAAGAAATATATAATAGTACTTACAGGTCGACAACTTACCCGCCCATTTATAGACTTTGCAAGAAATAAAAACTAAAAGTAAACAAACAATTAAATTACTATGACGTCATTTAAAAATTATGAAAGAGTCAAGTGTGTGTACAAACTGTTTGTTTTAATCCGCGGACCGTTCGATCCACTTAGAAATACACGACATACCGCCTCTAGTAACACTACACCGGTGGCATAACAATTAAGAGCGAAGACAGGTTCGGAATCAGAAAACTGTATAAATGTAGACATGTGTGCCTCATGAACGCATTTATGTATAAACTAGCTGTGCCCGCGACTCCGTCCGCGTCGTACCTAATGTAAAAAGCAGTTACTAATAAAATCGTCTGAATGTATTAAGTCAATTTGCTTTTCCTTGGTACTTAAGTCGCGTCGTCATTAAAATTGCAATAACTTTTGATAGAGTAAACCGATTTTAATGAAACCAAGACTAAATGTTAATATGAGGAGGTTATATCGTGAACGCAGTACTGTAGCAGTCATGCATCTTAAAAAAACAGACAGACATTTCTAAAGATGATTGAAGTATATTTTATTACTGATTCCAACACACCTGAAACAATTTTTTTGCACAAATATCTAAAAAGTATAGACACATTAGATTTACATTCTTATTATATGAGAGAGATCGACTAAATGACAAGGAGGACGTCATCTAGTACTATGTCTTATCTTTATAACTACCGCCCCGAACGTCAGTCCCAACATATAGAAACACTTATAGCAATGCTATTAATATATAATTCATATGAAATAGTTGCTTCCATCCGCCTAAACGGGCTGTTTACTACCATTAGCATCATATCAAAAGTGATTATGAAATATACAATTAAAATCGAATTATCGGATAACCATAATATTGAAACATTTGATACAACAAAAGAATATATTAAGTTTGAACTGGTTTACCAGATAGGCCCCCCTCGGCGCGGCCCAAGCCTAGGTCCGTTCGCTCGGCAGGGAGCCCTTGAGTGCGCTGCTCGCGCGATACAGTGACACAAAACCTTACATCACTGCAATAACATTACACATATCACCTCCACGCACGTGCACGCATACACGCTTACACATGCAAGTGGAAGGGTTTTATTTTTTCCCTTATCAAACTGAAATAGTTTAGAAAATTATCCGATACGAAATATATATAAGAGTCGTTGAGGTATGTATGCCTGGTACACATATATGTTTCAACAACTCATATATGTATGAATAGTTAGCTTAGCTTAGGTTAGCTCAGATACGTCGCGAATTGCATGTATCAGGCAACAGCCCAAGCCGTGGTGTGCCGTGCACCCTTGAGCTAGTTGTCAAATAAAATCGGCTGAGTGTCTTAAGCGCTCGCCTTAGTAGTCCGGTGAAGCTGTTAAGACCTTGGTATGTCAATGGCGTAGTCAGTTCGAAAAAAAATGAACTGGTTTAGATACAGGCAGTTAAATTATGATATTCATTGTTTTGAGGTGAAAGCTTCTTCTGCCCCGTGATGATTTAAAACTCGATTCAAAACCATGAAAGCAACATTAAAAAGTGAAAAACATATACATTTACAGAATTAAACGTGTGAGAGAATGAAATAGAAAACATTATACAGTGTTTCTTATATTCGCGGTTTCCTATTGTATTTTACTAATACTTGCTCTGATCCGAGTATTATACATGTGTCAGCAATGCGAATCACAAAGACTTGTATCATACATATATAACGTTTATATAGATGTTTTATTATTTTTTGGAGCTTTTACCGCTCTACTTCTACCGTCTATGAACTATACATGTTATCAAGTACAACAACTACTTGACTCTGATGGTAAGAGCGCAGTCCAAGAACGACGATCGCTGAAAGATTTGCAGTTTACCGCCAGTCTCCACAGTCATGTCGGCCTGCAATCTTCTTTGTTATTACATATGCACTTCCGAAAGCCAACAAACAGAGAGTAACTGTGATGGGTATATCACCATATGTATAACGACCGTGAACATATAATCTAATAGACAAATATTTTAAATAATATTTTTCTAATGAAAACTTCTTAAGGCGCGTTGGAGCGGTATTTTCGCAGGAGATAAATTTATAATTTCACGTCATGACATGCTATATAAGCACGAGTAGCCGTATTGCGCTTGCGTGGCTTGCGTGAGACTAGCGACGCGCAGTACAGGGGCCTGTGTACATGTAATATTGATATTTTGTAGCTCATCATACGTTTGATTTATTAATAGACTTTATTAATATGTATATGATTATTGCTCCCAGGGTCAACAGATATGAAAACCACACTAATGTTAATAATTTGAATAAACCAATCCTAAAATTTAAATAGCCACTATAATTAATTTAAAAATTCAAAAGAGAACACAGCTATTTCATTGTTTTAATTTTTCACTTCTGTCGGCAGTCCTTATGGCTGTCTCGACTTTTTAAATTTTATGTATATCCTATATATACCTCAAAGTTGTTACTCTGTGTATAGCTTACACTAGATATTCGTTCGAAAGAAGTATTTATTTTATTAATTCTCGTAGGAGTTGAGTTGGTGGCGTCAGAATCTTCGTTTCAACCTCTTTCATCCCTTTTGACGGCTAAATAATTCTCTATGAGGTCTATTTTCCACAACAATGCCTGAATGCATGCCTGTTATGTTTAAATTTTACCTCTAGACTTTTTCGATGCGTTTGTATGCTAATACTGTTTCTTAGAAATATTCTATACATAAGTATTTACTTTCACTCTCAGTTTACTGTTAAGGTAATATAAATATTCCTCCATATAAAAAGTGAGTTCGTGAGTGAGACAGAATACAATAGTGAGATTTTCAAAAATATTTTTATTTATTTATTTAAACTTTATTGTACCCCAATTACAAACATATATTAATTTCAAAAAAACATTTCACGTTTATATTTTATATTGACAGAATTGTCAGACTGACGTTTAGTTGCTATCTAATTAAATTACATGATCGTACTGTAAAGCAAAGATTTGGTCTCAACTTATTTGTTAATACACCCCTGCGAAGCCGGGGCTAGTAACAAGGATTATATTAAGTAATCTGTAACTAATCTGTATTTAGAGCGACTTCTTGACCACAGACTAATATGCGTTCGACAAATTACGTATGAGTATGAACGTAAACCCCGAATGTTTTTTTTTAATATATAATATTTGTAACATATATATCGGAGGAGCAACTATTGACCTGCGTCCTTACTATTGACTATATCCGGGGGAGTTACTGATGACCTCAAACGCCATTGGTTGAAGTCATCGTCTGTTCATGCATCTGGACACTATTTACCCCGTTCTGAGACACCATTGGTTGGAAGTATCGGCTGTTCACGTATCCTGATTATTATTGGCTGTCGGCTTGGGCAGAATGCCTTAAAAGGCGATTGACAACTAGATACTGGGCATCCTTGCTCAGACAGTTGGATAGTCACATCTACGGGTAATTCGTCGTAACTATATTCAGTGTTGCATTTCTGTATCGGCTAACGTTATATACGATTGTTCTTCTTGGATTGATTGTTCAAATCACAACCATAACGTTACTATGGATGACGTCATACTTTCACATGGACGCCATTTTATCTTCGTCCTGATATATATCTATACATATAATAATAATGTAAATCTAATGTGTCTGTACTTTTTAGTTTCTTCGAAAAAAAATGTTGCATGTGTCTTAGAATAGGCAATAAAATACATCTTAATCATTTTTAGAAATGTCTATCTGTCTATCGGTCTATTTGTCAGAACACGCATCACTGCTATAGTACTGTGTTCACGATATTACCTCAACGAAGAAAATCATAAAACATATCCTCGAGTAACATTTAATCTTGGTTTCATGAAAATCCGTTCTGTCTATCAAAAGTTAGTGTAATTTTAATGACGACGTGTCTTAAGTACGAGAGAAAAGTAAAAAAGTAAATGAACTCTATACATTAAGATGATTTTATTAGTCACTATTCTTTACATCAGGTTCCACGCGGACGGGGTCGCGGGCACCACTAGTTAATATATAAATTTGTACATGATTTTATGTTCAGAGAGATATAGAGAGATATACTTAAGTAATTTAATGTAAAAAGAAAATTAGAATCGCACATATTAAGTTAGCATTTTTCCTTTTAAGAATGCTGTACAGGTTGGTTATGTCTGGCATTAAATAAAATAAAATAAAATAAAAATAAAAAAGCCTTTATTCTACTTTTTTTTTTTGTTACAAATTTATTTCCACTTCCTTATCTAAATTGTAGTCGCCTCGTCGGTGTAGGCCTCCCCTAGTTTTTTCCACAGGTCCCTCTCCCTTGCCTTTCTCATCCAATCTGCTCCACATCTTTGATGGAAAATATCCCGCCATCTTTTTTTTGGTCTTCCTGGTTTTCTCTTGTAACCTAGTGGCACCCACTCTGTTACCCTTTTTGTCCACCTGAAATTATCTTGCCTGCAGATGTGACCTGCCCAGTTCCATTTCAAATGTCTTATTCTTTTTCGTATGTCTGTTACTTTCGTTCTTTTCCTTATACTTTCATTTTCTATTCTATCTGAAATCTTTATGCTTAGGATGCTTCTCTCCATTTTTCTTTGGCACACTGCAAGTTTTTCCTCATCTTCTTTCCTTAGAGACCACATCTGACATCCATATGTTAGGCAAGGTAGAATTGCTATATCATGAACTTTTTTCTTTATGTGTAACTGGATTTCTTTATTCTTCATAATTTCTTTCAGCCCCCAGTACTTTTTCCATGCTAGTACAATTCTTCTTTGTATGTCTTTTTTGGTGCAATCTTCAAAGGATACTAGCTGTCCCAGATACACGTAATCCTCTTCATATTCTATCTTTTCATTCCCTACTTTGATCTCTTCGTGGGCTCCATTTGTTAGTACTTTTGCCTTTGAGATGTTAAGTGATAGGCCCACCTTCTTACTTTCGTTTGCTAATTCATTTGTCATTGCCTCTAAATCTACTGCGTTTTCACCAAACAGGACTATATCATCAGCAAAACGGAGGTGACTGAGAAGTTCTCCTTCTATCTTAACTCCTCTTGCTTCCCATTTAAGTTTCCTAAAAATAGTTTCTAGTACTGCTGAGAATATTTTTGGGGATAAGGGATCTCCCTGCCTTACCCCTCTTTTGACAGGAAATTCTTTGCCCTCTCTTTCTAGCCGCACTTTTGCATAACATTTGGAGTAGATACTTTGTATCAGACGGATATAGTTTGTGCTTATACCATGCTCTGTCAATGCTGTCCATATTGCTTCATGATTCAAGGAATGGAATGCCTTTTTATAATCTATAAAGCACATGTATAGAATTATACCATATTCGTTGGCCTTCTCAATTATTTGGGTCACTACTTGTATATGGTCAAGTGTGCAGTAGTTTTTGCGAAAGCCTGCTTGTTCTCGCGGTTCGTTTTCTTCTAGGACTTTTATAAGTCGATGCAGTATAATTTTCGAGAATATTTTATACATGTTTGTCATTAAGCTTATCGGTCTAGAGTTCCTTAGATCAGTTCGATCGCCCTTTTTAAAAATGAGTGTGATTATGGACTTCGACCACTGTTCTGGTGTTTCTGCTTTTTCTAGAATATTATTGAAAAGTGTTTGAAGAGGTTTCTGTAATGAATCACAAAGATATTTTAATAATTCATTTGTGATTTTGTCACTGCCGGGTGTTTTGTCGTTTTTTGTGTCTTTATGGCATATTCAACTTCTGACTTGAGTATTTTTTCCAACTCTATTTGTATGGTGGCAGGGGTTTTAGTTATACCTGAATCACGTTGGTCTGGCTCGGCATTAGATGAGTAAAGTTCTTTGTAAAACATAGTTGCCTCCTTTAATATATCTGAGCGTCTAGTAAGCACTCTTCCTTTATTATTTTTTAGATTAGCTGTCCACTCCAGTTTGTCGCTTAACATTTTATAGGCTTTTTGTATTGCTCCAGTTCTATTAATAAGTTTTTCAAAGGTATGTCGCCTTATTGTTTTCTTTTCACGTGCTATGTTTCTGTTTATTTCTTTACTCAGTTTTGTTATGTCTGCCTGAGCTTCCTTTGTTCTTTCCTTCTTGTATAGCAGTTTGCGTTCTTCCAAAAGTTTTCTCGGGTCTTTGGTTATGTATTTTCTTCCTTCCTTTTTAGTTTGTGGTAATTGTTCTAACACAAGCTTAAGCTCTCTCTCCCGTTTGTTGTATTGGCCTTGGACGTCATTTGATTCGATGATCGCTTCCATGAATTTACCTTCCAGGTATTTTGCACTGTCTTCAGATAATATTGGTAGAAGTCTCGCATTGCATGTAGATTTGATGTGTTTTCTATTTCGTTGTGATTGGGAGAGTATTTTGCATCTGTTCATTCTGTGGTCTGTATTGAAATTTAGACTACCTATAATATCGAAACTTTCAATTTGTTTGGGTTGATTGGTAAGCATGTAGTCGATCTCATTGAAGGATTTTCCGTTTGGATGCCTCCAAGTCCATTTCTTGTGTGCTTTCCTTTTAAACATACTATTCACAATTTTTAAGTTTTTTTCTAGTGAGAATTCGATCAATTTTTGTCCGTGTATGCTTCTTTGGCCATATGAGTAGCCTCCAAAATTTTTTTCTTCGCCTCTTTGCATCTTTCCCACTCTGGCGTTGAAATCACCGAGTATTATAATTTTCTTTGGATTTACTAAATCTAGGGCTGACTCAATGGTTTCATAAAATAGTTCAATGTCCTCATTTGCGTATGCTTCCGTGGGGGCGTATACCTGCTCTAATGACCAGATCGAGTTGTCTGGTGCTTGTATTTCTAAGGTTGCTACTCTATCTGAGAATGCTTTGAAACTAATTATTTTATCTTTCATTCATCATTAAGAACCGGTAAATTATTGACCATGTACTTATTTTATTTTATTGGTAATCGCGACATGGTCAATTTGTGGCCAAGCCCCTTTTACAACCTTTTTATTTAGTTCTTTGCTCTACGATACAATATGTAGTAAAAACCTATAATTAAGATTGCACTTCTATAGAGTCACTCTTTCTAAATGTATGTATTGAACTGTCATAGTGTAAATCTTGTTGGCGCTTCGAATAAATAAATAACCGTTTCACCTTAAAGGTTGCCATATTACAATCATATCGATCTAATGAAGAGCCAATCGAAATTTATTGCACACAGTATTATGTGACAGATGACCAAACAAAGAAACATATATTTTTAATTAACCGCTTTGTATTCATTCCATTACACGTTTCGGTCCGCGAAGTGTAATTATATCAACAACAGAAATTGCGATGTATAGATATTTCAACGTTCGAGACGTGGAATAATGTATAAATATTTTTTTGTCTAGGTAAATAAAAATGAAAAACCGGTCAGTGTATAGTATCTTATGCTACTACGCACTCTTTTACGTTCCGTTGTTGTACTCTCGCCGCCATTCAATCATTGTTATATACTTACTGTTACTATACACACACTGTTGTTCAACAATCACAAATAGTAGGAGTTCATGATGATTACAATAATACAATCATTATTAATAATTAACCCACTTTATTTATTCATTTATATAGGTCGTCAACATGACAAATACATTTGTAAATGTACTAATAATAACAGTTTTGTAATAAAATATAAGTGTAGTTGTTGGGGCCGCCACCTGTCAATATGGCGACACCTCTCGCCCTCGTACGTCACCGGCCCACGGTTAAGCGGGGCGAGGTGGAAATGAGGTGAGGTGAGCCGAGGCGACGTTTCCCAATAGTGGGCGAGCATAGAACTCTCAAAGGTGGTAGAGAGAGCGCTGGTAGCCCGCCTCGGTGACGACAGTCGGATGCCGGTGATGTATTGAAGGGGCCTCGTTGACGTGCAACGATGCACGAGGCAACTGACGAAGGTGGTGGATTTTGAAGCGGAGTTCGGGGTGGTCGCATGAAAATGACGTGGTTCTCATATAATGACTGCGTCCCCGAGCCAACAGAGCACTACTAATGACGATCTATGAAGACTACTCGATGAATTATTCAATGTTATCACAATGAACTGTGCGATCAAATTACTCGATGTTACTGTGATGACTTGTGCAATCGAACTACCATTTAAGAGAAAGCCGGGCTATATTACTTTATTCAAAGGCAAAATTCACCGCCTTGTCTGTAGGAATTTGTATATTTAACATTACAAAGGAGAGCCGGTATATGACTTGTCCTTGTCCATATAGTTATTAAATCGTTAAAAACCGTTGTAAAATTCTATGTACCTCTATAACCATTACGTATGTAACGTTTGTCTATATTAAATTATACGATCTCCATATTTACCGTTCTGTACTATCGTATAATTCTTGCTACGTAATCTATAATTCAATAGTATATAACGTGTGTAATTCTATCACATTCTCTCCCCGAATGTTTCCATGCACATACGCTATATATTCCATACAATATAATTTTACACAAATCTATCATGTAATTCCTTACTTAACGCGAATGTAATCTATAAGTCACCCTATACTAACATATATAATTCTATATAATCTATAATTCAATACTTCCATCCATGCATAAGTCACTATGTCTCTATTAATATACATGATTCTACCTATGATTCACATATTCTATAAATCCATAACTCGATAATTCAGTACACATGATTCTACATATAATTCAATCCCTATAACTATAAATAGCATATCTATAATTCCATCGTTTTTTTTTTATTTATTAACGTGGGGAAATCCGTTATGGAAATGCCACTCTCCAGGGGCAGAGGGTGGGTTATGTCCGACTCACACGGACTAAAACCCCACGGTGTACCGACCGACCGTATTGTTGGGGCGGCAAGGGATCGTCCTACGCTAATCATCTTGGATAGCCGCCCCAACGGTCTGCCCGGCGGAAGGTGGCCGCCGGGCTCCTACATAATAGGGAGACTGACTAGGTACACACCAGCTGCCTCCCCTCGTCAGCTGAACCTGTGGAATGAGGAGATGGCCCCCCCGGCCCATCCCCTCTGGTGTGGCTACGGTGGCGGGAGGAGTTGAGCAAATCGCCGCCTCCTCCCACCGATCCTCTGTTGGCGGAGAGGGCTACTTAGAGGATCCACCTTGCGGGCCCTCTTCGCCGCCTCCTTCTGCGAGATGACCTCCTCACAGAAGGAAGCCATCGCACGCCACACCTGTTCGCTGCCAAGCATGGCCGAAACCACACTTGACAGCGACAAATCTCCACTACCCCCTACCGCCGCAGCCAGAATGCGACGCTGTCCCTCCCACGCAGCACACTCAGACAGAGTATGCTGCGCGGTGCCCACGTCAGCGCCGCACTCGTGGCATGCGGCGGTCGGCTCCCTGCGAGCGATTTCGTGCAGGTACCACCCGAAACAACCGTGTCCGGTTAGCACCTGCACCTATCTGAACGTCAGGGGGCCCCATTACCATATCTACAATTAACACATCTATAATTCCATATTTTATAATATACGTAGTTTTATATCGTTATTTGTATAATTCTTGTACTACATACATATTGTAATTCGTGCTATGAATTATCGCGAATTATGTTGTGATATGTATCTATACCGGATATAACATACCTACAGTTATATATTCAATTTATATCTATATTCTTTATACTCGCATGAATTATCTAACAAAATCTATATTGAATGTCAATAAATCTATATATATGTTCTCTATAAAATATCACTAAATCTACGTATAAAACTATGTGTCAGGACTAATCGTGTGCGTCGCCAACACTAGTCATATTTGTAGACAACCGCGGCATGCTCCAACAGTAAATTAAATTTCAATAAAACTAAATACTTAAGGATTTTACTGATTTAACATAAATAATATGAAAACGAATAAATTGTAGCAGAAAAAGAAACAAACTACTAAAACCAATTAAACTTTATTTTATGAGTAAACTGACATGTCTCTACCGCTATCTTGAATTTATTTCGTTTATCCGGGAAAAAACTCAATGATATTAAGTATAACTAAAGATACGTAACCTACATGATATTTTTACAAACAGAATTCAAATTGAAAACACTTTATTCAATTTAGGCCCTAAGAAGGCACTTATGAACGTCAAAACTACCACCGGTTCGGAAAACAACCCAGTCATCGAGAAGAACCGGCAAGAAACTCGAGCTGGTTTATCTTTTTAACAAATATATATAATATTTAGAATAATAATATCTTAATATATATATTTCTTGTGTGCGTGTGTATGTGACTGAACTCCTCCTAAACGACTGGACCGATTTTGATGAAATTTTGTGTGCGTGTTCGAGTGGATCCGAGAATGGTTTAGATTCACAATTGGACCCGGTAGGTGGCGCTGCGGTCGACTTTTAGGATTTTTTTGTTTTCAAGGCAGGACAACGTCCGCCCGGTCCGCTAGTATTCTATATAATAGTAAATTTCACAAACGTTTTTAATGGATGCACAGAGATGAGTCAATTCCAGACATCACCATCGTTCACATATTGATCCACTCTATAATAGCCTTTTGACACCAAAACCCGCTTGACATGGCGCTTAAATTCACAATCCGGCAAATCGGTAATATCCTTTGGGACTTTGTTGTAAAATCTAACACTATTTCCCAAAAAACTGTTACTTGTTTTACTAAGTCTAAAACGTGGGACAACCAGTTTGTCACAGTTTCTAGTATTTAGATTGTGCCGGTATTTTACGAAATCTAGCTTTTCTAGGTTCTTACGGACATACATTAAATTGTCAAGAATGTATTGGGAGGGCAGAGTTAAGATACCGTACTCCTTGAACTTGGTCTTTAAGGATTCGCGAGGTCTCATATTGTAGATTGCTCGAACTGCTCGTTTTTGTAATAAAAATATGGTGTCTACCTAAGCTGCTGTCCTCCACAACAGAATGCCATAAGACATTAGGCTATGGAAGTAGGCGAAGTAGACTAACCTAGCAGTGGCAATATCAGTTAGCTGGCGAATCTTACGTACTGCAAATGCAGCAGAACTTAATTTGCTTGCCAATTGTTTAATTTGAGGACCCCATTGTAATTTTGAATCTAGTGTGATACCCAAAAATACAGTATTATCAACTAACCCTACAAAATTCCCTTCGATCTTAATGCTACTATCAATCTGTGGCACGTTAGGCAAAATAAATCTCATACATTTTGTTTTACCTGTATTAAGTACTAAGTTATTTAATGCAAACCAATGAGAAATTTCGTTTAAAGTATTATTTACGTGCCCAACCTCTGAATCTGTCCTTTTTACTTTAAATATAATTGAAGTATCGTCTGCAAAAAGCACCATGTCAGCACAGTTATTGACCATTAGCGGCAGATCATTTATGTATATTAAGAACAAGAACGGTTCCAGAATAGAGCCCTGTGGGACACCAATTCGCGCAAAGGATCCTACAGAGGTTACCCCTTGTATGCTAACTTTCTGACAACGATCTTTTAAATAAGAGACTAGAAGGTCGAGAGAAGATCCACAAATACCATAATGTTTTAATTTTAGAATAAGCGTACTATGGTCAACGCAATCAAAAGCCTTAGACAGATCGCAGAACACACCAATTGCATCATGCGAATCCTCCCAGGCCCTCAATATATAACTTATAAGCGTTGCACCCGCGTCAGTAGTGGATTTCAATTTCGTGAAACCAAACTGTCGACCATCCAGAAACTTTTGCATATTGAAATAGTCTACTAATTGGTTGAGCATAATCTTTTCAAAAATTTTACTTAAGGACGGAAGTACAGAAATAGGTCTATAGTTTCCAAGACTACTTCTGCAGCCTGATTTGAATGGTTCGATAACGCACACATACGTAGAGTAATATTATGACGCCACACTGCCTTGGATAGAATGTGGAAGTAAGATTGTATATTCTCAATATCGGTTGTGAAAAAGATATAGTTGTATGTTGCTTAGATTGACGGGGCAGCCGTCAAAGATGAGCTAGCTAGCCAAGTTTTAACAAGGCGCTGTCGATGCACTTATGACGTAACTATATAGTTATAATATCATTGGAAATATCAAATAACTCTTTACTAAACCTTTCCATAAAATTAGTACAGGGTGCACTAGCGTTTGTGTTACAGTCTCACGACTAGTACAGACGTCAATATGAGCTTAAAGTGGAGTCGTCAGTGATATTGTGACTTGTAGTCCGGTGAACCTGTTAAGGCCTGTCATGCCAATAGCGTAGCCAATTCGAAAGCAAAAACATTTTCACTTTGTAGATATTTCATGTAACTTTTTTGGAGAATACAAAAAGCCGAGGCAGTCGTAAGCACTGCCGATAGAAGTAAACACTTAAACCAATGGAATAACATGTTATTTTTAATTTTTTTAAATCAATTATAGAATGAATTATTAAAATTTAATAATTAGTAAATTGAAATTATTAACATTAGTGTGGTTTTCATATCTACTGGCACTCGGAGCAATAATTATATACATTTTGTTAAGTAATCGAACATGTGATGTGCTGCACAGTGTGACGCAAGCGCTATACGGTATGTCACGCTTACTAGCATGTCGTTGACGTGAAGTCGTAAGTTTTTGTCCTGCCTAAAAGATATTTTTTTCAATTAAATAAATAATAATTATTATATTATTCTTGCATGATGCCATGTGACAGAACATGACGGTTGTATCCTGCTTGATTTAACCACCGCATACAAAGCGCTATATCTATACATATGGTAATGAAGAATGGTAGGGATCTGTACCCGACATGTGATGTTCCTATGTCACTTCCTATCAGGTACAATGTAGTCACGTTTTCCTGCAATAATAAAGAAAGTGGAAGTGTCGTTATGACCACACGATAGAAGTGAAAACTTATAAATACATGCACTTTAAAACTAATACAGATTTATCAATATTTATCCTTCCTAATATTATAAATGCGAATGTGAGTTTATTTGTCTGCTACGCTTTCTGGACTTATTCATCATTCAATGTTAAATACACGTGGTCAAAATAAAAGTACTTTTTCCCGAAGATAGCTTAAATTTTCATTGACACGAGCCAGGCCGTGAGCATCAGCTTGTATGTAAATAAATATTAGAGATGTTTTAATACGCACAATATATACACTTATTATAAACAAACTGATAATAAATATTATTATAATATCTTGTATACATATAATAACAATGTAAATATATTAGGTCTTTACCTATGAAATTGCCATTTTGTATGAAAAAATTGAAACGATTTTTTTTCATGTATTTTTTATTTGTATTAATCGAAGTAATCACCCAAGCAATCAATGCATCTTTGCCAACGCAGTGGCAGTTTATTGATGCCCTTCTTAAAAAAATCAGCTGGACGGGAGGCAACAAATTCTTCAAAGGCATTTTGTACTGCCTCTCGGGTATTGAATTGTTTTCTCGCCAAGGAGTTATTCAAATTCTGGAAAAAATAGTAGTCTGTAGGCGCAAGGTCTAGTGAGTAGGGCGGATGATGGAGAACTTCCAACCCCAGTTCTTGCAACTTGGACACCATCTGCTGTGCAGTATGAGGTCGCGCATTGTCGTGCAGGAGCAGCGGAGACGAACGATTGACCAATGCTGGTTGGAGATGTGCCAGCTTCTCCATCATTGTGTTCAGTTCTTCACAGTACACATCTGCAGTAATGCTCACCCCGTTTGGTAAGAAGCTGTGATGAATCACACCGGCGCTAGACCACCAAACAGTGAACATCACTTTTCTAGGGGTAAGTTTTCGTTTAGGGCATTGTTTAGGTGCTGAACCAGGATCCAACCAACTTGCTGGGCACTTGCGGTTATCAAACAGAATCCATTTTTCATCGCAGGTAACAATGCGGTTCAAAATTCCTTCATTTGTGTGTCTGTTGAGCAGTGCAAGGCACGTCTCGACGCGTACTTCGCGCTGGCGATCATTGAGTTCGTGGGGCACCCATTTGTCAAGCTTTTTTACCTTGCCAATTTGACGCAAATGGACCAATATTGTCTTGACGCTAACGTCGAAAGCTGCTGCTAATTCAGCCGTAGATTGTGTATCATCAGCTTCCACAATCGCTTTTAATTCGTCATTGTCGACCAAAGTCTTCGGACGACCACGAGGTTCATTTTTCAGGTCGAAATTCCCAGAACGGAAGCGAGCAAACCAATAACAGGTGGTGCGTTGGTTTGTAGTGTTAGCTCCGTAAACGTCGTTGATGTTGCGTGCCGCTTGTGCCGCGTTGCTGCCACGACGGTACTCATATTCCATAATTACTCGAAAATGATTGAAATGCGATAAAAATGTAACACTAATCAATAAACAAATGACTACTTTTGGAAAAAGAATTCCATGTTTTTAAAATAAAATTAATTTGAAATTAGAATTCTTAGCCAAACAAAAATTATTTTGATTTGAAATGGCCAGTACTGCAGAACGGCAATTTCATAGGTAAAGACCTATTATTATCTGTACTTTTTTATGAAAGCAATGTTGCAGGTGCCTAAGAATAAGTAATAAAATACATTTCAATCATTTTTAGAAATGTCTGTCTGTCGGTTTGTTAGGACACGCATCACTGCTAAAGTACCTATTATGTTCATGATAAAACCTCAGGAAAAGATCATAAAGCATATCCTCAAGTAACATTTGGCCTTTGTATCATTAGGATCGGTTCACTCTATCAAATGTTACTGTGATTTTAAAAACAAAACGACTTAAGTACGGGAGAAAAGTAGATAAGTAAATGGACATATTACATGCAGATGATTTGTTAACCACTGTTTTTTACATAAGATTCCACGCGGACGAAGTCCCAGGCACAGCTAGTTTAATAATTTAAAAAAAATATTAAAACGATGCACTTGTTGTTATAAAAGACTTGTGTTTGATGACAACTGGAGTTGAGTATAGACGATTCAGCGTCACTGACCCGGACGTGACGGTTCACTTTCGTTCATTGTTCAATGCGCTTTAAGAGGTTTTCACTACAAAAAATAATTTGTCTTGAATAAATTTGCACCGATATATCGAACACCGGATAAAGCTTTACAACATAACGTAAGGCCTCATAACTTAACCCTTGTACTTGGTATTTTATAAACTGACATTCCTGTATTGTAATGTAAACTCTTACTTCATAGAGCAAAGAAGAAGCACGTCAACAATTCTATTTCCTAATCCAATTTACTACAATAATTAAAGTCCTTACGTCCTATAATAATGCCACAAAACCTATTTATTTATACTATTAACAATAGTTTAGTTTGTTTGTTCGACAACATCAACGACCTTCGTCTAAATGTGGCGTTAAAAATTGTAGAATCATCGTCTATTGATTGAAAATATTTCATAAAAACTGTTTGCAATTGATGTAGGAAGTGTTATTACTATAATACGTTACCTACGCGTAAACAAGATATATGCTAATGTCGCAGCATTTTAAACATGTATTTAACGTAATCGATCTATCATATTAATTAATACAAATCCCTTTTTAAAAGTTCAATTGCATTATATGCGTACTTTAAGCACTATATTTTGGAATTTCAAAAATTTAAAAAAAAACGATCACCTAAGTTATAAAAAAATTCTTTTGAAATGATTACTTCCGGGATTGTAAATTAATTTTTTTTTCATGTTTGAGGTTATATATATTTTTTAAGTTGGTTGTCTGGATTGTCGGTTTACGGACGATAGTTTCACGTGATAACGACTCGGACGCATCGGCCGATGGAGTGGAAGCGGACAAATGCGTCACATACCGAACGCTTAGGCCGACCGCGCCTCCCATTTGCTTGTTCCCCGCTCTCGCTTGCCCGCTCGGCTCAGGCGGAACGTGACAATGAGTCATGCTTTTTCGTGAGTGCAACTCGCGTTCGTCAGTTTAAAAGACGTTATCACGTCTAAAGTGTAATAAATGTTCAATTTAAGTAACAATGTTTAACATAAGATACGAACATACAAACATGATTTTTATAAATTTTATACATTAATTATGTAAACTTAAAAGTGTGCCGAATGGGATTTACTATCAGCAAAATGCTTGGGACTTTAACCCGCTACATAACCCTCTCAGTACTCACTTATCACTTACACAATATAAGAAGCTCGTTAGCTATCTGCCAGTAAAAGTCCTGATATATGTAAAAAGCAGTAGTCGATGTCGTATGCAACGTTATTAAAAATAATTTATGTTTATCTAGTTATGTTGTTTCCAGTTTTCTAGTCGTATTTTTTGTTAAAGCCCATGTTTGGCTGCCATACATTAAAACAGGTAGTACGCAGGAGTTGAAAAGCTTTTTCTTTACATTGATGTGAAGACTTTTGTCTTTCATGGCCTCTCTCAGGCTCCAGTATCTCTTCCAGCTATTAGTTATTCTTCTCTCAACTTCTTTGCATATAGGATCCTCTTGTGTTATTAGCTGTCCCAGATAGATGTATTCGTCCGTGTAATCGATTTGGTTATTTCCTAGATGTATGGTGGTTTTCTTCCCGTTTGTCATAACTTTTGTTTTCTCTGGGTTCAACTTTAAACCCATCTTCTCGCTTTCATATGCTAGTTCATGTATCATTTGTTGTATGTTTTCCGGTGATTCAGCAAATAACACTATATCGTCTGCGAACCTCAAGTGTGTTAGGGAGGCTCCATCGATATTGATTCCGAGGTTTTCCCAGTTAAGCTCCCTAAAGATTGATTCGAGAACCGCTGAGAATAATTTTGGGGATAAGGGGTCTCCTTGTCTAACACCCTTTCCTACTCTAAATGGTTTACCTTTCTTTTCTAGTTGTATTCTCGCAGTACTATGGCTATATACATTTTTTATTAAGCGAATATATTTTTGTTCGATTCCTTGTTCCTTTAGGGACTTCCATATCTTTTCGTGGTATAAAGAATCGAACGCTTTGGTATAGTCGATGAAAGCAATATAGTACTCGCGCTGATAGGCTTTATACTTGGCTAAGACCTGGCGGACAACATGAATATGATCGATTACCGAATAGCCTTTCCGAAAACCTGCCTGTTCGATGGGTTGATTTTCATCTAGTATTCCTTCTATCCGTTTCAAAATGATCTTGGCAAATATCGTATATACGTTAGATATGAGACTGATTGGACGGTAGTTTCCGATGTCGTGTTTGTCTCCCTTTTTATATAGAAGGATAATGTTTGATTCCGTCCATTGCTGGGGAATAACTTCTGTGTCTAAGATATCTTTAAAAATTTCCGTGAGGATCGGTGTGATAGTCTGCTTGTTTTGTATTAAGATCTCGTTATTTATACCATCGGGTCCGGGTGCTTTGTCTCTCCGTTGTGTGTCTATTGCTTTCTCTATTTCTACATGAAGGATTTTGGGGATATCTGAGGTATCTGCCAAATTTATTTCTTCTCGCGAGGTGTCATTGTAATCATACAGTTCTTTGTAATAGGATGTTGCAATTTCTAATATGTCTTTTTTATCGTGGTTCCATTTTCCTGCCTTGCTTTTCATTTTTACTACCCAGTCTATAGATTTCGTTAGTTCCTTGTACGCTTTTTTGACACCACCCGTTTTTATTATGTGTTTTTCAATAGTCTCCATTCTATTTCTGTTCCTATCTATTCTTATGTTTTTCTTTATTTCTTTGTTAATTTCTGTAAGTTGTTTTCTTCTATCCTTTGCGTCTTTTGTGTTAACTAAGTGGCCCCTTTGTTCTAGCAATTCTATAGTGGTAGTTGTAAGCCATTGTTTGTGTTCCCTATTGGTATTTGCAGCGAGTTTTGTTTCAGTTTTAATAATATTTTCTATCCAGTTGTATTTTTCCTGTATGTTTAGGTTCTTTGTGTTTTCTTTAAAGTTTGAGAATTTATCTCTCAGGCTGGCTGTTAATTGTTCCATTTGATGTTTTCCGAGCTTTACCTCTACAGGTTCTTTTCTTGGTCTAGGTTTTCTTGGTTGTGTTGTTTTTAATTCTGCCCTGATTAACCTGTGATTGGTGTTGAAGTTGAATTGGTTAATGACTTTGAAGTTACTGAAATAGGTATTCTTGTTCGTCATGAAGAAATCAATTTCATTTTTCGTTTTCCCGTCTGGTGAGATCCAAGTCCACATTCTTTTCTTACTTTTCTTATATATAGTATTTAAAATAGTAAGGTTGTTTTCTAGTGTGAAGTTCATAATTTTTTCCCCGTTTCTACTTCTGGTTTTGTTGCAGTATGTGAATGGGCCTAGTGCGTTTTCACCGGAACGTTTGTCACCAAGTTTGCCATTGAAGTCTCCCATTACTATTAAGTTTTTATGAGCGTGATCTCGGATGGCTTTATTTAATTCAAGATAAAATGTATCTATTGTTTCTTCATCTGACTGTTCTGTAGGCGAGTACACTTGTATAATAGACCATGAGTCTTGGTATCCTGGTAGTTTTAAATTCATCATTGCTGTGCGTTCCGAAATGCCTATAAATCCTTCTATACAATCTGTCAGGCGTTTCTTTACAATAAAGCCAACCCCATGGTGGCCAGGAGTGGTGCCTATATGGTATAGTAAGAAATCCTGATTTGAAATAATTCTTTCTCCCAATCGTCTCACTTCGCTAAGGCCAACGATGTCCCATTTGATATGTTCTAGCGCGTAGGTTAATTCTGTTAAATTTTCTTCATTTTTCAAAGTAAGGGTATTTAGTGCTGCAATAAAGATTTTTTCTTTTCTCTTTTGGAATGTTGGAGGGTTGTGGTCTTCATCCCCCACGAGGACCAGTCGGATTGGGGGAGATTGTGTTTTTATGTTTTGTTTGTTTTCGTAGTTTGTTTGAGTTTCCGGTGTTCCGGATGTTAATTGCTATTGGTTCTTGCGTGTGGAAATATTGGTTAGAGAGTTTGATTTAATTCTCATTACTTCGAATGCGTTTGCTCTGTTATTTTTGAGAGAGCTAAGCGTTTGTTGCTTTTTGGGCTGAGTTTTTTGCGGTGACTGTAGCGAGGTGGATTGTTCCCTTTTCCTTTTATCGTTTTTGGTGCTGCTGGGTTCTTTAATTATCATTTTATCATATTTCAAAAAAGCTATGTTTCCTTTTTTCCTCTCTTCTAGTAATTGCGGTTGTAAAGCTTTCCTCTTTTCTAATACTTCTTTAGAATAGTCTTCCGATATATAAATTCCGTTCAGTTTCTTTTTGTTTTTCATAATTTCGTTCTTCTTCCATTCGCTTATGAGGGAGCATAGTACAGGTCTCGGTTTGTTCTCTGCTTTTAGTTTTCCTAAGCGGTTTAATTTATTTATTTCATTTTCTTCTAAATTGATGTTTAAGTCTCTTTTGAAGTTCTCTTTTATATTCTTGAATAGCTCAGCTGTTGAGTTTTCGCCCTTTTCTAATCCAAAAATAATTAGGTTGTTACTTTTCTTTTCCCTTATTAAATGTTCTATCTCCTTCTCTAATTTGCCGATTTTTTCTTTTAGTTTTTCGTTTTCCTCCTTGATAGGCATTAGTTTTTCATCCATCCGATCCATAATATTTTTAGTAAGAGATTCTGTTAATTCGATTGTCTGATTTTTCATTTCGAGTTTCATATTTTCAAATAATATTTCAAATTGTCCCTCCATAATGTCCACTCAATTTATGTGGAACGGAACGTAACAGTAAGTAGTAACTTTGGGGTTTCTTTTTCTGGTAACACTATAGTTGATACCAACCGAACCAAGTGACAGTTAGAGTGACATCAAAGTCTCCGTGACAATATACTGACAGTTGAAGTTACGTGCAACTTAATGTCCATTTGAAATTTTCAAAATGGCGGTTGATTAATGTTCTAACCTCGGATGTTGTTGTGGATCTTCAATTTCACTTTACTGGATAGATGTAGAGAGAATTCGACGGATGATATGCCTGAATCTACCACGACACCTGTTGTGTTGTTTTTTAACGGTGTTTATGTACACATGTGGCGTAAAACTTTTTAAATCTTTAATTTACTAGAGGTATAATCACAACGCTGTTAGCACTTTGACAACCGAACCGGAATCCGGAAACATGCAATGGAAAGAAGTATGCTAAATCTGAAAAGATCGGACCGAATAAAAAACCATGTCATCAGGAAAAAGACGAAGGTCATAGACATAACATCCAAAATTAGAAGACTTAAATGGCAATGGGCGGGGCACTTGATAAGAGGCCAAGAGAAATGGAGTAAAATCGTGACACGATGGTACCCTAGAGAAGGGAAAAGGAAAAGGGGCAGACCACAGAAAAGGTGGGATGATGACATTAGGCAAGTTGCAGGAGTAACGTGGAATAGAGTGGCCCAAGAGAGACAGGAATGGAAAAGGTTGGAGGAGGCCTTTGCCGATTGGCAAACAGACCTTCAAAACATTATTAAATACTAGAATAGATTTTTATTATTTAGAATATATTTAACATAATCATAGTTTTTAGTTTCAATACTCTGTAAATAGATAATAGTCTGAATAAAGGGCTTTATTATTATTATTATTATTATTAGTTATGTTGTAGTTGTAATTAAAATATGTTAATCTAGTTCTGAAATTAACTATGTTTATTATAGGAATACATGAACATTTAGTGAAAAAGAAACAGGAGTATTTATTTTAATAAATTGTATTATTTTTAAGAGTACACTTTTTACGTCTTGTCCATACATCTCCTATACATGTAATAAGAATGTAAATCTAAATAAAAATTAATCTAAGTAAAAAAAATTACGCCGATGCCTAGGAATGAGTAATAAAATACATTTTAATCATTTTTAGAAATGTTTGTCTATCTATTTGTTCGAGCACGCTTCACTCCCAAAGTACTGCGTTCAGGATAAAAGCTCACCAAGAAAATTATAAAGTATATCCTCGAGTAACATTTAGTCTTGGTTTCATTAAAATCGGTTAATTAAACTTAATACATTCACATTATATTATTAGTCACTGTTTTATTACATTAGGTTCCACGCGGATGGAGTCGTGGACATGGCTAGTCACCAATGTCCTTAATAGTCGAGGAAAAATAACAAAGGGTCCAAAATTATATAAAAACACGATCTAGTGATGTATGTTCAAAATTCAAAATAAATTACTTCACAATACATACCAAAGATTTGAAAACACCTTAGGTGGCACTAGCACAATCGAACTTTCCATAGACTAACTAACACTCTTCAGTTAGAGACGTTATTAAACTCTACGTGTACCGGTATACTGTTTATTTCTTACCTTATTCAAATTACTGTTTATTTCTTACCTTATTCAAATTATTTTCACTGCAAAATACTTCTGGTGAGGTTTTTTCCGAATCTGTGCAGTGTGTTTTAAATAATCAACCTGATTCATCGTTCGGCATTACATATATCCCAGTTCGGAGTCAACAGGTTTGGAAAAATTTAGAAATACAACTAATGTGTATTATGAATGGCATGACATTGAAAATCAATGTTTTTTTTTTTAATGTTTTGGAGTAAAAACTTTTTAGACGCGTTGAGCGATATTTTTGGCGCGAGATAAATTCATAATTTCGTGTCATGACATGTTAGTAAGCATGACCGGCCGTATTGCGCTTGCGCGGCCTGCGTCACACTAGCGCCGCGTAGTATAGCGGCCTGTGTACTCGTACATGTAATATTGATATTTTGTATTCTGAATGTGCAACCTATCATATGTTTGATTATTCAATAAACTGTATATAATTATTGCTCCGAGTGCCAATAGATGTGAAAACCAGCCTAATGTTAATCATTGCAATATACTAATTATGAAATTTTAATGGTAGAGACTATAATTAATTTAAAAGTTCAAAAGAGAACACAGTTTAAATTCCATTGTTTTGAGTTTTCACTTATGTCGAAAGTCTTTATGACTACCTCGACTTTTTTTTTCGGTACACGCGGCCTGTATTTCTATAAAAAAGTTAATGATAAATAGATTAGTGCCTGTGCGCACTACGGTTTTTCAGCGCATAAATTTTTCTGCGAATATTGTGTTATGTATGGAATTGTATGTTATGTATTTAATTAATGTCAATTGACAGATGTCAATGTAGGTATTTTGAAATAAAGTTAGTTTTTGTTTGGAACTCAACTATGGCGTATCTCTTATTGGCGATTGTGGATAATTAAAGTTTTTTTTGGTGAAGATGACTGTAAATATTACGAACACAGTGTTTCCGGGCCCCTTTAACCCGAAAACTGATAAGTGGCGTAATTATAAGGAACAATTATTGTGTGGTATTGACGCGGCAGGTTATAAGGACATAAATGATGATAAAGTTCGTTCGTTGTTTCTAGCTCAATGTAGAAAAGAAACATATACATTATTGACGTCATTATTAGTGCCATATTAGTGCCCAACTAATGTAAAATTTGCGAAAATAATACGTATTCTCGACCAGTTTTATGAACCAGAAGTCAATGAAATTTTACAAGCCGGGAAATGTCACCAATGAGTGCAACAAAAGCGTGAAAGCGTGCAAGATTATCTTGCAGCAATTTATACAGTAACATCTGAATGTAAGTTTGAAGATTTAAAACGTCAGTTAAGAGATAGATTAGGGATACATGATGTGCGGTTAAGAAGAGAGTTATTGAAAACAAAGTCTTTGACATATGAGACAGTATTACAGATGCGTCTTAACTTTCAAGCATCTTTTGATGATATGTATCCTGAAGTATGTGAGTCAAAACAAACTCTGCCGATGATGGCTGAACCAATGGAGGTAGGTGGGATTAAAGTAAAGGAATGTCGACATTGTACAAGAGTGCATAAATATGGATGTAACGGACAGCAAGCCATGTGCAAGACACTGAATAGTTGAATAGTGAATAGTTATAGGAAGTGAAAGACATGAATTTATTACGGTTTACTATATAATACATATTGTTCTAGTACGTAGACACTCACAGTGTTAGCAATAAGCTATATGGACATTAATGAACGAATAGACAGATCATTTATTAGGAATAAGTATTGTTTGAAACTGTGCAGGATGTAATAAATATATGTCAATGCCACGGTAAACGGAATAAGCACAAAAGAACGAAACCATGTGCCTTATTCATGAAACGGGCGCATCCTAGGGTATCTCGGTTGAGCTGATTTCGATCTTATGCGGGCCACACTCACAGAGTACGTTTATCGGCCCGCCACAGCTGCGAGACCTTTAAATAAGAAATACAAATTTATTAACAAACAGTAATATCATAGACTCTGATCAGAACGGTCACCGAGTAGACTCTAATCGATAGGGTTTAATCGGAATATTGACACGACAGAGTCTAATAAGAACGTAAATAATAAGATCGTAAGACAGTTTGAGTGACTAATATTATAAGAACTTGTGTTAATACAACACATTATACAAATATCACGGATATAGGTGATTTACAACCACCTCGATATTTCTATTCGTAATAATGGAGAACGCTGTCCATTCATGAATGCTAGATGTTATCACTGTAAGAAGTCTGGACACATTGCCAATGCTTATTTGAAAAAGTATTAGAAAGTGTATCAAACACAAGAAACAATAAGTAGGACTTCAGAGAATACCTTGGAAGTGGTCGACGACATGATGGGAATATATGAATGTTCCACTGTTAATTCACTGAATCAACCCCGGCTCACAGTTAACATATTGATTAATGGTGCCCCATTAACTATAGAAGTTGACTCCGGAGCATCAAGATCAATAATATCTGAAGAAACATACAAGAATTTATGGGTTACTCCACCTCAGTTATGGCCATGTAATATGAAACTGATAACTGTGACACGCCAAGAGATTACTGTATTAGCTTCGATCAACAGTAACTAGATATCGGGTCGGCGCGAAAAATACGTCTCGGCAAATAACAGGTCACTTGAAATGTGAGCTTCTATTTTGTTTACTTTGTTTGAAACACAGCCAATGTAAGCACGTTTCACAATGCCGCAGTGTATTCAAAAGATGCAAAAATAATACCCGAAAAAGCAATTAATACGGCCGGAGTATCTTACTTTCGCTAAATACATGTTTAATAAGTTATATTTTAAGATTTAAACTCACAAATAATATCAAATTTTGAACAAAATTACCGATTTTAAACCTGTGGTACAAATGTTTGGCCTAGGCTCTCCAACCACGCACAAACACGCACAATAACAGGAAAAAGTACTTTATTCATTGCGTGTTAAGCTTGAATTCACACTAAATGTTGTTTATGTTGTCTTTCCATTTGTGAGGGGAGTAATTTGTTGCTTTGCTCGTTTTATCGTAAGTATTAGATAATATTATGAACATTTGTGACTTTATCACTAGATGTTATGGTTGTAATTAGGTTGAACTTAAAACTCTTTTAAAACTTTTTTCTCCCTTTCTTAGTAAACAAATAGCTACACATAAGTATATATTTACGCGGACAGCTTTTAGCTTCGATTTTGTACGTGATCCTTTATCTAGTTATTGTTGATCGAAGTGTATTAGGCATGGTGAAAGTGAATGTGGTATTGGAAAATAAGGAAGCTCTTTGTGATGTCATGGTTGTTTGTGGGAAAACACCTAACTTATTAGATCGGAATTGATTTAAACAACTGTGTCTTTACGTAGGAGGATTGTGTTGGACAAATGATGAAATATCTGTATTAATGCAAGAATTTCCAGAGTTATTTAAGCAGAATCTTGGAGAGTATAAAGGACTAGAAGTGTCACTGCATGTACATGCAGATTTGGTTCCAAAGTTTATGAAAGCAAGGCCAGTTCCTTTTCCCCTAAAACAACAAGTGAATGATGAATTAAATCGTATGATAGAGGAGGGAGTATGGACTCCAGTCAGATACTTTAAATGGGCCACACCTTTAATAATCGTTAATAAGATGATGGTTCACTTCGGATATGTGGTGATCATCGGGCAACGGTAAATACGGCGATATATGTTGATACATATTACATATCCTTTACCAACAACAATGGAAGCATTTGTGAGATTGAGTGGTGGTAGAGTATTCATTAAATTAGACCTCAAACAGGCTTATACACTGCTGAAAGTTGATGAAAACACTGCTGAATTGTTAACATTAAATACACCACTAGGACTCATGAAAATGAATAGGCTGGCTTTTGGAGTAAATGCCGCACCAGTAATTTTTCAGCGTATTATGTAATCAGTGTTAATAGATTTAAAGGGGATGCCATGTTTATTGGATTATGTAGCTGTAGATATATACAGGAACATAATCAGAGTATTCTTAATTCATATTCAATATATTCAAAAATGTATTTTTGCATCAGACAATATAACATTTTTGGGTCATATGATTGATGGTGATGGATTCATCCTTCTCCTACGAAGGTAAAGGATGTCATGGAGAAACCGGCACCGACAAATAAGGAGACTTTACGTGCGTTTTTAGGATATATAATCCTATATGTTATATAAACTTATATGAAAAATTCTTGCCACACAAATCTATAATACTGGAACCATCGTATGGGTTGCTTGAACCAAGAAGAAAATGGGTGTGGAATGAGCAAGAGGAAGCTGCATTTGCGAAAGCAAAGGAAGTACTCTCTTCAGATCAAACTTTGGTAGGATATGATTTAAACATTCCTTTTATTGATTGATAGCCATAGCAAATGGATTGAAGCAGAAATAGTGACATCTATGAGCAGTACTATGGTTGTAACTATCTTGAGGAAAATGTTTAGTTCACAGGGTTTACCGGATGTGATTGTGTCTGATAATGGGAAAGCTTTTAGCTTTGAAGAATTTAAGGCCAGGCCAAAAGGACATATAATCGGAAATGGCAGCACAAAACACACCTACTAGGATTGTTCGGAGCAATCAACCCGTTTTGATGCGTATATATGGGTCTGGGGGAAAATGGCTGAGGGCCATTGTAGAGGTATGCGAAGGCCCAAGCACATATAGAGTGAGGACGGAAGATGGGCAACTTTATCGTAGACATGCTGATCAGTTGTTGTCGAAAGCCCAAGTAGACTGGAAAAAGACTTATAGAGATCAATGAAAGACCAGCATGGGATGAACCAGATAATCTTGTTCATTCCGAACCACTAGCAACTTCGCCAGCTCCAGATATCGATATACCAGATCCACAGGTTTGGCCTGATATTATTGGCATAACCACGTAGTTAATTTTGATTGTTTTTCAATTATATTTTGAATTTAGATAAGGAGGTATGTTATGTATTTGATAAATGTCAATTGACAGATGTCAATGTAGGTATTTTGAAATAAAGTTAGTTTTTGGTTGGAACTCAATTATGGCGTATATTTTAGTATGGAAGCGCGCGCACTACGGGCGAAATTCCGCACCGGTTACAAGATTCACAGCTACGGAAAAAATTCCGCGTGCAAGGTTACCGACTTATGCAATTTCCCCCCAAATTTAGAGAATAAATAAGCGAAACTGGATTCTTTTGGGGTCCATATTTTAGGGGTTTTTAATTAACGAGTATAGATAGATTTTGAGATAACACAATACGGACAATCATATTTATGACCTATCACTGTTCTTTTTTTGCGAACGTAATGTTCAAACATGCATTTTCTATTCAAAATTTTGTCAAAAATAATTTTAAAATTAGGTTTTCTATCGAAATGCTGAAAATTTTGATGACGGTCTGATTTAGATTGCAAAGTAATGATACATATTGTGTAACGTTTAATCCTTCCACTAAAATGTTAATTTAGTTAATATGCAAATGTATAACGTAAACGTGCCAGTTATATACATTATAAGATCAAGATGTCGAGTTTATAATAAAATACATATGAAATTATTTAAATAATTATGGATATATAAACAAAGAAATGTTGCTTCTATGAAATAATGAATTGAAAGTGATTGCCAATACCGAAAAATTAATATGTAGGTAATAAAAATTGTACATGATTTTTATTAAAAAAAATATTTCTAATCTATTTCACTAATAAATTCCCTACGAAATCGAGCAATTGAAGACATTTTATTTGTAAATATATTTACTGAAATTACCTGACATGAAACATTTTTCTTGAAAATCATTTTAACGAATCAATTATTTAAAAAAAATTGCATTAAAAAAAGTGCTATTTCCATAAATATATACCTTGTACTAATTATTTTTTAAGACATTTCCACTTTAACTTTAGAGGTAAGTATTTTTTTGTGAGTTGGTATCACCGTACGCTAGTCAAGTCAGCAGTCAGTCGTACTTGAACCGCGAAGGAGAGATGTCGTCGGAATGCGCTTCCGATTACGATGACGCGATGGGTTCGCAGGTGGTCGCCGATTTCAATATTGATGCATTAATTATAAAGGTTCAGAACAGATCAGCAAGTTATCAAATTGTCAAATGATTGTATATTCATTCTGTAGTACTCAAAAAAATTTTTTGGATACATACATAAATCATTATCATTACATAGTATAAAACAAAGTCCTCTACCACGTCTGTCTGTCTGTCTGTTCGCAATAAACTCAAAAACTACTGAACGGATCTTCATGCGGCTTTCACCAGTGCATAAAGTGATTCATGAGGAACATTTTGGTATATAATTTGTCAAGGATTGTTTTATAATCAGGGCGGGACAACGTCTGCCGGGCCCGCTAGTATTTTATAAAAAAGAAACCCTTTATAGGTCTTAGTGCTGTTATTGGATGTACCCAATATTGCTTTCATTTGTGTTTTTTGTATCTTTTAATAATAAATAAACGCTAACTCGGACTTTGGTTTTGTAATCCATGGCCGTGTTTCTTCCACGACGATAATAAAACAAATGAGTAAGGCCGAGCGCGCACTAGTTGCGGTGCGGTTTTTATTCCGGACCGGAAAAAAATCCGCAACATAAGCCTCGCACATTACGGTAGACTTTCCGCAAATTACGTCATTCATTTTACGATCGTCGTGGAAGAGTGTTTCTTCCCATGGATTACAAAACCAAAGTCCGAGTTAGCGTTTATTTATTATTAAAATATACAAAACCAAAGTCCGAGTTAGCATTTATTTATTATTAAAGGATACGAAAAAAACACAAATGAAAGCAATAGTGGGTACATCCAATAACAGCACTAAGACCTATAAAGGGTTTCTTTTTTATAAAATATAATGATTTATGTATGTATCCAAAATTTTTTTTTGAGTACTACAGAATGAATATACAATCATTTGATAGCTTGCTGGTCTGTTCTGAACCTGTATAATTAATGCATCGAATTATCGAAATCGCCTACCACCTGCGAATCCATCGCGTCATCGTAATCGTATGCGCGTGCCGACAACATCCCTCCTTCGCGGTTCAAGCACTACTGACTCGACTAGCGTACAGTGATAACAACTTACAAAAAAATACTTACCTCTAAAGCTAAAGTAGAAAAGTCTTAAAAATAATTAATTAGTACAAGGTATTTCGAAATTGCACTTTTTTTAAATGCACGTTTTTTTAAATAACTACTTCATTCAAATGATTTTCAAGAAAAATGTTTCATGTCAGGTAATTTCAGTAAATATATTTACAAATAAAAATGATAGTTTATTGGTTAACACCATGTCATGAATTTATTAGTGAAATAGATTAGAAATATTTTTTTAAATAAAAATCATGTACAAGTTTTATTACCTACATATAAATTTTTCGGTATTGGCAATCATTTTCAATTCATTATTTTATAGAAGCAACATTTCATTGTTCATATATCCATAATTATTTAAACAGTTTCATGAGCACTATATTTATATTTTATTATGAAATCGACATGTTGATCTTATAATGTCTATAACTGGCACGTTTACGTAATACATTTGCATATTAAATAAAATAACATTTTAATGGAAGGATAAATATTACACAATATGTGTAATGTGTGATGCAATCTAAATCAGACCGTCATCAAATTTTTCAACACTTCGATAGAAAACCTAATTTGAAAATTATTTTTGACAAAATTTTGGATCGAAAATGCATGTTTGATCATTGCGTTCGCAAAAAAGAACAGTGATAGGCCATAAATATAATTGTCCCTATTGTGTTATCTCAAGTCTATCTATACTCGTTAATAAAAAACGCTTAAAACATGGACCCCAAAAGAATTCAGTTTCACTTATTTATTCCCTAAATTTGGGGGAAAATTGCATAAGTCGGTAACCTTGCACGCGGATTTTTTTCCATAGCTGTGAATCTTGTAAGCGGTGCGAAATTTTGCCCGTAGTGCGCGCGCTTCCATACAATTCCATACGTTACAAAATTTGTGGAAAAAATTTATGCGGTGAAAAACCGTAACGCGCGCAGGCACTAATTTGCGGAAAGTCTACTGTAATACGCAGGGCTTATGTTGCGGGTCCAGAATAAAAATCGCACCGCAACTAATGCGCGCTCGGCCTAAGGAGTAATTGCATATAATTCCTTTAAACCAAAATAATCATACGATGACATACAGAAAGATTCAATATCAAAGAAGTTCGAAGACACTCAAAGCTATATTTGAAGGAAATGTTAGATCATTCTATTTGCTGTTCATTTCTCACATGTTATTGTATTTTAACGTATGTACGACGCACGTTGATGACACACGAAGTGTAAATATGAAGAGGTGGTGCTAATTCAACATTCCATAGGATTACCTGTTTATTTAATTTTTATTATGTGAATGATTTATAGGTGATATTCTTGGCCTTTACAAACTTTTTGCCCACGGGTCGAATTTAACCATGATCTCGTTGCTTGCCGAACTAGTCGATCGCGATGTATATGTGTACGAAATAATATAAAAATCGAGTCTGTAATTCACACACAGTAGGAGGGAAACTTAGTCGTAGCCGGACTTGAGGCTGGGGGGACTCCTCATTGCATAGGTCCGGCAGACAGACGAGGGGAGACAGCTGGAGTGTACCCAGTGTGTCTCCGTATTAGGTAGGAGCCCGGCGGAAGGTGGCCGTTGGGGCGGCTCTCTAAGGTGTTTAGCCTAGTATGATCCCTTGCCCCGCCCCAACAAAATGGTCTGTCGGTACACCGTGGGGTCTCCCCCGTGAGAGTGGGTATCCAAGACGGATCTCCCTACGTTAATAACAAAAAAAAGGAGGGAAACTTAGTATTCTGATTAATTTTTACGAAATGAGATGAATACATTATGGAGGAGGAGATGAAAACATTAGCGTTCAGCAATAACTTGTAATATTTTAATATATATTAACAATGTTAATAACAATATACAATATGAGAATAATTTTTAAAAGTGCGCGATATTCGCTACGATTTATCAGAAAATAATGTGCTATAGATTTCAACGTTTCTTTCTCTCTTCCTCCCTTTGTATATATTTCGAGTACATTAAGAATATACTATCTCATTCTCTCACAACCTAAAACCTATATATACATTTATAGGTATATATTTTTCGTTACATATTTTTACTTGATATAATCCAATTCACAGCGTCACAAAAGAAGTTACACTCCCAAAATGAAACCTGAACATAATTAAAAAATAAATTTGAACTAGAAATTTTAATGCAATTTAAATCAATCTGTACGTCACAACAAACAATGTTATCAATATAGTTAATTTCGGGAGCGTTTCAAGTCACTTTTTAAAAACTACAAGTCGATTTGACATCGTTCTTCTAAGAGTGTCGATGTTAAACTTTTATTCTATATCTTAAACCTACGATCGATTCGATACTAACTAACTTATATCTTATTCTACTTATCCTAAACGTGCTGACCTAGCGTCTGGGAACCTTCCTGTGGGAAGAACAATAGTTATGCTTAACTCAACTGATACATATATGATACGGGTACATGGGAATATAAGTATATCTCCACTTTTCAAAATGTTGTCATGTCTTCAAGAATAAAATTAAAAAATGTACATGCTCAGAGGTGGGAAAAGAATATTACCCTTATTTAAATCATTCGTCAAAGTTAAAGGAACTTCAGAATTCTCGACGGACAACTATCTTTATGATGCATAATTTTATAGCTGATGACATTTGACATATTCATTGATATTATTTTATGGAAAAATCAATTTTAATAAATATCGAATCTGAAACCTGTTTCATTGTATAAGGATAAACGCTCGCTTCTGGTTCGAGTACATTAAAAGATTAGCTATTATTTTTAATGATCTGTAAAATATAAAAATAATTAATATAGATAAGACATAACAACATACTGTTATAGACCTTTCTATGGTTTACAATTCTGTAAACAAGCGCACGAAAATATTATTACGACTTGATTACAATACACTGACTTTTCTTTACATAATATAAATATAAAATGCATACCTACACTGATATTATAAAGCTGGAGGGGTTGTTTGTTTGGTTCAACGCGCTAATCTCAGGAACTACTGGTCCGAGCTGAAAAATTCTTTCAGTGTTACATAAATCATTTATCGAGGACAGTTATATATCATAACGCTAAGACCAACAGGAGCATATCACCAATGAAGAATGTTTCAAAATCGGGATTTTTTCCCTTTTGAGAGCTTCTGCTGCGTTTTAGCGTTAGCCTAAAGTAACTATTCCACGCGGACGAAGTCGCTGGCAGAAGCTAGTGTTTTATGTAAAAACGATTCGGAATTTATCCGCTAAATGGTAATGAACACCGTATTAAAATCCGTTTCTTAATTCAGAAGAACTAGGGAAACATACAGACAGTCGTTTTTCCACCGTCATCATACGATGCGAAATATGACAACTTTAAACATTTATTTTTACATGACGTAAATTTGTTTATCCATTTAGCAAATCATTGGAAACTTTGTATTTTCCTGACAATACCAAACAAGCAAAACGTTTCTGTAAAAAGGCAGTATGTTGTGTTTTGGCATTATTTATTACTGGCTTTTGATTGCAGAAAACATCGATAGAGGATACCAAAAGGTTATAAAATTAAAACGCTTCCTCGCTGTCTTATTTAAAGTGATCTGCGAAATCCAAGAAAATAGCCCACAAACAATAGTAATCTTGACGCAGATGACTTTGTAGGAAAGTGTTTGTGATCTAGTTAATAGAAGAGAAAGAAATAATTTAAAATGCTCGTAGCTTCCTATCTTTGCTAGAATTCAAGCTCCGTAGTAATATTTTCCATCAACTTCACTTGTGCATAATAATTAAACTATATTACACAAAATACCACCAATATAACAAAATATAGAGCTAAATAACATAAGATTATGAATAAAATATAAAATTCACTAAATGTCAGTCATTCCCAGATCCCGCCAAAAACTCTCAAAATACGGTTTTTACCATTTAGAAAAAAAAAAGTATAGATACTGTTATCAATATATTAACATATTGTGAGAGTTCCCAAAAATCTGCCACTATTGTCTCTTCATATAGTAATATATGGAAATGAAACAATGTGTGTGTTGTTATGTAAAAAGAAAGTGTTTATTCGTGAATCACAATTGAGTATGACCAAACGGAAAATGATCTTGACACCGCGATGTAGAATAACACATAATACATGACAGCGACATCTAGTATCGGATAGCCGAAGCACTGTAATTACATCTTGTGAGAAAATAAAGTTATATAGCAATGAACATACCGCCCGCCATGGACAGAATGTCCATTCACAGGTGTAAAATACAAAATTATGTTACTCCAATCATATTATACAAAATGATTAAATTATGTTGTTCCAATTATACAAAATTAAAGTCTACACAAATTATTACATTAAATTCAAAGTAGTTATATGCACCCCTCGATATAATGGACTGTAGTTAACAAGAAATGAACAAAAAATATAACATACTTTAAACAAGATAACATTAAATTAACAATTTTTATTCGGCAATTGGCAATACAATCAATTTGGATACAGGTCGTTTGATTATTGAACCTTTGCAACGTAAGGATACTACTCTTGTCACACCGTCAGAACCAGTGTGTTTGTCTGTGATTAAGCCATACAGCCACCGTGCTGGAGGTAAATTATCCTCTACCACTAAAACGACATCACCCACATTGGGACCTGGCACATGGTGCGACCATTTGTATCTTTGTTGAAGCTGGTTGAGATATTCTCGTGACCATCTTCGCCAAAATTCTTGGGTCAAACGTTGCATTAAATGCCACCTTTTGAGTGAGCTGATGTTTGCATTTTCGTAGTTATTCTCGGGTATGAGCAACAATGGTTCACCTATCAATAAATGACCTGGCGTGAGGGGACTAGAATCTTCTACGTGATTACTGATCTGACTAATAGGCCTCGAATTCAAGCACGCTTCTATTTGGGCTAGTACAGTGGTCATTTCTTCAAATGTGAGGGTATGGGTACCTATCACCCGTTTTAAATGGTACTTCGTGGACTTTACTCCTGCCTCCCAAAGTCCTCCAAAGTTTGGAGAATGAGGTGGGATGAAGTGCCATTTGGTACCATTCATAACCAACCAGTCGGCAATCTCCGCTGCTACAGATGATTTTGCTTGGGAGAACAACGCCTTCAACTCCTTGTCAGCTCCAACAAAGGTAGTCCCGTTATCACTCCAGAGCTCACCACAATTACCTCTACGAGCTGTGAAACGTTTGAATGCTGCGATGAAAGCTTGTGCTGTCATGTCACTCACAACTTCAATGTGTATGGCACGTGAGACCATACAAATAAATAAGCAGATATAACCTTTAGTGGAGTGATAACCGCGACCCTTCGTTGTTCTAATGCTAATAGGTCCTGCATAATCAACACC
This sequence comes from Antheraea yamamai, assembly GCA_036509395.1. NCBI lineage: Eukaryota > Metazoa > Arthropoda > Insecta > Lepidoptera > Saturniidae > Antheraea > Antheraea yamamai. The sequence continues at coordinate 11,733,510 of AP028453.1, forward strand.
ACTTTGGTAGAAGGGACGCCCAGCGTTCAATCTGACTGACGGTAATTGACCCATTAATGGAGGGTTGATTCGACGAGAATTACGAAGACAAGTTACACATTTACGAAAATATTGTCGAACGGCACTTTTAGGATCTATGATCCAATATTTGGATCTCAAGTAACTAAGCATTAATTGGGGTCCTCCGTGCATTGTACGTTCGTGAGCATCAGCGATTAACAATGTTGTGAAGTGTGATTTTTTAGGAATAATCACAGGGTGCTTCATGTCTTCAAGGATATTTGCCCTGTGCAATCTACCGCCCACTCTCAAGATCTGATCTTCGTCAAGATAAGGACTGAGTGAGGTAAGTTTTCCTTTCTTATTTAATTTTTCTTTCATTTTCAGGCTATTCATTTCAGCTTCAAAATGTTGATGTTGACACATCTTTATGCAGGTAAGTATTGCTTTATTTATTTCTGTATTAGTTAAGTTAACTGTAGGGTTCAAGTCTTTTGGTTTTAAGAATCTTTTACAATACGCAATAACTCTAATCATCCTTCTTAATGACGAAAATCTAGACATTATATCATCTTTAGGAATGTCTATTACTGCATAACAATTAACCTTTGTCTTTCTTTCTTCTAAATTAGTTTCGTCTTTTGTTTCTTTCACGTAATTTATAGTATCATTTTTTAACCATGTGGGGCCATTTTTCCACAGATTAAGCTGCAAATATTCTGCGGGGTCAATGCCTCTGGATGCGCGATCTGCGGGATTGTCTTTAGATTGCACGTGCGACCACTGGGAGTTATCCATGACGGTGAGTATTTCCGAAACCCTATTTCCAACAAAGGTCTTCCACCTGCTGGGGTGGCTACTCAGCCATGCAAGTACGACTGTAGAGTCAGTCCACGCGTGTATATGTTCCTTGGGAACATTCAAGGTGCCCGCAACCTCACAAACCAACCGTGCGAGGAGAACCGCACTGCACAATTCCAGACGCGGAACTGATATTTGTTTGACCGGAGCAACCTTAGTCTTTGATGTCACGAGACTGATGTGAATATGACCATTCCTGTCAATAGACCGTGTATAGACAACTGCGGCGTAAGCGATGGTTGACGCATCACAAAAACCATGCAATTCAAGACATCTATCAGACTCCCGAGTTTGTATCCATCTAGGAAGAGTGAAATTTGTAAGTTCATGAAGATTGTTTCGAAATTTGATCCAATCCATTAATAGAGAAGAAGGCAACTCATCGTCCCAACCGATTCCTGATAACCAAAGACGTTGGATGAATACCTTAGCGGTGGTAATCACCGGAGCTATCCAACCGAGAGGATCATACAAACGAGCGATGTCGGATATCACTCGCCGCTTAGTCACTGGAGTTTCCAATTTCAAAAGTTTAACAGAATATTGAAACTCATCTAAATTTCTATTCCAAGTTAACCCTAATATTTTTGTAACGGTATCAGTCTTAAACTCTACGATTTTCTCTATTTCTGAGATGTTAGTACTTTTAATTTTATTCAAAAGTTCATCGCTGTTACTTGACCACTTCTGCAATTGAAAACCTCCGCGACCAAGCAGTTGATTCATTTGATGGTATATTCTTTCGCCTTCATTAACTGATTGGCAACCGGTCATCAGATCATCGACGTAAAAATCCGTTAATACGCGGTTTGACACGAGTGGAAAATCATTTCCCTCGTCGTAAGCTACTTGTTGAAGAGAACGTACCGCCAAGTAAGGAGCTGAGGATGTGCCGAATGTGACGCGCAACAATCGGTAATGTTGTAACTCGGAGTCTGGATCATTTCGCCACAGAATCCGCTGATAATCTACATCTTCCTCAGATACCTTGACCTGTCGGTACATTTTGATGATGTCCGCGGAAAGGCAAATGGGATGGCAGCGCCACCTCATGATAATCTGACGCAAGTCTGGTTGCAAAGTAGGGCCAACCATTAAGTCATCATTTAATGAGACACCATTGCATGCTGAACAAGATGCGTCAAAAACAACCCTAACTTTGGTTGTACTCTTATCAGTACGTACTACTGGATGATGCGGTAAATATACGGCATCAGTGTTTTCTAACTCTGCTTGTGGAACTAATTCAAGGTGACCTAATTGAATATATTCATTGATTACAGCCGAATACTCCAATTTGAGTGCAGGGGATTTTAGCAGTCTTCGTTCCAGCATGAGAAACCGTTTCCGAGATACCGCTTCAGTGTCACCATACTTGCATTTTGGATCACCGGACTTAAACGGTAACTTGACAACGTAGCGACCATTTTCATCCCTTTTGAAGGTATTGCGGTAGAAATGTTCACACTTCTGTTCTTCTTCAGTCAACAATTTTCGGACTGAAGTTGCATCAGACTCCAATTCCCAAAACCTTTTCAAGAGATCGTTGACTTCTGGTCTAACTATCGCATTACAGACTACTGGAATGGATGGTGGAGTGATTTCTCCTGATAAAATCCACCCTAACGTGGTCTTCTGGGCCACGAGCGTACCTGGTGAACTCTTGACTAAGCCATCCAACATAATAGCACCGACTATTCGAGTGCCCAATAACAAATCTATCTTACCTGGTAAGTGATAAGTTGGATCTGCTAGTTCAAGAGTTGAAAAAGGTTGTAAAACTTGCACAATTTTCCTTTCGGGAAGATGTGAAGTGAGTTTTTTTAACACATAAGCATCGACATATAAAACAAAAGAAGGATCTAGGCGTGACTGCAGTTTAAATTTAACCGTCCATCTTGAGGGAAGAACATTTCCCTCGTCATCGCCCAGCCGAGATATGTCGATGTGAACCGGAGTTTTCTTCAGACCGAGAAGCTGTACTGTAGCCTCCGTGATAAAGGAGACTTGAGAACCTTGATCTATCAAGGCTCTTAAAACAAAAGCAGTCCCAGCTTGTGACTCGACCTTGACCAAGGCTGTTGGTAACAACCCTTGGTTGGGAACATTGGTATAACAACATATATTTTGGGGATCCTGATTTTGAGAAGAACTGGCTATTGCTGCAGTTCCTATCTTCTTTTCAACCGAAACATCAACAGCTTCAGTTGAATTGACTTTCTTAGGGTGAAGAAGTGAGTGATGTCGTTTGCGGCAAATACGACAATTTGTGGTTTGACGGCAAGAATAAACTGTGTGACCTTGTGATAAACAATTGAAACATATTTTATTACTTTGAGCAAATTCGCGACGATCGTCAGTATCCTTTTTTGCAAATTGTCTACAATTATACAATTTATGATCAGCCGAACAGAATATACAACATTGAGAAGCAACATGAAAAGTTTTTACATTATTATAGCGATTTTGATTTGATTTGGCAGCCTTGGGATCCAAAAATTCAATTGATCGAAAACGTTGTTCCAGAAATTCGCTAAATTGGATATACGTAGGAATTTTAGTACCACAATCTGTATTAACTTTAACTTCCCATAATCTACGAGACTCATTATCCAACTTGTTACTAATTATGTGCACCACTATGACGTCCCAGGTACTGATATCTATATCTAAACCTTGTAGCCCCTTGAGACATTCATTAGTAGTATCCAATAATAGTTTAATCGCATTTGCTGATTCTGAAGTTAATGTTTTTTGACTTAATAATTTTTGTAATATACAATTGGCAAGATGACGTTTATTGTGATATCTGTGTTCTAACTGATCCCAGCATACCTGATAATTCGCTGATGTAATTGGCACATGTCGAACTAATTGTTCAGCTTCGCCCTTTAAATATCCCTTTAAATAGTGAAGCTTTTGCACACTATCTAAACTGTTATTTTTGTGAATTAGGGATAAAAATAAATCGCGAAAACTTGTCCACTCGGTATAGTTACCGCTAAACGACGGAATGGATATTTTTGGCAACTGTACTGAACAATGAGTTTGACCGTCTGCTTCCTTTACAACGGGACTAACATGTTGTGAAGGCAATTTAGCCTTAAGTTCGGACTTATACATAATGTATTCTTCTTCTGTGAACTCATAAATACTATCTTTAAAATAATTATAATCTTTCAATTCATCTGAATCACACTTGGTGATTATTTGTTGGTGTGTATTTTCGAACTTATTCCAATAACTATCCAAAACTTCTATACGCGTTTCAATATAAGTGACAGTCACTCTGTCTTTAGGAGACTTCTTAAAGTTTGACCTAGCATTAACAATTTTCGACTTAATGTCGTTTTGTATATTAAAGTAGGAATCCATGTTAAAATGTGATACCAAAACAAATATAAAGTTCGAGACAAAATAAAGTTGGAAGATACAATCTAAATACACAATGAATTAAATCGAATTATTAAAATTACAGTTTGGATATAACATACAATAAATAACAAAGAGTTTAAACAAGTTTGACGTTATTAATAATTGATGGCCGAAGTAATATGTCTCTTGAAACACAATCACAAATATGTTCAAAGTCGCTGACGAATTTACAAAAAATATTCTAAGTGTCTGATAAATTCACAAATTTTTCTAAGTGTTTGGGACATCAGTAAAAAATCGGGCATAGGTTCCCCGTCGCAACACTTTTTCTTAAATTATTCTAAGTCCCATGCAATTTATATTGAAATTTACTAAGTCCAAGGATTTTAACTATTATTTTTGAAGTTACAATTCAATTTACTTTTAAATTTATCAAGTTCAAGAATTTGAAGAATTTTTCTAAGTCACGATTCTCGAAAAATAATATAAGAGTACTCACAGTTTTTCACTTTACACTCACTCACTGACACTTGTAGTAGCTTCAACAACGCTCCATCACTGAGCGCGGTGGACTCGTTCGCGCCTTGTCGCTCCGCTGACGTTGTGACTGCACCACTCTGAATGCTTTTCCCTCCTGATGTCTTGTTGACACCCCAACGCCAGTTTCCGCTTGTGAATTCACCTGCTGTTGTTGTAGACCACCTTCCTGGTACTGTTACGCACTTATCAGCATCAACTCCAAACGTCATCAGTAGCAATCCACTACTATGTTGACGCGAACGCCCTCTTGAGGCTGGACTACTCAACCGGTAATTGTGAACATTTGGCTCGAACAAGGACCAATGTGAGAGTTCCCAAAAATCTGCCACTATTGTCTCTTCATATAGTAATATATGGAAATGAAACAATGTGTGTGTTGTTATGTAAAAAGAAAAGTGTTTATTCGTGAATCACAATTGAGTATGACCAAACGGAAAATGATCTTGACACCGCGATGTAGAATAACACATAATACATGACAGCGACATCTAGTATCGGATAGCCGAAGCACTGTAATTACATCTTGTGAGAAAATAAAGTTATATAGCAATGAACACATATGGATAAAAAGTCTGTACCTTCATCGCAAAAAAAACCCTCTTTGACACAGTTCCTAAACTGGCTTCAAAAAAATTTGGTGTTCTTAACCGAGCAGGGCAGTATTTCACACCGGGTCACCGCCTTCAGCTTTATAAAGCGCAAGTCCGTCCACATATGGACTACTATTCTCATCTCTGGGCTGGAACACCTCAATGTCACCTACTTCCTCTTGACCATATCCAATGTCGAGCGCCTCGAATCATCGGCAACCGGGTGCTTTCTTTAAGGCTCGATACTTTGGCGCTTCGTAGAAACGTTGCGTCGCTTTGCGCCCACTATATCCTGTACTACCACGGAGAGTGTTCTGAATAGCTGTTCGAACTAACACCTGCTGCTGAGTTCCGTTACAGAACGACTCGTCTCGGACTGAAATTCCATCAGTATCATTATCATTAGAAGTACTCCACTGTGCGGCTCTCACGTTCGTTTTTTCCGCCGACGTCATTTCTCTAGGACGAACTCCCAGGGGCAGTGTTTCCCGACCATTACAATTTACCATATTTCAAGAAAAGAGCCTACTGCTTTCTCAATGGCCGGTAAGCATCTGTGGTTCCTCTCGTGTCGCTGGTGTCTATAGGCGGCGGTGATTATAAGGGTTGATTTGGACGACTGGTCTAAATGATTGTGTATCCAGTAGTACTAATTATACGTATTCTTAGCATAATAGCACCACCATTCAGCCACGTGCTGCAGTACAACATGAGTGGTATTACAGCGCTGATTATCAATGGGGAGTCATAGCAATAGACATGTAGCCGGGGGCTAAACATAAATATTACATTGAATTGCTACTGAATTAGACAGATAGGATTACCACGAATTTCTTATTACTACCGCAACAGATTTTAAACCAAATCTGTTTTAATCATAATTGAGTTTATATATCTAAACTAGCGGGCCAGGCTCACGTTGTTCCGCCCTGACAATTAAATAAAACCTTAACAAATTATATACTTAAACTGTCCTTGAAAATCACTTTATGTACTGGTGAAAACCGCATGAAAATCCGTTCAATAGTTTTTGAGTTTATCACGAATAGACAAACAGACGTGACAGAGTACTTTGTTTTATATAATGATAGAACAAAACTATGTGATACTGGTATTACCATAATAACACAACTGGATATAAGTTAAACTAAGTAGAATGTTGTTCCGGTCAGATAATACATACATTCTGTATGCAACAGTATATAAAAATAGATTTTTGAAGTGAAAACTTCGTTAGGCGTGTTGAGTGGTATTTTTGGCAGGAGATAAAATTATAATTTCGCGTGATGACATGATATGTGCTAGTAAAGCGTGACCAAGCACCAGACTAGCGACTTGTGTACATATAATATTGATGCTCTGTATTGAGACTGTGCAGCCCATTATATATTCGATTAATTAATAAACTATATAAAATGTATATAATTTTTGCTTCGTGTGCCAATACATGACAAAACCAGACTAATGATAATAATTTCAATATACAAATTATGATATTTAAATAATTCATAATATAATCCATTTCAAAATTCAAAAGAGAACAATTATTTCATTATTTTGAGTTTTCTCTTCTGTCGGCACTCCTTATAACTGTCTAGAGTTTTTTTTTAAACAGAATTTTACTAAACGCCGAGACAAAATTGTGTTTATCTTGGTTACGCAAACTTGGTTATTCAAGGCGAACTCGCGTAATAGCTACGTGTGACAGGGGACGTACGTTACAATTTTTTAAATTAGATACACCGTTAAACAATACCGTAACGAGACTAGGGATTTCAAGGATGACATTACAAGAACGATTGTCAGTAAATCATATCTCAACACTGTTTTTAGAAACTCGTATTGTGTTTTCCTAAATGTGCCTTTAATTCCGCTTTTCTTTCTTTTATCTGATCTGTGTAGGTTGGCATGTCATGTTTCCTTCCTGCACTCTGCTCTGTTAACTTTCATTCCAATATTCACACCTTTGGAACTCTCGACGTCGGAATGGTTCATAACGTGCATATAATCCGGCCTTTCCACTGTCAGTATAATTCCTTGCACAACTCATTCGTAACATAATCGTCCACTTTATATGAATTCCCTTATTACTTATCACATGTCTACGCTAACCAGTTATTCTGTTTTGTGCTATTTTAATACTTTTCTTGATATAATCATTCCTAGCTTTATTTATCTATTTCGATGAGTACACTTGAATTTTAACATTTACTTTTTTGTCAGTTGCAATCGTCTTTCATTAATCAGATCTATACAAATATTGAAGTGTGTCTGTCAAGCTGACCTTAATCTTTGTCACCAAAATTATATTGAAGTTCAAATATGTTTAAAAAAAGTCGAGGTAGTCGTAAGCACTATCGACAGAAGTGAAAACTCAAAACAATGATATGGTCTTTTTTTTCTCGAACTGACTACACTATTGACCTAACAAGGTCTTAACAGCGTCACTGGACTACTAAAGCGAGCGCCCAAAGCACTCAGCCGATTTTATTTGACAACTAGCTCAAGGATGCACGGCACACCTCGGCTTGGGCTGTTGTTTGATACATGCAATTCGCGACGTATGACAATGAAATGTTCTTTTTTAAATTTTCATATCAATGATAGTGTGAATGACAATATTGTGAGGTGTAGAGTGATCGGTACTCTAAAGTATTTTTATCACCTGAAAAATTTTCTCCCAGTTAAAACGAAAACCTTGCTAGTGAAATCTATAATATTTCCTATAATTGACTATGACGATGTGTGCTTTTACGATCTGAACGCTGACCTTCTTAACAAACTTGACAGATTACTCAACAATTGCATTCGATTTGTTTTTAATCTTCGTAAGTATGACCGTGTATCGAGCCATCGTTCAGAGCTTAATTGGTTGTCCATACGCCAGCGTCGGAGTTTGCGGGATTTGACAACTCTGTATTCTCTTCTATTTTCTCCCAACACTCCCTCTTACTTAACTCCACATTTTCAGTTTTTATGCTCTAATCATGACCTTAACCTTCGCTCTTCTAATAATCTTATTCTTTGCTGACCTGTCCATACCTCTGGTCTTGTATATTCCTCTTTCTATATCCAATCTATTCTCCTATGGAATGCGCTTCCTTATGAAATCAGGATGTCATCTAACCGTTTCAGTTTTAAAATCAGAGTACGTCGGCTTTACCAGTGTCATTTAGCAGAATTATCTGGTTAATGTTGTATTTAGTACTTGATATTGACTTATTATACTTTTATTTATTGTATTGATATTTATGTATGATGTTGTTACGTGTATGTATTGTATATGTGTAGTATATATGTAGTATATTGGTGTTGATATTTTATTTATATATTGTGTGATATTAAATAGGTTAAACATAATTTTATAAAAACCTCACCAACATTTATCTCTGCATCACCTAATGGTTGACTGGCAGAGAATGCCTTCGGCATTTAGTCCGCCACTGCGTATTTAACGCATAATGTGTAAATAAATAAATAAATATTGAAATTTCAGAATGTGTTTATTGAGATTATTAACTTTAGTGTGGTTTTCATATGTATCGGCACTCGGAGCAATAATTATATACATTTTTATAAAGTCTATTAACCAATCAGCCCCTATACTACGCGTCGCCATTCTGACGCAAGCCATTGTCTAGTTTAGAAGAACTGAGGTAACACACAAATAGACATACTATTTTATAGTATTTATAGATACTATAATATGCAAATTGACATATTTCTCGTAATACTACTACTATAATTAATAGGCTATGACAAATTTTCATCGCACTATTACTAAATAATAATAGTCTCAATTACTTTATCTTTTACTGTACATAGAGTTACTTTGATTATAGCTTACGTTCTTATTTACAGATGCTGTCCAGATATACACAAGCTGTACCTTCTGACGAGACCTAAGAAAGACAAAAGTATTACAAAACGCCTCCAAGAACAATTTCATGATGTTGTTAGTATCCCTTTTACATTTTACACTTTTTAAAATTGTCAAATAATTATTTATATGGTGAATTAAAACATTTTCATCTTCTTCTTACACTTATCTCATCTACGTAGTGTCGGCAGAACAAGTTTTCCTCTTCCACTCTCCCCTGTCAGATGTCATCTCAGTATTCACACCTTTTATACGCTTAACAATTTTTTAAATAATCCATCTACACCTTTTTCCGCCTTTGTCTACTCCTATATCCTTACACCATCATACTCAAAACTTTTCTAGTTACATAACTTTTAACTCTCCTCTTGTCATGCTCATAACATGCTAACTTATTACAGAATGGCCGTTTTACAACCGTTCTGCTTGAGGTATGTAAAAAGCGCTAGTGTTCCGGATAGTCTACTATTTTTAATTGAATCCCCAAAACCTGATAGTCACTTTTAATTCAATGATTGTTTTTTCACAACTAAGGACGATATTATTCCTTTTAAACTGAGGAAGTTCCCAATTAAGTTGTATTTAAAAAAAAACCACAGAACCTAGCCACCTATAACCGATTTAGAAAATTGTTTATTGTATAGCGAATATTTTTAAGAGGGTTCTTTTTTATTTCCTTTAGCATTGGAGCTTTGATTATGAAGCTAGACTAGAGAACTCAAAATAGAGTCAGAAATGTTTAGTAATTATGATATTGGTAGATTTATGACAATCTAAAAATAGAGAGTTACCTAACTATGTTCAAGTTAATTCTGGTGAATTTTTTTAAGTCCGTTTTATTGTTTGTTAATATTTTGTTATAAGACTATCGGGGATCAATAACTGTACTACTTATTTGTGACATATCATTTTAGTTCTGGACTTAATACTTCTTCTTATCTTTTTAAAGTGCTTAAGTTTATGTCGGATCTGCTCTTATATCTATCTAAACTCATGAAGAAAGATTTCCTTCACTTAAAACAGTTAGGTTATGTATTCCAGTGTACACTTGTGTAAAATTAAATCCTATGTTTTATAACAGTTTGTTTCGTGGGTTTGTAGTAGTGCAACATTAAAGAGTCAGATTAATTTATAATCACGTGTTATATACAACGCTGCGCATTACATCTGATGTGATTGCACTCAAGCGTTAATTTGTAATGTTTGCGAAACCTGTATCAGAATAAGTTACACTAATGTCATAAAAAGGTAAAGTTTGTACATTATGTTTGTAGACGGAAATTTTAAAAGTACTGTGCCCGATTCTAATAATTATTTATCTAGATACTACATTATTCGTGAGCGCTATAGGTTATTATTAATCTTGGTAAATATACGTTTTCTGTAAAACTTGAAACACTTGTTTATACAGATAAATAAATAATATTGAAACTTGTTTTAAATGAACAAGACGCTATTTATAAGAGAATGATTTTGAACGAAATAAAATATGGAAAATTGACGCAATATAAGAATATGTTTGTTTTAAAATTTACCTTCAGGTCAGTTATTTTTTAAAACGAAATGAGAGTTATTTTACTTTTAATACTTTGTTTCAGCTTTACGACAAACTGAGGAAGGAAAGACCTGATTTCATAAAGAAGATTGCCATCATTGAGGGTGATGTCGGAGCAATTGACTTAGGAATGAGTCTAGAGGATAGAAATAAAATTGTAAACGAGGTATATATTATAATTTTCTTTTATGAGTTTAAAGTACACTATTATTTGAAAATGTAAATTCTTAAATATACAAACGTAATTGTATTGCAAAAGATAGTCTTAAACTGAGTTTACTAGTTCTTCAATATTCAGTTCGAAGTCGAAGTTCAGCCTGGGTATTTCTGCTACATATATGTTGTGATGATCTAGTTATATGTACAATTTACATCGAGAAATTTAGAAAAGCTATTCCATATCCCCAGGTTGAGATTATATTTCACGGAGCTGCTACAGTAAGATTCGATGAGCCATTAAAGACAGCTGTAGAGATTAACGTAAGAGGAACAAGAGAAATCTGCCAGCTCGCTAGAGCGTGTGATAAACTCAAGTCCCTGGTACACATCTCCACAGCGTATAGGTATGTTTAGATCTAATCTTTCCAAATGATATAACCTGTGCAGGAAGTTTGACCATCATTTATAAATGTTCGGATAATTTTTCATGTTGTACTTGTGTGGTTTGGCAATTCGCAGTAGCAAACGAGCTCTTTCAAATAGGGCCTCAAATGTTTCAACCTATGGATCGAAACTTCTATGTTTAAGTACCGAAATGATGTCTTCATTGATGGTATGTTTGTATACCGCATCGATGGAAATAAGTCGCAGGTTCCGGTGTATTCTGAGTCCGTCTGGCTAACTACCACCTTCAAGTTGAAAATCTGTCACCGAGTGCCTTTTGGTGTGTTCCGGCAGCTGCACTTGTGAGCCAGTGCCTCTAGATTTAGCGTGTTTACCATCTTAGCCCACGTCATCTTTTAATATCAGATGAGATTGTGCTTCAACGCTACCACCCATGTATAAAGTATAAAAAATACAGAATACAGTGAAATAACAAAGTGATATAATCAAAACACAACGATGACCATGGAGATATTTACAATCCATTGGCAATTACTGCTGTCATAATAGCTTGAAAATCTTTCGGAATTACAAAGCAGTTACTGCAGCGAGAGGTACAGATGTAGTTGGGTACAAACATCCTAGCATCCCCTTGATTACTAGTCTGCTGGTTACGGAACACAATACTGCTAAGTTTTCACTCATGAAGGGTGTGTACAATGTACAAGATGTATGGTGACAATTGCCATATACTACCGCTGCTGCATCTTTCTATCTATTTCGTATAAATAAAAATCAATCAATCTATGTATGTAAGCGCAACACTCCAGAATGACTGCATCTATTTGCCTAATTCTTTTTTTGATCTATTTGTAATTATCAGGACAAAGTTAGTATGATAGAAAATGTTCGGGAAATAGTATAGATGTGTGAAATTGAATGAAATTGGGTTCCAATATCTCCGAAAATAATAAATCAAAAAAATACTTTATTCAATTCAGGCCCTGAAAAGACGCTTATGAACGTCAAAGCTACCGCCGGTTCGAAAAAACAACACACTCATCGAGAAGAACTGGTAACAAACTCGATCTGGTTTATCACACGTGCTTGCTACCTATATTTGATCAATGAATAGTACATTTTGATATGAACCATCAGCTACAACCGATCGTGCTTGTGAACGATTTCTAACATCTGAATGTTAACTATATAGTTGCATAATTAGTATGATGTTTAGTAAAACACTTCAAACTAAAGCAGAATTTTATATTACAACTTTATTACTGATAACCGTATTCATTATTGGACTCTGCTGGTTGTTCTGTTTTGCTAGTGTATATGTCTGTTCTTGTTTAGTTATGGAATCTAGAACCTCCCTTAGTAAATGGTCTATAACAAAAGAATTTGGGTATATTACGAGGACTCACCAGTTTGACGGAAAAAGTTCAAGTTAGACTAATTGAAATTGGTAACAGAAGCTGGTGACGTTTAAGTAAAACATCGTGAGGAAACATGAACCTGAGAAATCTACTTGTAGTAATACTGTATGTGGGAAAATATAGAACTGTGGATCTCTCGAAATTTTAAACGCCAATACGTCGTGGGCTGGCGTGGTGATTATGGTCATACCTTCCTTCGATGATAATGACGACCAGTTTCGATGGAAACAGGTTCAAGACATAAGAATGTCATAGAGACACAAATACGCAACAACAGGAGCCGTGATTACGTAATATTGGGCTTAATAACATTACTTAATAATAATCTACTGTTGCATATTTTGCATGTATAGTTTCACTAGTTTTGCCCACGGCTCCGCACGCGTCTGTAATGTAATTACTGTTCCTTGTAATAGGTAGTGGGGTTATAATAAACTATTCTCAGAGTTCAAATATCAATTTAAATGTACATTCATCGCAGCACCATTCAGTAAACAGTTATTACCAAAAAGGATAATGTAAGAACTGCTATGACCAAATATTTACAATCCGCGTCAAACTTTTTGACAGCTCTGTATATAACTGTGCCAAACACAAATTTATGTATAAACTAGCCGTCACGGCGGACGTTGTCCCGCCCTGATAATAAAAAAAAACCTTGAAGTTAGACATATGCTGTCGTTGACTTTTTTGTAAGCATTATCAAACCCTACAACTTTTCTCTAGAACTCAATCATATATCTCTCGTCGTTAAGGCAGCGTTTGTTAGAAACATTTTCATTCGACCGTTTTTTCTCCGACTTACTTTGCAAATCCGACTACCACACAAAAGTCTTTTCATTTTTCGGATTAATATGTAGCCTATGATACCTCACAAATAACGTGGTTATCTATTGGTGAAAGATTTTTCAAAATCGGTTTAGTAGATCCAGAGATTTCCTTCTACAACGTCACAAACTTACAAATTTTACCCTTTTTATAATATTAGTATAGATATGTATTATATTACTAGACGACCGGCTACGCGTTGTTGTGGCTCAGTTATAGAAAACGAAATTCAAAATTAAAACGTGGTGCCATCTATGAGATATCTATAACAAGCAGTTCTACAGTTTTCTGTCAACAAATAAATTTAAAGAGCCACCTGTTCGAGACTGATGAAAATTACAACTAATAACAATAATCAACATTAACAATCATTCAATTTGTAATTAAAAACATATTGAGGCCATTTATCGAAATATAAATTATCCTATCCTACGTTTCATGAAGATCGGTTGAGTAGTTTCGGAGTTAACCACGGACAAACATCATGACACTGGATTTTTATATATTTAGAAAATATATATAACATCGAGACAACTTAATAAAATAAATGCCTAGATTCCTATAATAATATTGTAACTTTGTTTTGTGTTAAACTTTTGATTGTATGTATTATGCTCAAGCCCGAACTTATGGCTATATTGAAAGCGTATTATTATTCGCGAAGACTGTACGTATGTTATTTATCCTGATGATCTGTTAACATTAGTGGATTATATTGATCTTAGATGTACGGACATCCATCTAGATGCATAAATACTTGTAGAAACATAACCCGACTCAGAAAGCCTGATAGTAGAACTCGTAGTGCGTAAAATAGACTGTCTTATATTTAACTCCATAATTTGGTGTAGGAGCCTTGGGCTTACCACTGTAGGTGTCAAGACTGACTTGAACAGCGTAACATTAAGACTTGGAGTGCGTAAAATAGACTGTATATTTCTAACTACATATATAGTAGATATACAAACATGCGATCGTTCAATTGCTTGAATGACATTTTCTATTCATAAGAAAATTGAAACGTTTCTGCCAGTCTACCAAAGAGGATGATATACTTGGTAGCTACGTGGTATTTACAGACACGACATCTTTTTCCACGATAATTGTTTCAATTAAGTATTTGATTTATAATACATTTAAGTGTTTCAACCAATCTGCTCAAAAGGATGACATTCTCGAGTAATCGAGAGCTACATACTTAATAATAACTGGAAACAATTGTGTTTTGTTTTATAATTTATAAGTTTTAGCATTTTACTACAATCTTACCTGATGTTAAATGACAATATGGTCCGTAGTCTGTTGGAGCTGTTAAGACCTTAGTAGGTCAATAGCGTAGTCATTTGGAAAAAAAAGCTGGCTCTCAAGGGCAGCTGCCGGAACACATCTTTAGGTTTTTAACTGGAGGGTGGTAGCTAACCAGTCGCTCTTAGATAACTCCCTACCATTGAAGCGATAATGACTTTGATGGTAGCGTGTTCAGACACTGCGCCAATGAACATAGGTTCGAATCCTTGTACTAAGTCGGAACGCGCGGTAAACCTAAACATCGGATCAAACTATAGCGTGGTGGTAGAGCTTGTCCTACGTCCGCCTGGTGAGCAACCGCCTTCAAGTTGAGAATCCATCGCCAAGCACCTGCCGGTGTGTTCTGGCACACGCACTCGAGGGCCACGTTAGCTTTTGCGTGTTTACCATCTTAGACTAGAACATCATTAAACATTAGATGAGACTGTGTTAAATGCTAAAACCTATACAGTATTTAAAAAAACCACCATGCTATAAGTCTATTACATTCTTACTGAACCAACATTGTTTCAATCACTGTTTTTCCTTCATAAATACAGACTGATAATAAAAAACATATCTGTTTCAGCAACTGCGTGTTAAATGAAATAGAGGAAAGATTCTATGAGAGCCCGCTTCCCGGTGAGAAGCTTATAGATCTCGTGGAAACAGTCGACGAGACTATAATCAACAACATCACTCCTGGGTAAGATATTTTAACTTCTTCAGCTAATGTTGTAACTCCATAACTTATGGAGATAGGTAGAAGTTATTTCACTCTTTCACGCAAAGACTACTAAACGGATTCTGATGAAACTTTACAATAATATAAATCAGAGTAACACGTAGGTTATAACTTTTAATGACATTGTTCATATCGGCATGTCAATTAAGTTGGAAGAAAACCTGAAATCTGAAAAATATCTCGCCGTGTGCGGCATAAATCATTAAAGTTACACGAGGATAAATCATAATGTTATCATTTACTAAGATACAAAAACGTAGACGCAGTCACTGGTGGCTATTATCATGAAAATAAAAGAAGACTACTAAAAATTCCGAAATTTCTGTATCGATTTGGACAAAATTTTTAATGGCAAAGCACTTTCCAGTATATATATGCTACATATCTTTACGATTTTGCACATACGAAATGGTAATGACAGTATCAGTATCAGTATCAGAGGTAAACTAAGAACGTTTAAAGGATTGCAATGATTTTACAAAAGTAATAAACAAAAACACAACTGAAGGTTAATTCAGATAAATCCTAAAGATCCCGCGATGCAATAATCCATTTTCAAAGAGAACGAATCGTAGACGCCTACTTGTGTTCATTATAACACAATTTGCACAAAATTGGTAAATTAATTTATTGATAAACCCCAATACCGTGTCACTCAATTCATTCAAATCTGAAAGCTCGTTGTATCTTGTACGATTGCTCAGAGAAACTTTATAACTTCTAATAATTTCATACGAGATTGTTTATAGTAAGGCATTCAAAGATCTTTGTATGTTGACTTTCGCTTTGTGCTCCAATTAATCTATAAAACAAAAAAGCAGAATACTTAATATTGGTTTCACATTCTTCCAGACTTTTAGGAGATTATCCTAACACATACGCTTATACCAAAGGAGTTGCTGAAGATGTCGTTCAGAAGTATTCGAAAGGTCTTCCAGTTGCACTATTCAGACCTTCAATTGGTAAGTTAATAGGATTAAGAAATTCTAATGAAATCGATTTGTTAGATAATGTGAGAAGTATATATTAATAAATGCAAAAACCATAGTTTATTGTTGTAACAAAACACACGTCGCTCAAAATTAAATATATATAAAACATAATAACATACAACAAGAGGCACCTCTCAGTCAACATGATAATAATGCAGAGATTATTTCAATAGATTTTTATGTCTTAGATGATGCTACAACAGTAAAATTCCTATAAGTACAAATAAACAAAATTGAGACAGGCATAAAGACTGCCGACAGAAGTGAAAATTTAAAACAATATATATAATAATAACTGTCTTTTTTTAATGATTAAATCAATTATAGTGTGAATTATTAAAATTTCATAATTTGTAAATTGAACTATTAATATTAGTGTGGTTTTCACATCTATGGGCACTCGGAGCAATAATTATATAAATTTTCATACAGTTTATTAATTAATCAATGGACTGCACAAAGTCAATACAAAAAATATCAATATAACATGCGCACAGCCCGCTACACTATGCGTCGCGCCGTCGCACTAACGAATTTAATTAAATTTATATTAAAAAATGCCCTTAAATTAACTATTAACTTATGCCCTTTAAATCGACTCTTTCTCTATTTGAACAGCAATACCTTTTGTCGACTATAATATTTTAAATATTCTTACCATTTTGGTTTCTGCGCCAGTTGCACCAATTATTACGAATATTTGTAATCTCAGTGTTAATATATTTTCACAATATAACGGATTTGTTATACAAGTAGATAGAAATTAAATATGTAATCCTTTTTAAAAGCAAATGATTCCACGTTATTTTAAAAACAATGTTAGCAATGTCATTTATATTAATTTGGCAGATTAGCAAAATATTACATTAAATTCAATCAAAAATATTACAAAATCACAAACCCCTCATAAATATGTTGCTGTATTTAAAACAGCCACATCCATGGTCTTCAAAGCCATTTAAGTTCAATTTTCATTTGTAAAACTTCCTGTTATTAATAATTACTTATCACACTTAAAATGAAGTTTGATATTGTCGCCAAAGACAATACTTATACCGAGTAGTATGTGTTAGTTAAAATTACTGTTATATCGTTTACAGTGATCGGAACAGCTACGGAACCGGTTTCAGGCTGGATCGACAATGTGTATGGTCCTACGGGAGTGAGTATTACATTTAGTATATAGTTACATGCCCCTTGTTATAATAGGTCTTTACCTATGAAATTGCCGTTCTGCAGTACTGGCCATTTCAAATCATAATAATTTTTGTTTGCCTAAGAATTCTAATTTCAAATTAATTTTATTTTAAAAACATGGAATTCTTTTTCCAAAAGTAGTCATTTGTTTATTGATTAGTGTTACATTTTCATCACATTTCAATCTTGTTTGTCTTCATGGATACGTTAAAAATTCGAGTAATTATGGAATATGAGTGCCGTCGTGGCAGCAACGCGGCACAAGCGGCACGCAACATCAACGACGTTCTGGGAATTTCGACCTGAAAAATGAACCTCGCGGTCGTCCGAAGACTTTGGTCGATAATGACGAATTAAAGGCGATTGTGGAAGCTGATGATACACAATCTACGGCTGAATTAGCAGCAGCTTTCGACGTTAGCGTCAAAACAATATTGGTCCATTTGCGTCATATTGGCAAGGTAAAAAGCTTGACAAATGGCTGCCCCACGAACTCAATGATCGCCAGCGCGAGGTACGCGTCGAGATGTGCCTTGCACTGCTCAACGGACACACAAATGAAGGAATTTTGAACCGCATTGTTACCTGCGATGAAAAATGGATTCTGTTTGATAACCGCAAGCGCTCAGCAAGTTGGTTGGATCCTGGTTCAACACCTAAACAATGCCCTAAACGAAAACTTACCCCTAGAAAAGTGATGGTCACTGTTTGGTGGTCTAGCGCCCGTGTGATTCATCACAGCTTCTTACCAAACGGGGTGAGCATTACTGCAGATGTGTACTGTGAAGAACTGAACACAATGATGGAGAAGCTGGCACACCTCCAACCAGCATTGGTCAATCGCTTGTCTCCGCTGCTCCTGCACGACAACGCGCGACCTCATACTGCACAGCAGACGGTCTTCAAGTTGCAAGAACTGGGGTTGGAAGTTCTCCGTCATCCGCCCTACTCACCAGACCTTACGCCTACAGACTACTACTTTTTCCAGAATTTGGATAACTTCTTCGCGGGAAAAAAATTCAATATCCGAGAGGCAGTACAAAATGCCTTTAAAGAATTTGTTGCCTCCCGTCCAGCTAATTTCTTTAAGAAGGGCATCAATAAACTGCCACTGCGTTGGCAAAGATGCATTGATTGCATGGGTGATTACTTCGATTAATACAAATAAAAAATACATGAAAAAAATTCGTTTAAATTTTTTCATACAAAACGGCAATTTCATAGGTAAAGACCTAATATTTGGAATTATAGTAAAGTTTTTAGTCAGTACACAGGGTATCACAAAATACATTTATATACTATATTTATTAGTGCAATAAGATGTACGACTGATATAGCTCTTAATTCAACTAAAGCTGCATAAACATACGCATTAGTTGTTGCCAAGATCACTATAATAATGTTTTAATTCATTTCATAAATTTCATTTCCATACTTCAATTTTATATCACAAGAATATTTTACCAAACTTCAAATGTAAAGAATCCAATTTCTACTTCGAAAGTAAAACTCAAAGAATTTTCACTACAAAGCCCCCTAGAAGGCATTCCTTAATTTCGAATTACGTTATGAAAGATATATCTATAAAAATTTGTCATCGTAATACAGTTCATTTTTAATAATACTGTTTTTGTTGGTGAGTTCAATTTGTTGTAATCACTATACAAGTATTGAAACTTATTAAAATATCTCATTTCCATCTACTGTTTAATCATCAATATCTCAAACTAACATTTGATAAGCTTTAGGGCCATAATCCAGATATCTCAAAACTTTTCTGGAGTCATTTTTTCGAACTCTTATGACGATATCCAGTTTTTTTTATAAAGTTACTAGCGGGCCCGGCAGACGTTGTCCCGCCCTGATTATAAAAAAATCCTTGACAAATTATATACCAAAACGTTCCTCATGAATCACTTTATCCACTGGTGAAAACCGCTTGAAAATTCGTTCAGTAGTTTTTGAGTTCATCGCGAACAGACAGACAGACAGACGCGGTAGGGAACTTTGTTTTATACTATATAAAGTTATATCACATTTCCTATCTCTATCTCATTTGATAAATTATTATATCAATCCCTAATCTAATCGCCTAAGTATGCCAAAAGTTATTATGTATTGATCGAAAAACAATTAATTAATTAATTCCAGGTCGTGGTAGGAGCTGCTGTCGGACTTCTCCATGTCTTAAACTGCAATCCATCAGCAGTAGCTGATCTTGTCCCCGGAGACATGGTTGTCAATGCTTGTATAGCAACGGCTTGGAAGACTGCGAAAGAATATCCTGGAAACCACGAAGACGCTCCACCGCCAGATCTGCCACCACCAGTCTACAACTTTGTCTCTTCTGTACAACAGCCATTGACTTGGAGTGAGTAATTGGTTATTTGCAGATTTTATTTAATCATATACCTAATAGAGTATCCATGTTTTATTATCGTCGATTGATTGACTACTCCATTTGTAGCTGCGAGGTTCGATTTATGTGGAACAGTGCAGCGGACAAAAATTTGGTACTCTTTAACAGCACCCGAGGAGCACGTGCAGAGGAATGAGAGGTATACTTCCTGTGGACGCGAATAACACCAGCCATCATTTGCAGATTCGAATACAAACAATGCAAAAAAACGAATTTTGTTGGAAAGTCACATTAATATTCCAGTTTTTTTTTTCAATTCTGAATGTAATCGCTTTTAATTCAAAATTTGCTATTAAATTACAATTAGTACTATTTGATATGACTTCTAATTAAAATCACTCTATAGCACTTAAGAGTGTATTCCAACAACCGGACTTAAGAGTCTTAAGACTTATATGAGCTATAATTATTATTGAATACAATTATCTATTTAAAACGTAATGTGACATATGCCCTGCCTATGCCTATGCCTATGCCTGCGTATGCCTAATGTGATTAGTGTTTGTGTGCATACCCCCGACTAAAAAATAATTTAATTAAAACAAAAACGGAATCTTTTATGTTTCACACACAGCACATTAACACCGTAGTAGATTTTAACAATTTAACAAATGTTTAAATCTCGCCTGATGTTATATGAGGATATGAACAAGATGGTAAGATGATAAATGAGGATTGGTTCTCAAGTGTAACTCCAAAAACACATCTACAGCCATCTCTTATCACTTAGCTTCAGGTAAAATTGTGATCAAACATTTATCATATATGTCGGGTTAAAATATGAAGCATGTTCGGTACAGTGAGTGACGTCATCATAAATGACATCACTCTTCTGAGGTTCTGTTCATCTTCTATATTGAGCACCATTTCATGAGTCTTTACCACTTTTAATCACTTTGAAGTATCAATTAACAATGTCCTCTTTGAAGTCGCAACTAAGAATGTCCGTAACATTTTTTTTTCTCGAACTGACTACGCTATTGACCTAGCAAGGTCTTAATAGCTTCATCGGACTACTAAGGCAAGCGCTTAAGGTACTCAGCCGAAGCGTCCGTAACATCCTCGGTTTACCGTTTTTATACCATTGACTGACGTGTGCAATATCAAGATTCTTATGATTGACTAATACCAGTATTACGTTCGAGCCAATCGTATTTCAGAACACGTTTGATAGTAGCAAGCCGTTAGTACAGGCCAATAGCAGTCAGTAGTAGTCAGTACTAATCGCCCTGATATATACCATTATAAGATTATTATAATTTAACTGATAAGAATTCATCCGATATAATTATATATTTTCTTTTATTTATTATCTCTTTTTTTCCAGGAAATTTCATGAAATACAATGAAACATACGGTTTAGAAGTGCCCACCGTTCAAGCTGTCTACTACTACCTGTTCCATTTGACTCCATCAAGGTTTATCTACAGCCTGTACTGCTTCTTTCTCCACTGGATCCCGGCTTATATAATCGATGGCGTCGCCGTTCTCATCGGAAGGAAACCTATGTGAGTCATAAATGACTATAAAACTATACGCAGAACATTTACAGTGCGTAACATTTAAGATGCCACGAAGAGTTATTTGGTCTATTATCTCTGCTTGCATTAACTACTGAATCACACATTTGGAGTTGTTAGGCCACTGTTACAAACTTGCACCTTCTACCAGTTTCCCTTCTAGCGTGATCCTCTTATTACATTGGATCTTGGATCTTTCAAACGCAACATAAATTTAATTGCTTAAATATTAAAGATTTACGATGGATTATTAATGATTACTTTTATTGTTCAATATATCGTGAACTGTTTCATAATCAATGTAGTTCAAATAGTTACCTAGAGGCATCACTATAAAGAGTAAGATAAGCTACTATAGATAATTTTTTAGCTATTCCATTGAATACCTTAATCAAGACATGTTGAAATAGTAATTTTCAACGTTAAGCACTCAAACTGCATATCTGTGTAATCAACATCTTATAATGATAATATTTCTCAGACATTATCAAGTTACGTCACTACGTTTTCCTTCCTCGTCAACAAAACAACAACAAATGAAATTACTTAAATTCCAGAGGAATAGTTATTCCTATCGCAAGACACTTATAATATATTACTACGATTTTCAAAATTGCGAAGATCCAACGATAGTAAATCTTTTATTTAATCATATGGCAAAATAGAATATCTGTTCTTTTATTACCGTCGATTGATTGATTACCCCTTGTTGCTATGAGGTTCAATTGATTTGGAACAGTGAAGGGGACAAAAATTTGTTACTCTTTAGCAGCACCCGGGGAGCATGTACAGGGGAAGGACAAGTACACTCCCTGCGGACGCGAGCAACACCAGCCTCAGTAATAAATTAATAAATGTTTTGCCAGGTTAAGAAAAGCATACAGGAAGATCAGCAAATTCTCGGAAGTCATCGGCTACTTCGCGACCAGAGAGTGGAAGTTCCATAACGACAATGTCGAGAGCCTTTACACAGAGCTATGTGATGCTGACAAGCAGATGTTTGACTTCGACCTCGGTCGTTTGGACTGGAGCGATTACTTTGAGAGTTACGTCCGAGGAGTCAGGATATACCTCCTAAAAGATCCTATGGACACAATACCAGCGGGCTTAAAGAAACATTACAAGCTCAAGTATGCGCATTATTTCCTCTGTTTAGTTCTCCTATCATTAACTCTTAGGTTATTCTGGAGTATTCTCTGTATGGTTATAGATTTTTAGCGAATTCTCTTTATAATTTATCGCCCCTTTTTGTACAAAGATTTTTAGTTAAGATTTACTTTTTATGTGGAACAATTTGCGCGACTGTCTTTTGTTTCTTATTTACATTATAATTTTCTCCACATTGTCTAACCTCGATAACTCATTCGATACTCTATGTAATTTTTGGTTTCGTCGAAGTCTGTTGAAGCGTTTTCAAGATAAGTCCGGACATACGATTGATACTTACATTTTATTTATTAGTATTTAATTTTTACTTGTTAAATATTTAGAATCTCTGTCATTGTATTCTTTCTACTGGGAAGTGAAATTCAAGATTTTAACTTCAACTTGAAACGACGTTAAAGTTCCCTACAGATTTTAAAAGTAATTTCTTCTCATAAAATTGTGCAATAATGTGCCTTAACCAGATAAAATATAATGCAGAATAGCCTATACCTTGTAATATAGATTTAGAAATGATCTAGTATTTTTCTCCGTGTATTTTGATATTAAAGAATGACAGTGGCGAATGTTACGGCGATACTAATTGACTTGGCTTAAAAGTATTCACCAGTATTGCAAGTAATGTCAGAGATTGTAAAGATCTTTTTTATGTTAATAGAAATATCACAAGATTTAGAAAATAGATATAACCAAATTACTGAAACCTGTATAATAACAAGAAGGAAAATAATTCATGACTTCGTTAACATTCACGTCGCCATCAGTATGTTTCACTTTTTTAATATAATTCGTTTTTATTATTTCAAATTTTGCATTGTCTTAAGTTTAATTTTCATATGAAGTCTCATTGGGGTAATTTTGAAGTTTGCAGTGTCTTATTCGGAATAATTTGTTTTTAAATTAATTTAATTGAAATTTCCAATCGGCTTCAATCTTTATCCGACTTAGTGGCGGGAATTTAAGTACTGGCTTTTTTAACCGACTTCGAAAAAGGAGGAGGTGACTGCGTTCGGTTGTATGTATTTTTTTTATGTATGTTAATCGATATCTCCGGCAATTATGAACCGATTTTAATGATTCTTTTTTTATTTGAATTGGTTATATTCAGAGGTGGCCCCATATAAATATATATTATTATTATTATATTAATATATTATTGGGTAGCGCAAATATCAATATTTTTTATTTAATTTGGTTAATTTAATAATTCAGTTATTTTTCGTTTTTTAGTGTCTTATTAGTTTTTCACATCGAAGGCGGTTTATTTTTTTGTAAAAAAAAAATATTTTTCATAATTTTGTGCTATTTACTATTGGTAACACCTTGCGTAATATAGTTAGGTTATTATGCGAAATTGAAGTGGATGTGAAACAGTAATACGGAACTTTAATTCTGAGATGTCAAGATAAATCTTTGGAAGATTCTATCAAGGGGGCCGCCATCTTGTTTGATTTGATGTAAATATTATTTTATAATTATGGGAAAAATTTATTCGTAAAATTAATGGGAGTTTGGTAGTTATCTAATTTTTTAAATGTATATTGTTATATAAAAAATGTGGATGTTGCTCATTAATTTAAGTTGCTTTTTAAGTTATTATGTATATACGTGAAATTATTCTATCTTAATTGTATTAAAGTATAATAAACCCAGAATTGGTTTAACGAATAATTTTATTTATTACTAAGCTGAGGAGGTAACAAGGGCGTCATTTACTCCATATAAAGCTATTTCTTTGTTTTTACTTTGGATAATGTGACTCGAGCAAATATTTTTATACCACACAATCTATATGTACCACTGTCATGTTCTTGTGGTTTGATGTTTTCCGAAAAATAATGCTTATAAAAATTAGGATCCTTCTAAAATATTCGAACTGCTATCTCTTTCGCGCTTTACTCGATTGTTCAAGCAGAGCGAGATAGCAATAGGTTCTTCAGTGCTCCCGACCGCGTTTTTCTTCAGCGATATTTTGATATCTGTAACTTTATAATATTCATACATATATGTATTTTTTACACCAAATTCATGCTTCTATTTTCTGTAAAATTTTCCACTACTGTAATATTATTTTATTGAAATGCATGCTATCTTTCGCAGATATAGAAGTATGAAAATGTATTATAGTAACATCTATTGATTAATTTTAATATTAATGGAGTTTATGTGATAAATTATTATAGATAGTTTCATATTAAAATATTTTTTAAATATATATATTTTTTATTAAACAGTATTTGAAGATATCGTCTGACATACACGTACAATACAGTGCATTGTATTGTTATTTTTTCATTCAATAAAGTAGTAAAAATCAGATAGGTTCCTTTGATGTCTATTGGAGGTAGCTACAACTTACAGCTTCTTATGTTTTAGGTCAGTACTTCCACCCTTAAAACATTTCTTGAAAAAAAAATTATGAACCATCCATGACGTATAGTAAAGTACTCGGAGACAGTTTCTGATATTACATACAAAAGCTACTCTCATTGCTATT
Source organism: Antheraea yamamai (assembly GCA_036509395.1). Classification (NCBI taxonomy): domain Eukaryota; kingdom Metazoa; phylum Arthropoda; class Insecta; order Lepidoptera; family Saturniidae; genus Antheraea; species Antheraea yamamai. Next base: position 11,758,942 of record AP028453.1, read on the forward strand.
TGATTGAAGAAGGCAATACTTTGCGAAAATCCATTATTAAATATTATAGTGGCCGTTACTCTGCAATTCCGTCGATAGATTGGCAGCTATCACGTCTTACTGCAACAAAAATCGTTTGATTTTTTTTTCGAGTGTACCTGAAAAAGTTACACCTGAAACTAATAATAGAGAGAGAGCGAAATATTAGTAACTAAAACAGTAAAAAGAATTGAAACCGTATTCCTTGGTGGACGGTTGACACTGTTCGTATATAACTATAAATATTAGGTCTTTACCTATGAAATTGCTGTTTTGTATGAAAAAAATTAAAAGATTTTTTTTCATGTATTTTTTATTTGTATTAATCGAAGTAATCACCCATGCAATCAATGCATCTTTACCAACCCAGTGGCAGTTTATTGATGCCCTTCTTAAAGAAATCAGCTGGACGGGAGGCAACAAATTCTACAAAGGCATTTTGTACTGCCTCTCGGGTATTGAATTTTTTTCCCGCCAAGGAGTTATCCAAATTCTGGAAAAAGTAGTAGTCTGTAGGCGCAAGGTCTGGTGAGTAGGGCGGATGACGGAGAACTTCCAACCCCAAGTCTTGCAACTTGGAAACCGTCTGCTGTGCAGTATGAGGTCGTGCGTTGTCGTGCAGGATCAGCGGAGACGAGCGATTAACCAATGCTGGTTGGAGATGTGCCAGCTTCTCCATCATTGTGTTCAGTTCTTCATAGTACACATCTGCAGTAATGCTCACCCCGTTTGGTAAGAAGCTGTGATGAATCACACCGGCGCTAGACCACCAAACAGTGACCATCACTTTTCTAGGGGTAAGTTTTCGTTCAGGGCATTGTTTAGGTGCTGAACCAGGATCCAACCAACTTGCGGAGCGCTTGCGGTTATCAAACGGAATCCATTTTTCATCGCAGGTAACAATGCGTTTCAAAATTCCTTCATTTGTGTGTCTGTTGAGCAGTGCAAGGCACGTCTCGACGCGTACTTCGCGCTGGCGATCATTGAGTTCGTGCGCACCCATTTGTCAAGCTTTTTTACTTTGTCAAATTTGACGCAAATGGACCAATATTGTTTTGACGCTAACGTCGAAAGCTGCTGCTAATTCAGCCGTAGATTGTGTATTATCAGTTTCCACAATCGCCTATAATTCGTCATTGTCGACCAAAGTCTTCGGACGACCGCGAGGTTCATTTTTCAGGTCAAAATTCCCAGAACAGAAGCGAGCAAACCAATAACAGGTGGTGCGTTGGTTTGTAGTGTTAGCTCCGTAAACGTCGTTGATGTTGCGTATCGCTTGTGCCGCGTTGCTGCCACGACGGTACACATATTCCATAATTACTCGAATTTTTAACGTATCCATGATGACAAAAAAGATTGAAATGCGATGAAAATGTAACACTAATCAATAAACAAATGACTACTTTTGGAAAAAGAATTCCATGTTTTTAAAATAAAATTAATTTGAAATTAGAATTCTTAGCCAAACAAAAATTATTTTGATTTGAAATGGCCTGTACTGCATAACGGCAATTTCATAGGTAAAGACCTATTATAAAAAGATATAATTAATTAAAATAAGTTGCAGACTAACTTGTAATAACCACAGTCTCATTGCTTTGATGAACCTTATCTATGGTCGATATCTTCGTAATCTGAATTTGCTATTTTGTGTTCATATTTAAACATTTCCGCTATAGTTTTTGAAGTGAAACTTCCAATGCGTCTTCCAACAAGGTTGCGTTAAACGTTTAGCGCTACCATAGAGGGGGTATAAAAGCATTGTTGCGTTAAACGTTCAACGCTCCTGGGGAGGGGGAATAGAAAGATACAGAGCGAGAAAAATAATCAAACATTTCGTATCTTACTTTAGTTATCATAATCCCATTGTAAATGTTATAGATTTGGATATTTCTCCACTCGAAAATGATAATTAAAAGATGCGATCAATTGTCAATTGTAAGCAATGTTAATAAAGTTTGTCTTAAAGAAACAATATGATTTCACTAAAAATCTATTTCTACCCCTTCCTATTTTCATTTCCACATTACGAAGTTTAACTTCTTCCGCGCGGAGGAAGTCCACGCACTATTTTTTTCTTCACGAAAATCAACTAGTTACGTAAATAATAACATGGTCGCCAATTTACGTAATATGAAAGAGAAATGCATCTTAATTCCGGTATAAGTGAAATTGGTTCAAATAATAATACGATACACGTATTTCGAGTTATACGAGGCTTCATAAGGTGACCATAATTGTACCATAGCACTGTTTGAAAATTAACGTGACATTGGGAAAAAATACTTGTACAGACAGTTTTCTACAAGACATTTTCAGGAGTTTTTAGCGGGATCTTGGAATGTCATGTAGGGTTTTATATTTTATTTACAAACTTATGTTATTTGAGTCTATATTTTGTAATATTGATGGCATAATACGTAACATAGTCCAGTTTTTGTGCACGAGTTAAGTGGATGGAAAGTAATACCACGGAGCATTAATTCTGAGATGCCACAAAAACTCCATGGAAAGTTTTAACAAAGGAGCCACCATCTTGTTGGACCATTGAAATTATCGTAAGACACTTACTCCAGAATTGCCAATTATGAAATGACGTATGACTTGGCTATATGATCTAGCTACATTTGTCTTTTCCTTAGAATTTAAGAAAAGTAACCAAAAAAAAACTACTTAGACATTTTCAGCTCTCTGGTGTACTTTTCTAAGCAGATTAATTTCTGAAGAGGTTACTTCTTCCACTTATATTTTTAATGCAGTATAATACTAAAAAATATTTGTACAAACCACATGATCCCCTATGTAATCATACTTGGTGCACTGGGAGAACAATAAACAGAATATATTCGCAACATGACCACTAAATAACCCCTACTATCTGTATTTCGACCAAAAAGTATATTGTTCCAACGCTATTGGTATTTGCGACGTCATTGTCAATTATAACGTCACATGCGTATATTTGCGATGTTTTTTTACATTTACATAGTTATTATATATTCTATTTATACGTGTATTTGTTTGAATAATAAAGATTTATTTACTGAGACAAGTTTGGATGTCGTGTCTCCCTCATCGATCGGTTTAAATTTTATCACAAAAGTTAATAACACATCCGATATGGATTATTGTGTGGAAGTGAGCCCCGATGAATGCTGTTTAGTATTAGACAATGGCGTTGATTGCGAGTCAGTGCAGGTTATCACTGGATGTTCAGCATTAGTGCCAAAACGTAAAATATTTTTTTATTTATTATAGTGAAACTTTTTTCCATCGCCTGAAATTTTTCCGTCCATCTATCGCATGTCGCATTATAGCCAGCGCGTGGTCGCGGATTAAAGATAAATTGAAAGGCGCTCGGCAGAGCAGCCAAGTCCAATATGAAGTCGCCCATGACTCAATTCGAAACGATTCAATGATTTAAATAAATATTGTACACAATTTTTAACATGCGTCTATCATCTGAATGATTATATTCATTATGTATTCCGTACTCTAATACGCTGATTGCAATCAAAGTTTATGGTTAGATATCTTGTCTACTATTGATTTCTCATTATCATAAAATCACACAATGTTTTTACATTGCATAAGCATTCAGAACTACTACCTTGACAGGTTATGTGAATAAAAGTATTATCTTTTCCTAATTAGATTCCTTTAGAAATAATTAACGTTTGAACATAATACTCTTTTATTAATGTTATTTTAATTCAATTCTCATATCTTTAAGGTATATAAAGATAGCGAATAAGTGACATTTGGCTTTGGGCTTAATCTGAATGTCAAATCTTTCGTACAATATATATGTAGGTAAACAGACTATGTCCTGTTTGTTTTAAAAAAAATAACAGGTGCTGAGAAGCTGAAAATTGGTTGTTATATGTTTTATCTACGTAAGAAATAAAAAAAAATTATTGTTCAGAAAAAATATTCTAGACCTCAACAACAGCATTAAACCATCTAAGAATCATCCAGTGCACAAATAATTATCAAAATTGATCTAGCCATGTAAGAGAAAATAACAAACAAACACAACCCAAAATTGTACACATAAAGATTTGTTAATTTCTTTTGACCACAATCGCACATGATATTAAATAATAATGGTCTGAGATGGCAAACACTATAAAGTTAGACGAACTGACTCATCAAGTATAACTGCCGGAACATACCTATAGAAATCCATTACATATTGGTATACGCCCATACAATTATTTACATTGGGAGTGGGGATTATCTGCGTCAAACTTTAAAAACATTTTTTTACCATAAATTAGTATAACATCTCTCTTTATCTATTTTTAAGGTACCATGAAAACTTTGAATCTCGTTGCTCCACTGATAAACCCTTTAGAAAGGTACGGATACTGCACCTTCTATTTAGATTCATATCTAAATGACAGAAAGAGAAACGTAATGAGAGATGAAATTAAAGTAATATTCGACACACGTCTTAAAAATAAGCGACAAGTGATGGATGTATCCGAGGATGTGAAGCCCTGTAAAAATTTGGACGAAGATCCAATAAATGGTTGCAAACCCGTTGATTGCGACATACATTATAATGGAGTTAAGTATTATTATAGTGAAAGAGAAAAGAGATGTATAAAGACACCGACTTGTGTGAATGCCGAAACAGATGATGCAGATATAATTTATGATCCAAGAACAAATAAATGTGTTACAGAAGCTGGAATATCAGATGAAGATTTGGAATATATAAGATCATTAAATAATAAAGATAGACATGGAAAAGATATTTTGATTATAAAAAACGTTGAACCGACACAAGATAGTGATAGTATTGATAAGGAGTGTCCGAATTGTAAAAGCGCTTTCAAGATACAACAGAAAACAATTACTCATAAATACCACAACAAAAATACTATTAAAATATTTCTAGCATATTTAATGGCAAATAAATATATTTTAATTCTTTTAGGATTAGTAATACTTATACAATGTTGTTTGATTTTTACTATGATTTACTATTTATCAAAAAGTTGTGCTTGTTGTAAGAAGAAAGATGTGGAGAGTAAGTATTTTAATTACAGGCAAGATGCTTCTGTTACCACACCTTTGATTTATACAAGCAACAATAACACTGAAACTACAGATTATCAATTTATAAGTGATTCGTCTAATGTAGACAAGAAAATAAAATGCTATAAAGCGTGCCAGAAAGAGATGGAATCGAATCTTAAGATGAGTATGTCCGACGACATTCTTTCCAAATGTTTAAACAGAAGAAAATGGGACAGGATATCTAAATCTGATCCTATACGAGAGGCTATCGAAGCTGGCAGAGAGAAAACCGATCTTGTTGCGGATAAAGTTACATTTGATGATGAAAACCATAAGAACACGGAGGTCAGTGTCAATGCAAATGAAAAATGTGGCAGAGAAATTGAAGAAGGCTATAGTATACAGAATGATACATCAGAGAAAGAAATTGAATGCCATACTTATAACTGTTACGATGATAGGACAAATATTGTAAATAGTAAACCAAGTGAAAATGACAGAAATGAAAATGTTGTTAAAAATATTCCGTCCAATTCGACAGAGAAAGGGGCTCAGGCTTGCTTTTCTAATGATTCTATAGATGATTTCCTATCGGATCGTGGTATGATGTTCCTAGCGGATGGTACCCTATCTAATTCATTGTTAAATTCCTCTGAACCTGTAGAATCGACCGGATCTTCACTATCATGTAAAACGTCGAAGAATAATATAGTGAAGAATGTATTCTCTTTGCTGTCGAGAAGATCAAAACCCTGTTCGGTTCCAGGGACGAAAAAATCTAAAGAAAATCTCGATTTAGAATTGATACATATGTCACGTGCAACAATGTTATCATCTAGCAGTCGATCTGATAATGCTTTAAAGAGAATGAAGAATTCAAAAACATCGTTTTAGTTCACTATTTTATACTTAATTTTGTTAATAAATAACCTTTATTTCTTATACATTATTTCGTTAATTTCTCGTTGGAAGTATATACAAAAGGACCCATAATAATTTGATTGGTATAAATCAGTGTACATGAGTTTGTAGTTTATGATATTTGGTAATATCTCCGTAAAATGTGTTTAAATTAATTGTTGTAGTCATAACTTACATTCACTGTGCTGTTTCCTAACTGTCTTTTGGTCCTGCAAGAAGAATATGAGCTTTTCTAATCGTAAAATACTTTTCAAAAATCATTTACGGGACAGAGACACCTTTCGGATACAAAGTTTCTGACACTTTTCTTCAACTTTCTCTTTTTATAATCTTGTTTTTTATTCCAACGCAAATAACTTAATGTAGCAGATTAAATCAAAAAGTTAATTTAATATTATGGGAAAAATATTTTCGAAGTTATTAAAAAATGCTTTTTTTTTTAATATCATAGGAGGCAAACGAATAGGTTGGTCACTTGATGTTAAGTGATCACCGCCGTCCATAGAGACTTGCAACACCAGGGGTGTCGAAAGTGCGTTGCTAGTCTGTGTTTGGGAGGAAGAGGGAGAAGGGAGAGGGGGAGAGGGGAGGTGGACCTCCGGCACTCTCACTGACCGAACGAAACGCAACAATGCAAGCACTATTACTTCACGTCAGTGTATCTGTGGGTCGGGTGGTACTACCCCGAGCGAGCCGACCCATTCATGCTGAAACCAGTAAGCAATAGCTTCAGCCAGTTATGAAATAGTGAAGTATACATTATATTTAAAACGCTAAATCAAAATATTCTACGTGTTTAGTAGTGATGTTATACAACCGGCAGCGCTTATAACACTTGTAATCATTTTTTCTTACGTGACGATTTTTAATCATGTCAAAGAACTTCATTTCAAAAACTATTTAACTTCTTTCCGTCCTATCCTATGCGTATTTAAATTAAGAAATCTCAAATCTTAAAGTTCTGGAACAGCCAATAGCGTAACTTGTAGGTACTTTATAGTCAATCCGTCCTAATGAAGCTTGAAAAGGTATCTGAACAGGTCAGTGTAATGCTCCTTAAACCTATATTTTGTTACTACACTACAGTCACTACTGGTTACTACATTATTGTTATTCTAAAAGGGAACTACGCAGGCCTTAGCTATGCATCACTGCGGTCAGTATAACCTATTGTGATCGCCCCACATTAATAAAGCTCCCTGCCTAGTCTTACAGCATTTATATACTGCATGACTATTTTGGTTGAGAGCACTTGTACCTCATCAGGGTGCAATACGTGTTTTCCCTAAATTCGGGTGTATCTAGGCATCCAAACTGTCACAAAAACTGCACTCTCTTGTACCCTACTACAAAATTTGTTTACTAAGTCGACAATCTTAAATCAAGTTACATATGGGTAAGATCACATCAGCTGGACCCCCCATTTCCCACTTGGTGATGGAATTTAAATATAATTATTTTATTATGAATTGGTCACTAGGGATAATGAAACCCTGAAACAGTTTTTAAAAGTTATCACATTTTCATATTTTTTTTTAGAATGGAAAATTAAAGGAATTTTAATTAAAAAAAATACGTGCGTGTATCAGTGTACACACGTAAGAAGTGAAACTTTTTTATGACTTCATTTTTCGAAAAATGATCTACTACATTTACAACTTTACAGAAATTGGTTAAATAAAGCTAAATTAGATATAGTTTAAGCAAAAGGCTTTTATTATTATAAACATGGATACAAAAAACGTTCAGTTCTCACGCGGTAGAAATGAGACAGTATTCTGAATAATTTTTAAGAGATTAAGATGAATACACTATGGAGGTGGTAAACATTAGTTTTCGGAATTATTTTGTAATATTTTAATATATCAGTCGTTACATTTCAAAATGAAGTAAATCTAATTTTATCCGTTCCTAACATTTTGCGTTATTTTTCAAGATCTTCATCTTTGTGCGTGTAAAATATGAAGATCATAAAAAAAAAAACAAAAAAAAAAACGGAATCTGATCATTGTGAGCGCACCTTTAGAAATAAACTTGGCGCGTAACCGAAAAACGTTACATACGTTTTTACATGCTATAAAATTCCTCCCTACGTCGATAAGGAAGTGTCACTTCAAAAATGATTTCAACCAAACCTTTCGAGATATCTTAATAATTTCTTTTAGGATTTATTGTTTAATATTCCTACTTTTATAAAATATTCAAAACTAAATATTATTTATTTATTATAATATTATTAACCAACTTTCAAGTTTTGAAAGAAAATTTCACTGCTCGCTATTAGTTTAAACAATTTTTTTTAATTAAATTTCTTTCAAATTTAAAAAAAAAAATTATAAACTTATAATTTTTAACACTGTTTCAAGCTTTAACTATTATATTTAAATTCCATCACCAACTGGAAAATTGGAGGTCCCTTGATGTGGTTCTTACCTATATATTTTAAAAAGTTACATATTAAAAATTCAAAGTAATATATATGGACGAGTACACTGTAAATGAATTAAAACTATAGTTATTTATGATAACAATTTTATTAATCGTAGGCTTCTAGCCATAAGAATGGTAATACGTTGGCAGTGTGCAATTAGTGCAGTCACAAGGTGGACATATGGTGGATGTAGGCTCTGTTGATATGTTGACGTACCGACGAGCAGATACCTGGAATCCAACAAAAAAATCTATCAAGCTACCATATTGATCGCATCGAGCAATTCTCAATTATTTTTATTTACATATCATAGGATGCAAACGAACAGGTGAGTCACCTTATGATAAGCGATCACCACCGTCCATAGACACTTGCAACACCATACACACTGTTACTTCACGTCGGTTTGCTGTGAGAGGGTGGTACTACCCCGGGCGAGCCGACCCATTCATGCTGACACCAGAATAGCTTCAGCGTAGCTCTACCACTTACAATTTAATACTCTTTATTGAGTTCAAGGGAATTTACGAAAGAAATTTGCAAAGAGGTTGATAGAATATGGACCAATTTGATACAGCGTTATGTAAAATACTTTTATATCAGCAAACCATAAAAGGACTCAGTATAAAAAGCTCTTCTTTATTGTATTTTTAGCAACCAATCTTCTAGTAGATTATTACAGCCATTGTCGAGTAGGTAATTATATTACAAGTTTCTTGCGATCGTTTCTATTACAAGCCGGTGGCCGTCTTGTTAGAACTTTTCAGGGAGTTTTTGTGGCGAGACAGACTTCATGCTCCGTATTGTTTCCCATCCACTTCACTTGTGCACAATAACCAAATTATATTACGCAAAACACCAATATTGTATAGAATATAGAGGCAAGGAACACAAGATTATGAATAAAATATAAAATCCACTACATGACTTTCCAAGATTCCGCTAAAAATTCCAGTAGGGAAACATACTTGCTTTGCTAATACTTGCATCTATCACTCTTGTAAATAAAATTGTCGCAATTTATAACTGTTCTACCTACGTTGCTCGTTACAACGTTACGTTTTCGTAATACTTTATAGATATTTAGCGTTCCTATATTATCTCAGTAGTTGTTAAATGACGCTGTAGTCCAACTTAGTAAACACACTAAACAGCGAGGGGAACTGGCTCTCAAGTTAAGTTGCCGGATATATGCTTGGCGATAGATTTTCAACTTGAGGGTGGTGGATTGCCAAGGCTTAGAAAAAACCCTACCATCATGCAAACAATGTATTACGATTAAAAGCATAAATGAAAACCTACCTTAATAAAAGGAAAATGTATGTTTCCAAATAGCTTGAATTTTGACAGCGGGGCTCGTGTTATACATGGGCACTGTAAAAAATACTTATTTATAACACACGAATTCTTAACTCAACACGCCCCAACTCCGTTCGACTGCAATGTATTGGCATTGTTGTATGTTGAGTCTATCCGATACGTTTTTAGCGCTTTGTTTTTGATAGTTTATCAGAGTCAAAAAAGCTCTTTAAATCTTGGCACTTAAACAACTTATTTTTTTGTTTTGTGTAATATTAAACGTGTGATAGCTTCAAAAATATTAATTAGAATAGTATACTGTTAATTAAATTCCTAATATAACTAATATATGTAACTAAATAGGGATTACCACTGTATTAGTCAAAACAGCTAGCAAATAATTTCTTAATTTATATTATCATTTTTGAAGATAAAAATAACTACTGTGCGTTATCCATCTTATATGGATTTATATCAACAATCATCATTCATTCCTCTATTGGTATTTTTAATACATATAATTCTCTAATACATTATTTTTATATATCTCAAACGATTAGCCAGCATTAGTAATGTGAGCGCCTGAAAAAAGTCATTAATTTTTTATTATAACACATCGACTCTTCTCTACTGTCTATAAATATTCCACATATGTATTATATATATAAATATATAATATAAACCGTCTATAAGAAATTCTCTAAATGTTTTGTAATTTTGAAGAACTAAGGCAACGCACAGACGCGGAAAGTGACTTTCTTTTATAATATTTATATTTTACTTACATTTGGCTATAGAGAAGAGAAATTAATAGATTAAAGTATATCTGTTTTGTACTGTTTTGAACCAAAATTCTATAGAATGTTAAGTTTAGTCTTAGTAACATGCTATATCTAAAGTGTCTGATAATGAAATGCAACTGCCGGGACACACTTATAGGTGTGTGTGCTAATGTGAGGTTATGTGTGTTTTTCACTGAACCATTAGAATGCCCCAGAAATACTATGCTTTCTGTAGCTTGGATTTTTTTTTCATTTATATTGTCGTGACGTCCTCTCCATGTATTGGAAGTATTATATTTATGCGGATCTTTATTTTTTGAAGTGAAAACTTCCTAAGGCGCATTGGGTGATATTTTTGGTAGGACAAAAACTTATGGTTTCGTGTTAGCATCATGTTAGTAAGTGTGACCGAACGTATTGCGCTTGCGCGGCTTGTGTGAGACTAGCGACGCGTAGTATAGCGGCCTGTTTACATGTTAATATATCACATATAATATTGTTATATTGTATTGAGCTTGTGGAGCCCATCATATCTTTGATTAATTGAAAAACTGTATAAAAAATATATAAACATTAAGTAATTGGAATTCCAATAGATGTGAAATAGAGACTAATGACAATAATTTCAATTTACAAATAATTATGAATTTTAAATAATTCACAGTATAATTAATTTACAATTTCAAAAGAGAACACAGTTATTTAATTGTTTTGAGTTTTCAAGTCTGTCGGCAGTCCTTATGACTGCTTTGACTTTTTTTTGAAGTAAAACTTTTTTAGGCGCAACTGGGAGATAACTGAACGACAATGCAACGGAAGTTCGTTACGGCAATATGGCGTCACGTTTCTGTACCATCCGGTTTTTAAATATTTTTGATTTTGTCAATAAACAAATCAATCAATTTAAATTGAATAATAATAAAATTCATAAAATAGAATTAATTATGTATATATGGGCACGCGGCCGCACTGCCATCTGGTTTTAAAGTAAGTAATCAATTTAATGTAATGTTTCAATGTAATGTAAGTAACTAATTAAACTAAAGCTTAATTATCTGTAGTGCCATCTGTCAGCTGATTCGCCAAAGAAGTTTTACTTCAACCGCGTGTGACGATTACACAAACTAGTTTTTTTCTAAAACAAAAGTTACTTCTTTATTTATCAGTTAAAGTTTCGTCAAAATTGGTCCAACCGTTTCGATGATTCGCTGGAACAAACAGACCTCCAGATAAAAATGTTTTGTTTTTGTTATAAAATAATACTTTGATATCCATTTAGTAAAAACCTGTTATTGTGTCATTGCAAACGGCAAGTTTAGTGTTTTTACTTGTATAGACAGGCCCACTCTTGACTTTAAGGCTTTTTACATACTAAGCACAGCGCAGGACAGAAAAATGCCTGCTGTACCATGACAGACAGACAGATTGCTCTATTGTTTAAAATTAACAGTAAAAGTAAAGGAAATTATTATAATTAAAACATGATGTACATTATTTCTACGGAATGGATAATAAATTACCAAAAATGTTATTTTGCTGTTGATTATCCGTGATTATTATTGACAACTATCTTTTGCCCGCGGTTTCGCGCACGGTATTGTACAACAATCTATACATATTATTTTTATTAAGAATGTAAATCTAACGTGTCTGTACTTTTTCGATGTTCATGAAAAAAATTATTGCAGGTGGTGTCTAGGAATAAGTAATAGAATACATTTCAATCATTTTTTGAAATGTCTGTCTGTCTGTTTGTATGAACACGCATCACTGCTAAAGTACTGGATGCATGCATCGAGAGTAACTTAGTCTTTGTTTCATTAAAATCGGTCCACTCTATCAGAAGTTATTGTAATCTGAATGAGGGCGCGAGTTAACTACGAGAGAGTAAGTAATATTATACAGCTGGAGGGTTTGTTTAGTTGGTTGAACGCGTTAATCTCAGAAAGCACTGGTCCGATTTGAAAAATTCTTTCGGTCTTAGATAATTCAATTATCGAGGAAGGCTATATATCGTCAGCTAACACCAACAGGAGCAGAGCAACAATGTAGAAAGTTTGAAAATTGGATTTTTTTTTCTTTTGAGAGCGTTATCCCAAAGTAACTGTTACACGCGGACGAATTTGTGGGCAGAAGCTAGTTAAACAATAAAAATAGAATTCATTATTTTTAAATTATTTAATCAAAATAAAATATAATGGATACTTACTTTCTGAACGTAGAATTAAAAAGAGGTTATATTAATAAATTGTTTTTTTTTAATTTATTATTTCAAATTTCATTTCATAATACTACTTACAGTTGCTGGCTGTAATGAGACATATAATATTGTTAACAACTTTCACTTCGTTAGACTACAAAATAAATTTTAACCGCAATAAAATAGAGTTTAGCGCTATCTAGTAGCCAATTATAGTAAAATTAACAAAAACTTGTATAAAAACAGTTTGGTGTATTTACTTTCACAATGGTCGGTCAAACAGTGTTCCAGTTATCAAACGTCATTCGAAATATTTTTTTACATTTTCTAATTCCAATTTGTATACTAAAACCATAGTTTAATAATAAGAAGAAAAGTAATAAAATAATGTTTGGAAACACGATTTCTAGCCCCTAGATGGCGATGTTACATAAACGTTAACTACAGTCAACAATATACCAAACTAACGTATATCTTAGTATACGTATCTCACTGTGCACTATATACTTGAAATATGTTAGTGCGAGGAGTATATTCCTCAAGTCAATTACTACATTAATTCGTCAGCATCCACGTTATTTTTACTTTAAAATAATGTTTACAATTGTTTGACCAAACCCTTCGAAACTATAAACAAGTTACATTCAAACTTATTATTATATGCATGGCATTATCATTTTAGTCTAATAAATATTGTGTACGAACAAGCTTGTGTATATACTTACCCTAGTCTAAAATAAATAAAAAAATTGTAGTAAATTATTTTGAATATCACGCCATCTATCCCTGAACGTTGTAAACGTAACAACTGAGATCACACTAAATGTTTTAATAATGGACTCCTTCCTTTTTTAATAGTTCTGTTGAATTTAATCCCGGACCTATTTATTTCTTTTTTGTTTTAAATATATCACTATATATTCAAATTTTATTAAATGAATTAAGTACCAGTAAGATTACCTCTAATTTACATAAAATCACAAATGAAAAGAGAAATTAACTTACGTAATACTGAAATCAAAACATATAATATGTTAAATGAAAAATTTGGTAAAAATAACCACAAAATAACGTGAAAACAATTAATACATACAGTTTTCTGAAATAAAATAAAATACAACATATATAATTTTATGAGAGAAAAAAAAACTAATTATACTAATTTGACCTGACCTTACTCGAAGCTTATTTATGAGATAGGCACTTCCGTTTCTCGCTTGCCCATTTTTAACAGTAAATAGAATTTACTTCCAGTCAAGTACATTACATGTCTCACACCACCATTGCAGAGTGGCGCGTTCGGAGCAACGCCATGTTTTTGTTTAATTGAGTCGAGTAGTACCAGGCAGAATTTAAAATATTAAGCTTCGTGTAAAGTAAGTAAATTAATATGCGTTCTATTGTAAGGTAAAACGCTTCTATTTAGATGTTTTTAAAGGAAATTATTCTAATGAAATACATTACCCAAAACTGAAATAATTGGAATAAACAGATATTAAATATAAACCTTCTTTGTAATAACGTCTTAAAATTTGAGACACACATTATTAAGTAATTCACTGTGGACTAATTATATAAATTATGTATAAGAAACAAGTTCGTAGCTACCGCCATATCAGTAATGCCTCGAGCTTTGTAAGTGGTAGAGACACGCTGAAGCTATTACGGATTTCAGCATAATTGGGTCAGCTCGCCCGGAGTACTACCACCCGACCCACAGAAACACCGACGTGAACTAACAGTGCCTGCATTGTTGCGTTTCGTTCGTTCAACTTAATTAGCACAGGTAAATGACGATAGTAAACACTATAAACCTAGAAGTGGAACCGGAACACACCAAAAGATGTTTGGCGACAGATCTGCAACTTGAGGGTGGTAGCTAGCGGGCGGTGGACTTAGAAGAAACCCCACCACCATGGTATGGATTCATCATGATGTTTTCTTTCACCACGTGCTCCAAATAATCACACACTTAAAAGTGTCTTTTTCCGTCCGTTGTGTTTCGGATTCAGCCAGTGTATATCCAGTTTCGGAAAGGCTTTCCAGCATGATGGCGATGTCTGTCAATCGATTGTGGATCTCTCGGTCGCCGTTGTTTTTGTATTGTGTTTAACATCAGACATTAGCTCCAATAAAAAAAAATTGAACGTACAGTAATAATTCCCAATAAAGAATTCATTTTTTAATTCAGTGTGATTTAGATTGTAATGAACAAGACAAAGCAACGATCGCTATTTCTTCCAGAGCTTTAACAACGATATATCCTAACTCTAGTGGGATGTTATTTGGTTCTTTAAGATTACATGTACGTGTAATATCGTATTTTTCTCACCTCAGTCTGGAAATCAATGAATCATTATAATACATAGCTGTATACTATTTTGTAAAATGGATGTTGATATATCTGAGATCCATAAAGGTATGGGTTTTATGCTATTAATTTCACCATAACACGCCTCTCGATCTACAGCAGATCAACCAAAGCAGATTTCGTTCGACCTCCTTTATAATTGTACCTCATAAATGTTTGAATGTGCGAAATATGCAGTTGTCTACAACTTAATTATTGACAACGATAAATAATATTAGCAAATTCGAAACCGTAGCCACACCTAGTTACTTCTATTCAACAAATGTACCTCAAGATGTCGCTAATCGTTTGATCTATCTGAATACTGTTGCGCAGAACACAAGTTTAGGTATAAACATGAATTATATTATGTACTAGCGGGTCCAGCGGATGTCGTCTCGCCTTAATTATAAAAAAAAACCCTATGAATTTATATACCTAAATCTTCCTCGTGAATCGGTTTATCTACTGGTGAAAACCGCATGAAAATCCGTTTAGTAGTTTTTCAGTTTATCACGAAAATCCAGACAGACAGACAGAGAGACGTGGCAGAGAACTTTGTTTTATATATGCCAATTTTGGATTCCTATGATAATATTTTAACTTTGTATAGTATTAAACTGTTGGCTATATTACGCCGAGCTCTACTAAGTACTCAAGCGTGAACTTATGACTATAATCAGAACGGCCAAAAAGATTGACGAGGATTGTAGTCTTTTTTCCCAGTGTCTATGTGTTAGTATCTATCCTTATGGTGAAAGTATTTCGTCAGACCGGTGTCCTTGTGTTTTTAAGATCTAAACTTTTACTTGATCTTGGCGTTTTCAAGTCTTTGAAAATATAGATATCCGTTCCATATTATATGGCAAACGGGATAACTGTTCTAGACACCGGGTCCTTGGAGATGCCTCGGTGGTAAAAAAGTAAAGCAACAAGCGTCTTGTATTGCTAATACGTTTTAGCGTTTGACCACAAAATAGTCTGATGTTAATTTACGATAGTCTGATGTTAATCTATACTAATCTTATAAAGAGGTAAAGTTTCCGAGTTTGTGAGTGTGTGACGTTGTAGGGGGTAATCTCAGAAACTACTAAACCGATTTTGAAAATTCTTTCACCAATAGTAAGCCACGTTATTTATGAGTGTTATTGGCTATATATCACCACGCTATGGCCAATAGGAGCGGAGCAATAATGAAAAATGTTTTAAAATCGGGGCTTTTTTTCCTTTTGAGAGCTTCCACTGCGTCTTAGCCCAAAATAACTATTCCCGTACGAAGTCGCAGGCAGAAACTATTAACTAATTATATTATCTATAATAATATTATAAAGAGGTAAAGTTTGTGAGGTTGTAGGGGGTAATATCTGAGGAGTCGGAGAAAAAATGGTCGAACGAAAACGTTTCTTACGAATGCTGCCTTAACTATGAGAGATATATGATTGAGTTCTAGAGAAAAGGTGTAGCTTGATAATGCCTATTACCGCCCAACGAAGTGAGCACGGGTCGGCTAGTTTACGATATAATTCAATATGGAAAATGGTTCTCAAGTATAAACACACCAACAAGTACTCGGTGACAGACTGCCATTACTGCGTGGTCATTAGAAGCCCTACCACCGTACTATGGTTTTCCTCGACCGAAAGCTTCAGCTTATTCGCAAGGTATCTATGTCGATCGACACTGCGTCCTACCACGCTACCACTTCTATCATTGTTTGAAAGTTTCACGCTTGCAGGCAGAACTGATACCATACAGTGGGGATAAGTAAAGGAGTGTCATAATTGGATTTTGATCCATCCTAAAGCTTGCCTCTAACCGGCACTGAACATATCTTGAGAATATTACTACTACGTCTTTTAATAGGTATGGTATCATAAAAAAATATACACTTACAAAAACTTCCTAAAAGAAGAGAAGAAAATATTTTATATATTTCATACAACGCTCTTAACATACCGTTCACAATGATTTATAAAAACTCATTATATTGTATAATATTACTAGTTGGCCCGGTCGACGTTGACCCGCCCTGATTATAAAAAGAAATCCATGACAAATTATATACCAAAACGTTCCTCATGAATTACTTGATCCACTGGTAAAAACCGTCGCGAACAGACAGACAGACAGACGCGGTAGGGGACTTTGTTTTATACTATGTAATGATAATGATATAAACGAGTAAGTCTGTGAGGATGTATGGATAATTGTTATTCTTCGGCATGTTTGAAGTGAAATCTTGTTGCTGTGTTGAGCGTTTTTTGGTAGGGAAAACTTATGGGTCCGCATCACAGATGACCTCGACATGCTCCTGACGTATTACCCTTGCGTCAGACTAGCGACGCGTAGTATAAAAACAACAAAATCAAACTATGAAACTTTTAGAAGAAATAATATCATTATTGGGATAATACTATAGCATAATTTTAACGTTTAGCCGTCAAAAAATAATAATTCTAAACTACATAACAGCGCCATTTAGTCAAGAGATTCGAACCTACGTCAATTGTCGCGGTGTGCGTACACGCTATCAACTAAGCCATCATCCCTTCAGTACATATTAAAGACTAGCTTCTGCTCGCGACTTCGTCCGCGTGGAATAGTTACTTTGGGCTAACGCTAACACGCAGCGGAAGCTCTCAAAAGGAAAAAAACCCCGATTTTATAACATTCTTCATTGCTGCTCCGCTGCTATTAGTCTTAGCGTGATAATATATAGCCTAAAGCCTTTCTCGATAAATGAGCTATCTAACACAGAACGAATTTTTCAAATCGGACTATTAGTTCCTGAGATTAGCTCGTTCAACTAAACAGACAAATAAATCCTCCAGCTTTTTAACATTACTACTGTTCCCTCGTACTTACCTCGAGCTATCATTCCAATTACAATAACTTTTGATAAAGTGGACCGATTTTAATGAAACAAAGACTAAGTTACTCTCGAAGATATGCTTTATGATTTTCATAAGTGCTTTACAGTACGTGTTCATACAGAGACAGATAGACATTTCTAAAAATGATTGAAATGTATTCTATTACGTATTCCTAGACACCTGCAACAATTTTTTTTTACGATAATCGAAATAGTACAGACACGTTAGATTTACATTCCTGTTATATGTGTAGAATCTGTAGAAGATAGAATGTATAGATAGATGTGATAAGACTATAGTTGGCGTCCCCAACATCTCACCTCCTGACTCAGTCTATTAAATACTTGTTAAAGCGTCATGTTATTTCGTGAAGGGAACCTTAAGGTTATTCACGTGGCTACAAAACTAGTACAATACATCTAACGGCGTTAGAAATTACTACTAAGTTTGTGTGTTGCAATAGCGTTTTACTGAGTATATTGGAACTTACCAGACCCTGTAATATTTCAAGGAAGGTTTTTAAAAAGAAAAATGTGCTTATGTTTATTTTATTTTTTTCTATATTCATCCTGAAAAGCGTTTATTCCTTCATTATAGAGAAATAACTACGCAAAATTTATTTCATTCGTTCTATTTCAGAGTGTATAGTGGTCGATTAATTATTCATGATATTGGATACTTATTTTGTTATTAAAGAGTATAAACGATTTATTTTGAAATGGGTAATGTAATAAATAAAAAAATACTCACAGTGCCGTTCTGTAATAAACAATAAAATAGTTAAGAAAAGTACATGTTTGATATTGTTCAATTATGAACCCAACATTTATATGTACATTAAATGTTAGTTGTGTGCGTGACGCTATTACTTGTTTTTCATTGTTTGTGCGTTTTGTCTATCAATGTTCTCTCTGTGTGTTTCAAATATACTATATTCGATTATAAACTTTCATTGTACTAAAGTGAACAAAAATCCTACATTTATATTTCTTTAATTTTATTTTTGTCTTACAACTCTCTACAACTACTGTCTGATCCAGAACTGTGGTAAACATAGCCACTAACTAATTAACGAATTTATCGACATACGCGTATTGGTAGGGTACCAGTTCTGTAAAGCCATCAACACTAATATACTACGTTCAGTACCAAAATGCAGTGTGTGTCGTGAAGACACACGATAGAAGTGAAACTTTTGTATTACAGGGGAACATTTTAATTATTATTCATCAATAACTTTTGAATAGCATGATTGTGGTCAGTCATTGTCACGACACCTGAACGTAGCGCACGCAAACATGGACAACGAGAAATAAAGAAAGCGCGAAGAGCGTATGTCTCACTGATCTCCAATACCCGAATACGAGTGAGACACTCTACCCGACACAGTGTTTACCACCACAACTGTAACGTCACACAAAAAGGTTGCTGATAAAAATTTCAAAACCCTACCACAAGAAATTTCACTACAAAATTTGTACTTTTGGCATAAGTTTCTTTCAAGATTTTTTTTAAATCTCGTATTAATGGAGATTTAACCTATTCCTAGAAGACAGTACATTTTTTCTGCATAAAAGGTATCCTGTACCCCCAGAATATCTTCCGTACTTCTAATAAATATGCAAAATCTCATTATGATTGCTAACGGGTCCGGCAGACTTTGATAAATAAAGAAACCATGCCAAATTATATACCTAAACCTTCCTCATGAATCACCTTATCTACAAGTGAAAATCGCATGAAAATCCGTTCACTAGTTTTTGAGTTTATCGTGAACAGACAGACAGACAAACGTAGCAGAGGATCTTGTTTTATAATATGTGTTGATGATGTGAACGCGTAACAAACAGACTCATGTTCGTATTTATAATATTAGTTGCGACGTAAACAATGATTATACATATATTTACAAAAGAACTACAATTAGTATATGTTCCATTTTAAATAAACAGATATAAAACTTAGCAGCTCTCTAAAGATACTGGAAGTTATATTCCGATCGCTAGAACCCTGAAAAATGGAACCTTTGAGCCCTCTGTTAGCGAGATACAGTAGGTTAAAACCCAGAAAAAACTACGACTCCGAAGGAATAGGTAAAATTGATATTAATTCAAGCGAAAATTTGTGTAATAATGTAAGATGATTTGATTTTTTTATCACAATAAATTTGATATCCTATCATTACTTACTTTCAGCTAAAAATAAATTATAATATTAATCACATTTCTCTTTTTCATATACACTAGCAACACACTCCACATGCGTTTTTTTATAGAATAATTATTGTCAACTCTCAACTCGCGTTCATAAGCGTCTTCTTAGGGCCTAAGTTGAATAAAATATATTTAATTTTAGACATCTGTGAGACTAAGAATCTCGGATAATATGTTTTATATGCGAGAAATATAATTTGTTATGTATTTATAAAAGAAATGTTTCACGTCAACAACGCCACCTAGCGGTCTAACTGCAGTAAGAACTATTTATGTAAAAAAACAATCACAATTGATAAACTCTCTAAAAAATTAGGTAAAAAAATTACGAACACCCATACACTGTAATTTTGTATATGTGTAGTAGATAATAATTACCGTGAACTGTAATAAACAAAAATTTGTTGATTATTTACTTTATATATTAATTAGGATTTTGTTGAATACCCAAATTAAAGTCGAAAGTCGAAACGTATGAAAGAAATCCTTATTAATTGCAATAAAACGCAAATTAAATCGATTCATTCGATGCTTGCATTTTAATTATAATTCCAAACTAGATCAATGCAGCCAACCGGAATAGTTAAAACTCAAACGTATCTTCTAAAAGATGGTAATGTGTGAAAGAGATAGCCGTATTAGAAAGACAGAGATGTCATCACGGAAACGGATACGCTGCGTTCAATACAAAGCTTTAATGATAAACGTAAAAAATCAAGAGTCTGTTTGTGGAAATTTACATATACCTACATATTATACTATAGATTATATATGAAAAGTCTATTATTGTACTTACATTGAGCTAAAAGTATTAATTGTTATAATACCATGTTAATAATTGTTATTTCCGTTGTTGTCGTTTTTTAAATTATTATTATTTGAAAATAAAACAAATGTTACACGCTAATAATATAAATATCCATTGGCGATTTTTTAAAAACAATCCACTGTTTTTTTTTTAATTTATTCACTATAAACAAAAATCTAATATTTTATCTTTAGAATATTAACTAGCTCTAGTTCGCGAATATGCTTGCTTTGATATATACCTAATATATACTTTGGGAACTGTACATTTTTTCGGGATGAAAGGATGATGTCCTTTCTTGTACGATGATCGGTTAAGTAGTTAAAAGCGAGAAAGCGTAACAAACAAACTGACTAACACATTTAAAATAATTTATAATAGTAAGAATATTATAAAACAAAACCGTTTTCTTGTATGTCTACCATATATATCTATGTTACCATATTTTTTCTAAACTACGCAACGGATTTAGATACGGTTTTAAAACTATTTATAGAATTTTTTCGGGAAAGTTTTTATGTATAAAATATTATATTTAATTTATATAAAGTAGGGGCAGATCGATGTACGGTAATAAAGTCGTAAGGAGTCGCCCAGACCCCGTATTGGGGTGGCCTAAAAATAGCAATTTTTAGGAGTTCTCTCAAAAGTGCAGCTCAAAAAAAAATATTTAAAAGGTCTCTCAAACTTAAAAAAAAAATCTAAAATCACCGAAAATAATAAAAATTATAGTTTATTGTCAATTACACTTTTATAGTGAAAATCGTCTTGATTTTTTTTGGATTTCTGTAGCCTTATTTGAAGTCTTTATTAGTATGTCAACTTCAAGATAAAATAATATAAAAAAGTTGTTAATATTTGGAAAATTGAAAATATCTTAAGCAATCTTTAAACATTATAATATAAAATTGAAAATACCAGGAGCCTAATGTTTTAATGGTAGAAAATAGTTAGATCAAGAGAAATAAAACCGATTTTTAACAAATTTGGAAATTTTAAAAAATTTTGAGCGACTTCTTAATATTTATTTTTTTGAGCTGCGCTAAGAAGAGGCCCTTACAACATGATAAATTGTCATATTTTCGTAAGAGAATGGAAAAAAAGCGTTTTTTCTGGGTCACCCTAACTCACATTTATAATCTTAGTAAGTATGAATAGCGTGAGTAGTTATTGACGATTCTATATTTCATTGCATCTCATATAATAGACGACGCCTAAATATAAAAACACAATGGCGACCATCGAACGATCGGTAATCCATGAACGTGGTCGCTGTTAAGCAAGCTTTCTTAATTTCTGGATATACACTTGCTGGCACACGCAACAGGTTTAAGCATGCCACAATTACTAATGTTTAGCTAGGTGTGTGGGGGTCGTGATAGTTGTTTCCCCTCACTTGATAAGGGTTTCCATTTGTCTTGGTCCGCTTGTTTTTTTTTTGCTTTCGATTATTTTATTAATACTGTTCAAAATTATTTTAAATGTGAGCAACTATTATTATTATTTTACTTAACTATTATACATTAGATTTTTAATTGAGCTTTTATTTTCATTATTTATAGAATTTTTTAATTATAATCAACAATGTCAAGCGCCGGAATATCCACGGTGCGATGAATGAACATAGCAAATTGCGTCGTAAGTCACATCGGTATGGTAGACACAGTTTTTGGTGTGTCTAGATATTGCACACGATAAGGGTTATCATAAAATTATATACTTACAATTTCCTATAATCAAATTTTAAGTTACATTAACATAAAACACCAGATGGTTCTTATACAATCTATCTTAAAATAAATGTATAAATTTTACAGTAGGTACCCAACATGTAATTTATCATGTCGAGCACTCTTCAGCGCTTCGTTCAACTAAAGTCTGTTTTGGCTTTGTAAAACATTCTCTCTATCACACAGCGCAATGACTACAATAGACAAAGGGAATGCTATATGAAACCCAACTCAGCAGATTATCTCTGTCTACTTCTCGACGACGTGCCAAATCAAATGTTGGGTATTGTATCTTTTTTATAAACAGCTTTTTCTGTATTTTTTTATTGTAAGTAGGACGTAAGTTTGAATCCTTGTGAAGTAGTCAGAGCTTACGGTGAAAGAAAGCATCCTATTAAACCATAACATGGTAGTAGGGCTTTCTCTAAGCCCACCTGACTAGCTACCTTTCATCACTTGCAAATCTGTCGTCATGCACCCGTTAGTGTATTCCGACAGCTGCATATGAGAGCCAGTTCTCCTCTAGTTCTAGCGTGTTTACCACCTTAGACCACATATCGTCATTTAAAATTAGCTGAGATTTTGCTCAAGGTATTATAAAGTATAAAAAATACAATTAACTAAAATAAATAATGTGTTAGAATTATTTGGCCTCGAAGTAAATCTGTGTTCAATATTTACCAAATTCAATTAAATCAAAAGTTAAACATATGCAAATGAGAGAGAGAGAGAGAAATGCTTCTTATCCGTTTAAGAAAAAAAATATATACGTACATGATCCTGTAACATTCATAGAAATAACAGTATATGAATTTTTCAGCGACATCATATTATAACATATTAACACAATAGATGCTTTGATGTTATTGAATGTATCTGCGTAATCTAATATAGCACCATCTCATAAAATTCTGAGGTACCAATAGATCCAGTAACACAGGGGTGCTCAAGCGGTCGACTGCGAGTGCATTTTCAGTCGATCTTTTAAGAAAGAATTGCCGATATAGAAGTATTCACAGATTTTGTTTTAACAGGTAGGTAGCTAAAACAAAATGTAATGAATAAACAATTACAGTTTATGTGATACACAATTAGGCCAGAACAGCCTCCTCATCATTTTCTTTTATCGTTTTTAGTGAAAATTACCTACAGCTACCTAAACGACAATCCTGCATTACACATACTTACAGCCTGTTAGAGTCGATTGATCCAGATAGTCCGGTGAAGCTGTTAAGACCATGCTAGGTCAATAGCGAAGTCAGTTCGAAAAAAAAAGAGTCGATTGATCCTAGTCTAACAATATTGAGGTGGATCGCAAGCAGTTCAAGTTTGAGCACCCCGGAAGTAATAGTATGGCTCAGTAATAGCAATATAAGTATTACAATTTACGCGATGCTGCTATGTGACACAATTAATTTTATTTTGTATACTTTTGGAAAATTTCCTTTTTTTTCTGGGAAGACATATTTATAGGTAAACATATAAAACAAAACCTCATTTAAATACACATTTTGATAATAACCGTTAGAGTAGAAAAATAATGAATAATAACTACTTGAATTTAAATGATTACAATAAAACTGATCAACTTACGCTCACCTGCAATAACAGCAATTTTATATAATATACTTTTATATTCGCATTTTACGATAGTTTAACCATTAAAAAAACACATTGTTTGATTTCGTAAGGAGATTTCTTAGTAGCCGGGCTAAATGTATGAGTTGACACGCCGATACAAGTTTAGAGGTTTGCTTCTCACTTATTCATCGTTATAATCAATAAGTTTTCACCCGCGGCTTCGCTCGTGTTAATCTAGATTTGGCCTCTCTCTGAGAACCAGGTAGGTAGAGCCACGCTGAAGTTACTACTGGTTTCAGCGTGAATGGGTCGGCTCGCCCGGGGTACTACCACCCGACACACAGAAACACCCACGTGAAGTAACAGTGCTTGCATTCTTGCGTTTCGTTCGGTCAGTGAAAGCGTCGGAGGACCACCTCCCCTCCTCTTCCCTCTTCCCTTCCTCCCCCTTCCCCCAAACACAGGCTGGCAACGCACTTGCGACTCCCCTGGTGTTGCTAGTGTCTATGGACGACGGTGATCACTTACTATCAGGTGACCCGTCTGTTCGTTTGTCGCCTATAATAAAAAAAAAACAGTACTTTTACCTATGTTCTTTTCTATAGCTCTGGCAACCTGTATGCCAAAATTTTATGACAATCGGTTAAACATTTGAGGCGTGAAAGCGTAACTTACAGACAAACAAATTCACTCTCGCATTTAAAATGTTACTTAATTAATTAGATATTTTAATGTCCTTTTACGAAGGACTGCCTATTAATAACTATTTATTTAGTTCAGTACACCACCTTTTAGGTTGGATTGGCTGTTATAGATCTTATTACACTTATCCTATTGTTGAATATTTGAATGTGATATACTTACAGGTTGCTGAAAGTTCAAAAAACAATTGAGTAAGTCAGAGAAAAAATAGTAGTAGAAATCCATAGCCGGAAAAAGGTCCGACACATCTCAAGTAGGGCACGAATATATATGTATTTGCGTTTGTGAAGAATCTCATCTGATGTTAAATAACGATGTGGTCTAGGATGATAAACGCGCTAAACCCAGAGCAACTGGTTAACTGGTTCTCAAGTGCAAATAAAATAATATATTCATAGGTAATTGGCAACAGATTTTTAACTTGACAGTAGTAGCTAACGGCGGCAGACTTAGAAAAACTCTACCACCATGCTATGGTTTCACCACGATGTTATCCTTTGGCGAAAGATTTGGCTCATTTGAAAGGATTAGATCCTACGTCGATTAACGTGGAGTAGGAACACACTATCCACTAAGCCATTATAGCTTACTTTGCTTTTGCTTTGCATCAACACTTAAGCGGTGTTTGCTGTCATACTTGCTCGAGTTTTTAACTCTGGAAGTTTTACTTAACACCAAAAAACATCACCCAGTCTTCTTATTTAAGCTATGATAAGGTTAAATAAATTAAAAGTGAGTGTTTTGTATGATTATTGGGTGGCTTTGCTAATCCTTAGTTATAACTTTATAGTATTTTATTTATTTAGTTTTGTTTTTATCAACTAATATTTTAGTAGATTATTACTGCATTATCGATTAGGTAATGATATTACATGTGTCTTGCAATCATTTCAATGTTCGAACAAGATAGTGACCTGCTTATTAAACTTTCCAGGGAGTTTTTGTGGCAAAGTATAAATAAAGTATATATTCATATTCTCATCCACTTATCTTGTGTACTATAAATAACCAAACTATATTATGTAAAACATAATTCATTTTACAAAATACAGAGTCAAATAACACAAGATTATAAATAAAGATTATAAAGATTATTATAGTTATAAATAAAATATAAAATTCACAATAGTTAAGTAAGTCGTAACTCATAGCTTAAGACATATTTTCTGGACTGTTATCAAAATTTCACATAAATAATTTACAAAATCGTTGAATTAACTTCTACTCACCCCCTAATCCTGCAAAGAACACCTTTTTGTAAAATTAATAATTCACTGTTTCTGTTCGTATCAGTTTGATGTTTCATTAACTAAATCTCACTTAAAATCTCTAAGTATTACATAGAATATATTACGGACATTTTTACGTGATTTTAGGCTTCTGTATTAGTACTGTGCCTAATATTCGAAGGGAGGGGTTGACGACAGAAAAGTTCAATTCAAAGCACTAAAAAGTTATAAAGTATTAAGGAATGAAGATTTTAAAGCAATCTAAATAATTTTGTTGTCAAAGAATACCTTTTGATTTTGAACAGATAATAGGTCTTTACCTATGAAATTGCCGTTCTGCAGTACTGGCCATTTCAAATCAAAATAATTTTTGTTTGGCTAAGAAATCTAATTTCACATTGATTTTATTTTAAAAACATGGAATTCTTTTTCCAAAAGTAGTCATTTGTTTATTGATTAGTGTTACATTTTCATCGCATTTCAATCTTTCTTGTCATCATGGATACGTTAAAAATTCGAGTAATTATGGAATATGAGTACCGTCGTGGCAGTAACGCGGCACAAGCGGCACGCAACATCAACGACGTTTACGGAGCTAACACTACAAATCAACGCATCACCTGTTATTGGTTTGCTCGCTTCCGTTCTGGGAATTTCGACCTGAAAAATGAACCTCGCGGTGGTCCGAAGACTTTGGTCGACAATGACGAATTAAAGGCGATTGTGGAAGCTGATGATACACAATCTACGGCTGAATTAGCAGCAGCTTTCGACGTTAGCGTCAAAACAATATTGGTCCATTTGCGTCAAATTGGAGAGGTAAAAAAGCTTGACAAATGGGTGCCCCACGAACTCAATGATCGCCAGCGTGGAGTACGCGTCGAGACGTGCCTTGCACTGCTCAACAAACACACAAATGAAGGAATTTTGAACCGCATTGTTACCTGCGATGAAAAATGGATTCTGTTTGATAACGGCAAGCGCTCAGCAAGTTGCTCGGATCCTGGTTCAGCACCTAAACAATGCCCTAAACGAAAACTTACCCCTAGAAAAGTGATGGTCACTGTTTGGTGGTCTAGCGCCGGTGTGATTCATCACAGCTTCTTACCAAATGGGGTGAGCATTACTGCAGATATGTACTGTGAATAACTGAACACAATGATGGAGAAGCTGGCACATCTCCAACCAGCATTGGTCAATCGCTCGTCTCCGCAGCTCCTGCACGACAACGCACGACCTCATACTGCACAGCAGACGGTCTCCAAGTTGCAAGAACTGGGGTTGGAAGTTCTCCGTCATCCGCCCTACTCACCAGACCTTGCGCCTACAGACTACTACTGTTTCCAGAATTTGGATAACTCCTTGGCGGGAAAAAATTCAATACCCGAGAGGCAGTACAAAATGCCTTTGAAGAATTTGTTGCCTCCCGTCCAGCTGATTTTTTTAAGAAGGGCATCAATAAACTGCCACTGCGTTGGCAAAGATGCATTGATTGCATGGGTGATTACTTCGATTAATACAAATTAAAAATACATGAAAAAAATTCGTTTAAATTTTTTCATACAAAACGGCAATTTCATAGCTAAAGACCTAATATAATCCTTAAGTATATACCTACATACATATTTTTGTTCATTCTATACTTTATAATAAAAATACTTAATTTGCGTATGTTTTTATTTCTCGATTGTAATATTTAGAGTGCGTCTTACAATCTATTTAGTACGATATATCAAATATGTCACAGTAAATATCCCGTCTACCGTCAAAAATATTTACTCCTACTATAAGGGGTAACATGAAGCGAGTGAAAGTATACTTAGTCTGGCCATAAATACTGTTACAATTAAAAATAAACAAAATATTACATTTGAATTTGGAATCCGACACTTTTATATGATTATTCATTGAATTTTCTCATTTTGGCGCCAATACATTGTACAATATTTTGCGATATTAAAATGGAGTGGAGTGATAAAGAGAACCGAATCGCTGTGATTGCATTACACAAAGTAGGTATGGAGCCAAATGCAATATTTAAAACTCTCCATACGCTTGGTATTAGTAAAATGTTCGTGTACCGGTTTATTAATAGGTACAATGAGACCTCCTCGTTTGTGACAGAAAAAGATCTGGCCATCCACGTAGTGTTCGTACGAAAAAGGTGGTCAAAGCAGTAAAGGAAAGAATTCGAAGGAATCCGGTCCGAAAGCAAAAGATTTTATCTCGGATGATAGCACCTAGAACCATGTCGCGTATTTTAAAAGATAACTTAAGACATGCAACCTATAAGAGAGACGTACTGATAATTTCTTAACTGATAATTTAAAAAATAATAGGGTGATAAAATCGAAACAACTACTGAAGCAAAGGGAGGTCTCAGAAAAAATTTGTTTACGGATGAGAACATTTTTACAATTGAGCAACATTTTAACAAACTAATTGACCGTATTTATGCTCAAAACTCTAAAGAAGCTTTCCAATTAGTCGACAGAGTGCAACGTGGGCAATTTCCGACTTCAGTGATGGTTTGGTGGGGTATTAGCTATGAAGGAGTGACTGAGCCATACTTATGTGAGGAAGGAATCAAAACACCGGCACAAGTGTATCAAGATACCATTCTTGATAACGTAGTGAAGCCCCTTAACAACACCATGTTCAATAACCAAGAATGGTCCTTCCAGCAAGACTCGGCGTCGGGTCATAAAGCTCGGTCTACGCAGTTTTGGTTGGAAACGAATGTTTTGGACTTCATCAGAGCTGAAGACTGGCCGTCGTCTAGTCCCGATGTTAATCCGCTGGAATATGATTTATGGTCAGTTTTAGAGAGTACGCCTTGCTCTAAACGCCATGATAATTTGGAGTCCCTAAAACAATCCGTACGATCAGCAGTGAACAATTTTCCCTTGGAAAGAGAGCGTGGTTCTATTGATAACTGGCCTCAACTTTTAAAGGACTGTATTGCAGCCAATGGAGACCACTTCGAATAAGCTTTTTATATTTTAAATTGTTTCATATTTATGTATCAAACTAACCCACTGTAAAAGTAATGAATGTCATTTGCCATAGAAAATATTGTTTTTCATTATTTCAGTATTTATGGCAAGACTAGGTATAAAAGGTGTGACACAAGAGCAGCGGAGATCGTAGGAGAGTGGTGAAGCTGTAAAGGACCGTCAGCCCAATAAAGAATAGTCAGGCCCGAAAAAGAGAGTAGGGATCAATCTTTGATCATGCCGTTATGTTCGGGCGGTTAATTTCGCTTCCGCACACTCGTGGTTGCCCCGTTAGGTAGCCTCTCAAGCCTAGATTCGATACATCGTAGTGAAGCTCTCGAGTACGTATTGTAGTAGTACAGTGCGATACAGTGACACTTCATTTACTAGTTCATTACACACCCCATGCTGCACCTCAAACATGTTTGTTACATAGGTTCTATAAGGAACCTTTTTCCTGTTTCGATTACTTAACTTTAGCCAGAATTGATAGATTTAAAATCCGGGTAGGACTATGTCATTTTGTCACTCTGAGCTTATCATTCAGCTGAGTGCCCTAAGCGCTCGCCTAAAAATCTTGGTGAATTTGTGAAGGCGTATTAGGCCACCAGAGTATTGTTAGAAAAATAAAAGACAGGGGATCATTCTCGCTCGGATAGTCAAACCATTCACATCGAAAGGTAAGTCGTAAGTATTGTATTACTGTGTCTACTGTTTAAGGTAGACTGTTTTGTTGTTGATTCTCGCTTCGTCTTGAATAAGTGATTGATTGGATGATATCATAATAAATAGTGTTATACTCTTATAACTGCCCCGTAATGGATGCCGCGACAAATTTAATGTAGTATATTATTAACAGAGCGTCGGTTTATAGATATTTAGAAATTGGCTATACCTTACTTGAATAGTTACTTTGGTAATTACTTCCATGAAGAAAATATCAAAATTTCCACAATTATATACTTAAAACTCTTTACGATCCTAATATCAAGATATAAAAACTAATGAGATATAAAAGTTTAAGCATTTATACTCACCACAAAGTTCAAATAGGTTACATGAAAAAAAAAGTTTCGAGTCAATAATTATTTTAACTATTAAAATTAATACAATCGATTTGATAAAATTGATATTTTTAGTGACGAATATAAACAATAACCAACCATATATTTGTATAAATACGGTTTGTAGTCCATTAGTATTCTTGCGATACACAATGCTTAAATTTATAACAAATTAATAAAGAAAATTCTTGTTTGGAATCAAATTATCAAAGTTTACATTACATTTTATTTGTTATAAATATTAGTAGTAGTATTTGCTAGCGGCTTTGTTTATGTTAACGTAGATTTGATCTATCCCTCAGGTACAGTATATTTTTGACAATATTATTATATGTATACAACATTTCATGATAATCAATTGATTAGTTAAGGTGTGAAAACGTAACAAACAAACAAACATTCGTATTTATAATATTAGTACGGATATCACGAACTACTTCTAATATTTCTGAATTTAATATAAATAAAGATAATAAAGCTTTAGGATATATGATATAACCGTAGAACCTTCGTGTCTGTACATCACTACATATTATAAAAAAAAAATTATATTAATATAAATGTAAATAGTCAGGCGGACTTGGAAAAATCCCTACCAGCATGCTATAGTTTCATTATGATATATTCCTTCACCGCGCGTTCCTGCTCAGTTGCAAAGATCTGAACCTACATCCATGGACGCTGTGTCCGAACACGCTATCAACTGAAGCCAGCAAGAAGTATAATAGAAAATATTATTTTCACTTACATAATGATCCTAAAATAAAAATATAAGATTTTAATTACATCAATATGTGATAAAACTACATACACATATTCATACATACATGGCAAACATCATACATATGAATTTTGGATCACGTATATAGTACTCGCTTCAGTATATCGGGTTTCGGTTCTAAAGCAACAAAAAATTGACTTGATTTTTGTGGAGAGGTCGCCAGGTTTCCTGTAATTTCCTGAATTATAACAAATATTTCTATAACCACTAAGTAATGACTTCGCTATGGTAATTCCGATAGAATAGACATTATGTATTCAGTACTGTTGGTCCCTTGTTTATTAGTATATCTGTTATTTTTGTATTTCATTTTCCATCGGACGAAATGAAGTCATTATTCAAAATAAAGATAAATAAAAAGTGTAAGCTAGTGAGTCATGTGCCTCTTCCGAATTGGAAGTCCTTTCTTTGCAAGTGTAACTACTTATAATAGAGCCTGTAATTGAGATATTTCACTGATAAAGTAGAAATTTCAACTTACCGTAACCTTAAAGCGAGATTAAAAGTTAGTTAAAATATACGAAAAACATTTAGCGAAACTTAATTTTTTTACACGAATTAAACTGTTCCTGTAAAACTGCTTTTTTTTTCATTTTTATATGTTTGCTTAAAAATAATACCGAAAAATATGGAATATTTGTCTCTATTAAATATCATATAACATGAGATCTAATGACTTGCACAGCTTCTTTAAATCAATTGTTCTACTTAAAACAGTAAAAAAAATTAACTACTTATTGTTAATTCATTTATTGTTTTTCGTTATTATCTTATTAAGTTACAGTACGCAATCTTCAGCGTCGCTTTTGCCACATATATTGAACAGTGTTAATATGAATCTTGTCAGAATTGCAAATAAATAATTTTAAGTCTCAATTGAAGCCACAACCGAGAATACTAAGTAAGTCGGGTTTTAGATAACTAAAAATGCTTCATAACTATATGTACACATAGGGCGTTAAACAAATGTAGTTTCTATAAAACAACAGAACCATGTTCCTAAGGAGAGTATTTTAAACATTAGTACTATATGAACACTCCCATAATATATATTTTCACATACCACGTTCTGAAAAGCAATAAGAGTCAATAAATTTTATGTTATAACAACAGTATCTCTCCTCCGAACAGGAAAATTAGAATTATTAACAATGAAAAGGAAAAATATCAACTGAGAAACTTATTTTTAAAGTGAAAACTTAGCTGCGTTGAGTGTATTCTGGTAAATTAGTGAAAAAATTATGGGTTCCGTCACCGATGGATTCGACATGCTCGTTACGTAATGGGCTTGCGTCAGCCTAATGACGCGTAACATAGCGACCTGTGTACGTGTTATACTAATATTTTGTATTGAGCTTGTGCAGTATGGATGTAATAATATGTTTACTAAATAAAATTTATTAACATACCTCGGGCTGTAAATATAACAGAAAAGATCATGTACTTTGATGTCTATAAGAGCTGCTCTGTTTTGTGTTTAATTAGTTTTATACTATTTGTAACCATAATCTATCTCTATTCAGGATATAGACTAGAAGTTATAAAGGGGCATCACTTTCAAATTAAATTGATACAAATTCTCAAGTATATAAATCTATCAAGGTCGAAAATGTCTTATCGATGCGCTATAAACATCATTCCGATATTTTATACAGAACTGCTAATACTATACGATTCCCAACCAATCTATCGAATCGAATATATAATATAATCTAAATAAAAATACTCGAAATCGTTAGAGAAGCAAATTCTTTTAATCCATGGTATTTGTACATGTTTTCTAACTTCCTTATTACTATGGCAACCTAATGTGCCAGCTCGTGGTAACAACAAAACTATTATACAAATACCATCCTATATTTATCACTTGATACAGCCTTTATAGAGCTGTTTGTAGTTGAATATATAGCCTTAATTTTATGTACAGTTAACTGTTTACTCTGTTTTGGTAAAAACCATTACATATTTCTATCAATTTATATTAAAAATGTTGCTAAAAAAAGTTATAATATATACTTACAGTTACCTGAAACATGTTTGTTTTACTTTAGTTTATATATAATCTTTATCATTTGCGCTTTATTATCTTGACAATATATTCTATGTACATTGGATAGAGTATAAAAAATATACTTTGCTTACGATTTTTTTTGTAATGTCATTCGTTTACTCCCTAACGCGCATGCGCGCGACACCTTTTGCCTCACTTCAAACATCATCGAACGTGCAATGTTTATAGAAATCACAGTTTCTTACAACTTTAATAATTTTATATTAAATAAATATATCGTCTAATGTTTTTTTGAAATAAGGATAAAGTCTCTAAGAAGTAAAACTAAAAAAAAAGTGATCGGAATCTATACAGAGTATTTTTATAGAGATGCGCATACAATTCATATAGATTTAAATCTCGTTAATTTTGCCATATTTATCTGAGACTTGCCGACTCGTGCCCACTTCGTTGGGCCGTAATAGGCATTATCAAGCTACAACTTTTCTCTAGAACTCAATCATATATATCTCATAATTAAGGCAGCGTTCGTAAGAAACGTTTTCGTTCGACCATTTTTCTCCGACTCCCCAAATATTACCTCCGACAACCTCACAAACTTTACCTCTTTATAATATTAGTATAGATTATAGATAATATAATTAGTTAATAGCTTCTACACGCGACTTCGCACGCGTGGAATAGTTATTTTGGGCTAAGACGCAGTGGAAGCTCTCAAAAGGAAAATAAGCCCCGATTTTAAAACATTTTCCAATGTTGCTCCGCTCCTAATGCCCTTAGCGTGATGATATATAACTTATGACACTCACAAATAATGTGGCTTTCTATTGGTAAAAGAATTTTCAAAATCGGTTTAGTAGTTCCTGAGATTACCCCTTACAACGTCACAAACTCACAAACTTTACCTCTTTATAATATTAGTATATAGATTATAGCCCCTGCCCGTGACTTCGTCCGCGTAGTAATAGTTACTACTCTGGGCTAACGCTGACACACAGCAGAAGCTCTCAAAAAAAAAAAATCTCGATTTTGAAACATTTTTCATCTGTGCTCCGCTCCTATTAGCCTTAGCGTGATGATATATAGCTTATAACCATTCACGATGAATGAGCTATATAACACTGAAAGAATTATTCAAATCGGACCAGTAGTTCCTGAGATTACCCCTTACAACGCCACAACGTCACAAACTTTACCTCTTTATAATATTAGTATAAATAAACTCTTAACTTACAAAGTGTGCTTATTCTGTTTCTGTGTACGCGGTAAATGCAAGCTACGTTTTGTGTCGCACTAATATTGGTGCGCGAATATTGTGATTGTAATAACAAGACAAAAATAACTTCTGCATTACATTTAATCACACAAGATTTAGTTTGTTGTACAGAGATGGTGCCACAGTATAGATAGCTCGCGCTTGCATGTGGTCGTCATCTATGAATGAGATGCGGCTGTCTATCTGATATAATTCAATTAGCCAGGTATCTCAAATAAATTATTCTCCCTTATCTGAATGTTGTTTAAAGAGTTGTTTTGCTCGTTATTTCATCGCACTGGTCAAAACCAAAGTCTTTGGTCGACAAAATGTCCGTGATCAATACAATATTTTCATACAACGAACTCTCATTAACTCAATAAAAGTAAAGAGGGTATGTGTCTAAAATTAAAAAAAAAACTTACGTCATTAGGCTAAAATGAGAATGTACACAAAGGTTAATTAATATCATAAATAAAATAATATGAAACTCATTAGATGGTGACATTATTACAGTAATTTTTATGAAAAGAATTCATCTTGCTTCAATTGAACTTGAAACGGGGTCAGAAACACGTTTGAAGAAGTATGCTGTAACATAAATCTATAGCTATCGCGCTCTATCCGAATGATCAAGAAAAGCGCGAAATGGCAGTTGCAGTTTGGGTACTGCCTTCATAAATAAAACTCATAGTTCCATATTCCTTTGTTTTCTTCCTCAAAACTGATATATATTTTCCTTTTTATATTTGTAAGAATTGTTGCTGGATAACGACACTATAACTTAGCAATTTTAATAGTTTAAAAAGCCTTTGTTTCTTATAATAAATGGGAAGAATGAAAACATAGTAACATGATATTAGTAGATATGAATTATATGTTAGAAAAATATTTATTCTAATATATATAATATTATAAAATATTTCCATGAACTAGACGTCACCCGCGATTCAGAATCAATAATTTTCTTTAATGTCCTCCGGCTCAGTAGTTTAATTCGTAAAAGTAGGTTACACCGCATGATGTGTTTCACATTCCAATCACAGATATTAATACAAGTATATATCACTTTAAACAAACAAAACCAATATAGCTCCAATATTATTTGTTAAATTAATTTTCATAAAATAAACATGTAAAAAAGTAACAGAAATACAGTACTTACACCCAGCTGTAACATCAAATAATAAATTAATTTTATGATTGTTACGTACCCGCCGTAACAGTAATAGTTCTTTTCTTTCTTATATATTTTATTATTGTTTTGATTTTACATTGCCTCCGGTATATATTGTACTGTGGTAAACACCAGAGCATAATCTGTGCATAGTTCGTAAAAGGAATGTGGTTGGCGGACCTTGCTGCACGCCCACTGGTGCACGCGCACGAACACCCGCGCCACCACGTCGATTATTCAAAATCGAATAACAACAGTTCTGTGAGTGGTCCTACGCGAAAGTCACGATTTTATCCTGGCGGTTTTACGAGCCCCAAAACTTAAATATTCGCTAAAAACCCTATCGTGCAATCGTGCTGTACACGGAAACAAACAATCAGCGCCTTGGATACTCAGTATCAAGAATATTGCGGCTCGACACCTCGACTAGAAAGCAGATACGTCACCACACTATTCCTACCATACAATGGTTTATATTAAAGTAAATACAGTATAATAATAACGTATTTTAAAAGTGCATAGAAGATATTAAATAATTGTAAGGAATAAAAAAACAAATTAACGTAGATGTGGATCTCCTCCAATCAGCGACTAAATGAAGCTAACTACATACTAGAAATACATGAATTCTATTGTAACGAAATTTGAGCCAATGTAAGTAACCACGACTCGCTTCTAAAATCGATAAATTTATTATAGGCATATTATTCACAGCATTACTAAAGATTAGAAACTTATAATGCATCCAAGGAAATGGAATTAGGTTCGTAATTACATTATTACTGAAGTACTAAACTTTACCAATAGATGGCGACACGAGCGTTTCTTTAAACGCGTAAATTTTCTTTTCCATATTATAATGGCATCCTAATCTAGTGAATAATACTTATTGTGTTTATTTTTACCGCAATGGTCTATGTAATAATACGAATTATTGTATACCAACTATAGCTAAGATGTTCTGTTTGTGATTTTTACCCCCAATATTAAGTCGAGAAAAATTCTTTTTCTAAAAGTCTCTGCCTACAAATTTGGGAAAGAAGGTAAATATCGCCTTAAAAATAGTAGTAAAATATAATTAAAAAATGCAGTTTTCTCTATAGGCGTAAACACAAAAGGATTTTGATATTATGCATACAGAGGCAGCACTGTTATTACTTCTCTAAGGCGTATTTATCGCTGTATGTAACATGAATTTACCATTCCTGGTTTAGCTTATAAAAAAAAACTTTTTTGTTATTACATTATTGACATCCAATCTTCGAAATCATTACTGCCATTGTTGAGTGCGTAATAATATTACAAGTGTTTTGTAATAATATCAATGTTCTAACAAGATAGAGGTCGTCCTGTTAGAAATTTCCCGGGAGTTTTTGTGGCATCTCAGAATTCATACTCCGTGTTATTATTTCCCATCTACTTCACTTGTGCACAATAACCGAACTATATTACGTAAAATGCCACTAACATTACAAAATATAGAGTCAAATAACACAAGATTGTGAATAAAATATAAATTTCACCACATAATTGACTAAAACCTGCCAAAAACTCCTAAAAGTGCTTATTAAGTGAAAAAATTAATGAGTTTTTGATGGGGCGGTTGGACCGCCAGCTAGATGTTTAGTAGAGACTTTATGCATTAACAAGCAGCTAACGTTTGGCATCAGGTTTGTGTCCTTGGTGCTTTGTAAGATTCGCATACTAATTGCTTACTGGATACATTCCCACATATGTTGGTTTTTAATCAAGAAACCACCAAGAAACACTACAGAAGTATAGTACATTACTTGAGTGAACAAATACTGTAGGCCATCATGAAGACAAGGTACCAGTGGGAACTTGAAAGATTAGGAAAATGGAGTAGTAGAATACAAAGAGTATATTTCAATCAGTTTCCAGTAAATTAGCAAGAGTTTAATGTTAAATTAAAAGTTGTAAATAAATACGTATTTACCGTTAACTGTAAATAAATGATAAAGCAGATAATTAATTTCATAATATCAAAGCGATCATATTAAGTACTAGCAGTACCCGCGACTCCGCAAGCGTTTTTTTAAATCGTATTAAAGAATTATAGAATTGTGAGACTATGTACAATTACAGAAACGCTCTTTAAAGACAATTGTAAGTACGACGCGCACGCCACTAAAAGTAACATGTAACGTGTACATTAGATATATAAATACAAAGAGCGTGCCAAATGAGGTTTGTCATCAGCAACACATTTGGAACCTTAACCCACCATATAACTACCTCAGTGCTCACTTACACTGTATAAGGAACTAATGAAACAATAACTTAAAATCTTAATATATATATTTCTTGTGTGCGTGTGTATGTGACTGAACTCCTCCTAAACGACTGGACCGATTTTGATGAAATTTTTTGTGTGTGTTCGTGGAGATTCGAGAATGGTTTAGATTCACAATTGGACCCGGCAGGTGGCGCTGCGATCGACTTTTAGGATTTTTTTTGTTTTCAAGGCAGGACAACGTCCGCCCGGTCCGCTAGTATTATTATAAAGATTTACATTTAATATACATTGCCATTATTATAATTAAGATTTTGTGACTATACAAAAAATAAACGCTTGTCTGTTCCGCAAGAAATTGTATTATGGAACTGTTTACGTAATACGTTTATAATCTAAGATCTTATTAGGAAGACCTCTATATCATTAATGTTATTAATAATTATAATATCGAATTGTAAACAATAAGCTGATAATTATTTCTCTTATTAAAAATAAAGAATGAGTTGAAATCTTGCTAAATTTCATGCAGACAAAGTCACGGGTAACCGCTAGTCTAAAATATAATAACCAATTACTTTTTATTAGGTTCGCTATCTACCAGTGAAAGTCCCGTGAAAATCGATGTAACCGTTTTGGTGATAGCACAGCGGGCGAAGCCACGGTTAACAGCTAGTATAAACTAAAATTGCTTAAATTACTTTTTGTAAAGTCAGCTATCTGCCAGTGAAAGTCTCGTGAAAACTGGTCTAACTGTTTTGGAGATAGCATTGTGGGCGAAACCACGGTTAACAGCTAGTATAAACTAAAATTGCTCGAATTACTTTTTATAAGATCAGCTATCTGCCAGTGAAAGTTATGTGAAGATCGATCGAACCGTTTTGAAGATAGCACTGCGGGCGAAGCCACGGTTAACAGCTAGTATAAACTAAAATTACTCGAATTACTTTTTATAAGATCAGCTCTCTGCCAGTGAAAGTTATGTGAAGATCGATCGAATCGTTTTGAAGTCAGCACTGCGGGCGAAGCCACGGTTCACAGCTAGTATAAACTAAAATTGCTCGAATTACTTTTTATAAGATCAGCTATCTGCCAGTGAAAGTTAAGTGAAGATCGATCGAATCGTTTTGAAGATAGCACTGCGGGCGAAGCCACGGTTAACAGCTAGTATAAACTAAAATTGCTTAAATTACTTTTTATAAGATCAGCTATCTATCAGTGAAAGTTATGTGAAGATCGATCGAACAGTTTTGAAGATAGCACTGCGGGCGAAGCCACGGTTAACAGCTAGTATAAACTAAAATTGCTCGAATTACTTTTTATAAGATCAGCTCTCTGCCAGTGAAAGTTATATGAAGATCGATCGAATCGTTTTGAAGATAGCACTGCGGGCGAAGCCACGGTTAACAGCTAGTATAAACTAAAATTGATTAAATTAATTTTTATAAGATCAGCTATCTGTCAGTGAAAGTTATGTGAAGATCGATCGAACCGTTTTGAAGATAGCACTGCGGGCGAAGCCACGGTTAACAGCTAGTATAAACTAAAATTGCTCGAATTACTTTTTATAAGATCAGCTCTCTGCCAGTCAAAGTTATGTGAAGATCGATCGAATCGTTTTGAAGATAGCACTGCGGGCGAAGCCACGGTTAACAGCTAGTATAAACTAAAATTTGCTTCAATTACTTTTTATAATGTCCGCTATCGGTCAGTAAAAGTCCCGTGGAAATCGGTCCAGCCGTTTAGAAGATTACCCGGACCAACAGACAGACAGACAGACAGACAGACAAAAATTTTAAAAATTGCATTTTTGTTATCAGTAGCGTGTATACTTTCACACCCAATCAGTAAAAAAGTGTTATTTTGATATTACATACAGACACTTCATTTTTATTATATATATAGATTAAAAAATCCCTCTAGTCAAGATAGTAGTATAATTACTTGTAACTTCCAAAATAATCTATTGCAAACTAAATAGTGTGTACAGTTCTCGGTTTTGGTAATACTCAAATTGCGTTCATTTCCAATTCAAACTTTCATTTTTTATGCAAGGTCGTCATTGATTCTTCTAGATAATAAAGCAGGCATTGTAGACTATAGGCATTAATCCAAAATT
This sequence comes from Antheraea yamamai, assembly GCA_036509395.1. Classification (NCBI taxonomy): domain Eukaryota; kingdom Metazoa; phylum Arthropoda; class Insecta; order Lepidoptera; family Saturniidae; genus Antheraea; species Antheraea yamamai. The sequence goes on from AP028453.1 coordinate 11,798,764, forward strand.
AAGGTTACTTACTATCTCTAAGAAATGAATCGAAACGGCTTGTAAAACTGTACGTGAGAACAATATTAACACTTCAGCGTGGAACACGTCAGAAATTTTGCGGAGAATATTGCGTTTGACGGTGCCGCTTCTACTATCGAAGTATTTAAGAGTTTTAACTTATATTGCTTTACTTAAGTATGTAGAATTAATGACTTACAACTGCTCTCTGAAACATAATTATCTATGTAATCAAATTATCAAAACTAACACATAAAGCACATGTTAATACAATGCCTATAGAAGCATTATATTTTGCACAGAAGTTCTTGTTAAAAATCGGAATATTACGACATTCTCTTAACAGACTTACAGCTAGTAAGACAAAATAATTAGGACGATATTCTGGTGAACATTTATCAAATGACTTATTGACTATTAGTGTATTAATGAAATGTAAGTATTATTACTTAAGATATCACTAATTTTAAAAGATGATCAAGTATGTCCTAGTGATTCTAGAAGAACAAAACTAGCTGGTCACTTCAACAAAACTCTAAATACTTATCCATTTATCAAAATGAAATGGAAAAATATATATATAAGAAATTGTCTTTTGGACATAATATATGAAGAAGCCGTAAAACTACTATCTTCTACATAGTAATTGAAATTGTGTCTTTCAAAAATATCGTATTATCAAACCACACTTAAATCTTTCACATACTTATCACTCAACATACACTATTACTGACACTTGCTCAGCAGCATTTGGTCATTTGGTTTTGTAGTATTTTCCATTATTGTGTATTACGAATATAGGTCTTTTTATTGTGTAAATTGTTTAAAATGTTTCCGGCGGTGAGCGTTAGTGGCTGCAACACAGTTATTTACCACAGCATTCACTAACGTTCATTTAATTATAATTATCGCTTGAAAAGTAACATAATGTTTCATATAATAATGATATAGTTATAACTAGCGGGCCCGGCTGACGTTGTCCCGCCCTGATTATAAAAAAAATCCTTGACAAATTATACTGAAACCTTCCTCATGAATCACTCTATCTACTGGTGAAAACCGCATCCAAATCGGTTCAGTAGTTTATCGCGAACAGACAGACGCGGTAGGGGACTTTGTTTTATACTATGTAATGATTACAATTTCATTGAAACAAGAAAAAAAAATTGAAAATTGAGCATGTTTGGAAATTGTTTTAAATGTTATGTTGCTTTGTGACGCGCACAACTATAAAGATTTTGTTGCTTTGTGACGCGCACAACTATAAAGATTTTGTTGCTTTGTGACGCGCACAACTATAAAGATTTTGTTGCTTTGTGACGCGCACAACTATAAAGATTTTGTTGCTTTGTGACGCGCACAACTATAAATATTTATTGAACGTTAAACTGATAGAAAAATGTGAGTTACCTCCGGACCATCAGCTTTCTGGAAATTGTTACAAAATTTATTAAACATGTGCATTATTTTCAAAAGAATTCTTTTGTTACTTCATTAGAATAACATGCATTACTTGGATTCAAAGAGGGTTTTAAATTTCTTTAACATAATAGATATTAAATAACTAAAGCAATAAAATAAAGAGCTTACATCAAATTTCCAAGAGTTTATTATTATATTCACGATATTCTCTCGAAAAGAAAATTGCATAGATGGTACATTAACAGTTTTTCTTACGTGACGATTTTTACCAGTCAACTTTAGTCACAAACTTTGCTCTATTAATTCTAAATACTTACTGAAATCTCCTCTGTGGCGTTTGCCTGTAAAGTATCATATATTTTAATTATAGTTCTTTTGTCGATAAAAATTCGAATATTCCAATATGTTTGAATTTCCGGTGGAGGAAATATCATTGATTTTTTTTATTTATTTCATAGCAGACAAACGAACATGGGGGTCACCTGATGTTAAGTGATCACCACCGTCCATAGATACTTGCAACACCAGGGGAGTCGCGAGTGCTTTGCCAGCCTGTGTTTGGGGTAAGGGGAAGGAGTGGGAGAGGAGAGGGGATGGGAGGGAACGTGGGCTTCCGGCGCTCTCACTGACCGAACGAAACGCAACAATGCAAGCACTGTTACTTCACGTCGGTTTTTTATGAGAGGGTGGTAGTACCCCGAGCGAGCCGACCCATTCAAACTGAAACCAATAATAGCTTTAGCGTGGCTCTACCACCTATTAAATTGTTATTACCTATTAAACACCTATTCAATGATTGTATTATCATACCAAAATAGAACGTTTTCTAAAGTCCGACTGGTTAGCCACTACCCTCAAATTGAGAATTGGTTGCCAAATAATCATAATATACCAGAGATTTTTGTCGATTGTGTTACAGAGTCAATGAAAAGAATTAGTGTAAAGTTGTTTAGACGAAAATAAATGAAGGTACGCTCACCGCAGTAGCCGATTCCTCTGCCTGGAATTAAAAAAAATCTTATATCAATATTTAGTTTCAAATTTTGCGAGGTGCTTCACTGTGAGAGGAAACGCGGTCGGCTAGACATCTGATGAATACGGCTTGAGAAAATCTTATGACTATCGTGCTCTAGCCAACTGATTTAGTAGAGAGAGACAGCTACAACTCGGACTGATGTAAACTGTGTAAACCTGTGTAAAATAGACGAAATCATAATTTCGTATGCCCCTTACTTCAAAATTGGACCGATTTTTTTTTCAAGAATTATATTTTTTTTAAAAGTCTTTGGCTTTATATTTTTTCTTTTACTTCTACTATAATTTTTTATATTTTATATTCGTTTAATTTATTGTCAGTATGTACATCTAGCTTGCAGGTCAGCATGACAGCGATCACTGACGATGGGTGGTGGATGTCTTGATGGTCGCCATTGTTTTTAACAGATTGCAAAAAGGAAGAGGTCCTAAATTCGGTTGTATTGTTTTTTATGTTTGTTACCACAGAACTACGTCATTTATAAAGTTTTGTAGGAAACAAGATATTTTCAAGAAGGTTCCATTTTAATATTATTAGCATTAATCCTTGGATTATAAAGATATAGAAGTTAACTTCTCAAAATGAAATAGGAAATATACAGTAATTGAGGTAATGGTAATTTTATATCCTATAATAATAGTACTAATAAGCTAATAATAAAAGGTCTTTACCTATGAAATTGCCGTTCTGCAGTACTGGCCATTTCAAATCAAAATAATTTTTGTTTGGCTAAGAATTCTAATTTCAAATTAATTTTATTTTAAAAACATGGAATTCTTTTTCTAAAAGTAGTCATTTGTTTATTGATTAGTGTTACATTTTCATCGCATTTCAATCTTTTTTGTCATCATGGATACGTTAAAAATTCGAGTAATTATGGAATATGAGTACCGTCGTGGCAGCAACGCGGCACAAGCGGCACGCAACATCAACGACGTTTACGGAGCTAACACTACAAACCAACGCACCAGCTGTTATTGGTTTGCTCGCTTCCGTTCTGGGAATTTCGACCTGAAAAATGAACCTCGTGGTCGTCCGAAGACTTTAGTCGACAATGACGAATTAACGACGATTGTGGAAGCTGATGATACACAATCTATGGCTGAATTAGCAGCAGCTTTCGACGTTAGCGTCAAAACAATATTGGTCCATTTGCGTCAAATTGGCAAGGTAAAAAACCTTGACAAATGGGTGCCTCACGAACTCAATAATCGCCAGCGCAAAGTACGCCTCGAGACGTGCCTTGCACTGCTCAACAGACACACAAATGAAGGAATTTTGACCCGCATTGTTACCTGCGATGAAAAATGGATTCTGTTTGATAACCGCAAGCGCTCAGCAAGTTGGTTGGATTTTGGTTCAGCACCTAAACAATGCCCTAAACGAAAACTTACCCCTAGAAAAGTGATGGTCACTGTTTGGTGGTCTAGCGCCGGTGTGATTCATCACAGCTTCTTACCAAACGAGGTGAGCATTACTGCAGATGTGTACTGTGAATAACTAAACATAATGATGGAGAAGTTGGCACATCTCCAACCAGCATTGGTCAATCGCTCGTCTCCACTGCTCCTGCGCGACAACGCGCGACCTCATTTTGCACAGCAGACGGTCTCCAAGTTGCAAGAACTAGGATTGGAAGTTCTCCGTCATCCGCCCTACTCACCAGACCTTGCGCCTACAGACTATTACTTTTTCCAGAATTTGGATAACTAACTTTGGATAACTTGGCGGGAAAAAAATTCAATACCAGTACAAAGTAGCAGTAAGAGGCAGTACAAAATGCCTTTAAAGAATTTGTTGCCTCCCGTCCAGCTGATTTCTTTAAGAAGGGCATGAATAAACTGCCACTGCGTTGGCAAAGATGCATTGATTGCATGGGTGATTACTGCGATTAATACAAATAAAAAATACATGACAAAAATTCGTTTAAATTTTTTCATACAAAACGGCAATTTCATAGGTAAAGACCTAATATCATCTTATTATATTATGTCATATTATTAATTTATAGCATTCCAAGATTAGGTAAGAACCTAACTATGCTCAAACATGTTTTGGTGCATTCTGCTATACATAGATTATTTATATTATTCAATAGTGATTAATGAATACTTAAAATGTTTCCCTGTAATACAAAAGTTTCACTTCTATTGCGTGTTTCGATACACCCTATTGTTTTTTAAGTCGGTTTTCTTTTCTATTAAAATAGATTTATTAGATAGTATTGTGTTTATACTTTTTCTTGTAACGATAAAGAAAATACTTACTGGCTTACTTTCTGTTGTTGGTTCTGCGTCCTGTGAGAAAATTGTAATTTACAGATGTTATTATTTTTAAATGCTGTATCAACATCATTATCCAGAACAGCTCAGTACCATCATCATCATCATGCTACGAAGAGCTTAGCAATCACCATAAAAAGTAACGATGTGGGTGGGAGGTATAATGACGAAGGGAGAATGGCTGCCGGACTTTAACCGAAGATAACCGAACAAAACCAGTCGAACTTTGAATGCCTATGTTAAAAAGGTACTATGCCGTGCAACTAATACGCCCAGTGATCGAATTTCCACAACAAGCCTACATTACTTTCTTGACAGTCATGACAATCTTTAAAAAATTTAATTATACACGAGTGAAGCCGCCCATCACGGCTAGTTTAAACAATGTTTTCTCCATTAATTATACTATAGAAATTTTGAGAATATTACCGAGGAAGACACGGCTCCATCCTAGAAAAATAAAATGTAATGAGCCCGTTAAAATGAAATAATTACACGCTAGTGAAGCCCTCTGGCAATGCTAGTTTGAACAATATTTTCTCCATTACTTATGCTATATAAATATTGACAATATTACCGGAGAAGACGCGCCTGCATCCTACAAAAATAAAATGAGCCCATTTAAATTAAAAAATTAGTCGCGAGTGAAGCCGTCGGGTATGACTTGTTTGAACAATATGTTCTCCATTACTTATGCTATAGAAATGTGGAAAATATTACCGAGGAAGACGCGGCTGCATCCTAGAAAAAAAATTATAAAGAATCCATTAAAATGAAAGACAAGTCATAATTTGATTATTAGAAACTTAATCAAAGACAAGATTGAATATGACTGTTACAGATTTATCATACTGAGTGATATGTAGATATCTGTTTATATCTATACTATAATAAAACTGTAGCAAGGTCAAATCTGTACAATAAATATTTTTTGAAAATTTTGATCGGGGTAGACTTTGTTATCGATATAGAAGCCAAAAATAATCTTTTTACAATTTTTGTCTGTCTGTCTGTCTGTCTAACTGTCTGTCTGTCTGTCTGTCTGTCTGTCTGTCCCTGTGAACACGCATCACTCTGAAAGTACTGAACCGATTTTGACGAAACTTGGCACAGTGATAACTAATATTACGAGATTACATCTAGGATACTTTTTATCTCAGAAAACGCAAGGGATTCTCCAGGATCTGCCTGTTTGTCTGCCCCTTTGAACACGTATCACTCTGAAAGTACTGAACCAATTTTGACGAAATTTGGCACAGTGATAACTAATAATCCAAGGTTACATCTAGGATACTTTTTATCTCATAAAACGCAAGGGATTCTCCAGGATAACGGACGAAAGTCAAAAATTTGAAGTTAATGAAATTCTTAACGGATTTTGGTAAATTTTCTTTGTGCTATATATAGCAGACAGATTAGCTAAAAATGTAAGCTATATTTTTCCCTAAGCTACTTTAAAAAAAAAATACCAAAAAAAAAGACCGCTGGGTTCCGAACCGTCGGCTCCGTCGAACCATATAATGTCCAGCAAGTTACAACTGAGCTACGACTACATGACATTTCTATGCGTAATTAACAACCACATATGAAACAAATATGTGTAAACGAAACTGTCACTTATATGTTGTTACACTTATTTTATTGTACGAAAAATGTTTGCTAGACAAAGGTGACAAGATTTTTTCCTAAAACATAAACCTAGATAATAGTTACATTGCATTGTAGAAGATGAATCTCAATTAGAGGTCCATCAGTACGTGTGTTGTTTCGATATTTGATAAAATTAGTTTTCTAAATATTGTTGAGTCTTGAAGTAGTTGGGTTTTAGGTTTGTGAATCTACGATTAAAATAAATCAGTTGAAGTGTTTGCAGTTACCATACTATGTTGTATTTATACTGATGATTGCTCCGACCGGTTTCGGCCATGGCGACCACTTTGACCCCTAAACTTAGAAATGGCGCTGGTGCGCTCGTGTATTTATACTAATATTATAATGAGAGGTAAAGTTTTGTTTTCGAGGAATGCTTGGTACCTACTACTGATCCGATTTAAAAAATGATTTCACTGTTAGAAAGGTATATTATCCCAAGTTGAGTATCTCAGTAAAAAAAGTGGTTTATATGTCAAAAGTAAAATAAATGTGACAACATTAAAATTGAATGCAGATTTCACGTATACTGGTGGTGTGATCCGGCTCGACTGGACCAAAAAAAATGTTGACGCCGCGGCGATGGTCGACGAGCCGGAGGAGTGCGGTGCGTGCGGGTTATCTATGTTCAATTTAAGTGGACTGTATTTGCGGGGGTGCTATATTGATAATCAACTATTGCGATCAGTTACGATTAAGGAGAGAAGGACAGGATGGAAACCTGGCACATACCTCGCGGTGATGCAGTCTCCACGTGGCTAGCCGGCTAGGTGTTTCTCGTTTCTTTCCACCGAGTCTTCTCTCACAAAACACTTATTGTTCATAATAAATGTCGGCACGTATGTAGCGATGCGTTTATTTCTCACTCCAGCTTGCAAAAACTCAAAATGTAAGCATGCGGCGCGGCTCGGCACGGACACTGCGAGCCGCGTAAACTACACGACGATAGCGGACGAAGTAACACAACACAATGGCGGCACAAGTCGAACACTGGCGGCGGCAATCGAAAACTATTGGCGGCGCGAGCGTCGCGATACCGAACTAGCATGTGCCATAGTTAAAGGGAATTGTGATTGGGCAAGACTAGATGGCGTGACCTGATCGCATTAATTGGTCAAAATTCAAAGTGACGCGATTTAATCCATAATGCGGGAATTTTCAAACATACATAAAGCGGCGCAACCATATACTTTACAAATTCTTATAAAACAAACAACTAAAACATAATGGAAATTTAATGTAAATAAAGTTCAATTTTTACAGTATGTTATGTGATGAAGTTATAAGGGGTAGGTACTGGGAAGACATTTATCGGCAATATATGTAAGTTAGTTTTGATCTTCACTTTGATGACACTACTTTAGGTAATGCTGAGAACAGATTCTACGCTTATTTCAAAAGATTTGTCACATACCAACTGGGTATATGTTTGAGTGAATCCCTGGATAGTTTGGATTTACAATGGGAAGTGCTAGATGTCGCTGCAATCGGCTTTTAGGTTTTTTAAGACTATTTGCGTTTAAAAATACAATTGAAACCGGTAATAACTGATTTGGTACAGACGAAGTTGCACGGGTCAGCTAGTATATAATAAGAATGGAAATCTAACGTGTCTGTAGTTTTTAAATTTTTGTGAAATTGTTGGAGGTGTCTTTAAAAAATGTAATAAAATACGTTTCAACCATTTTTAGAAATGTCTGTCTGCCTTTCTCTCTATTTGGACACGTGTCACTGCTAAAGTACTGCGTACACGACAAAACCTCGCCAAAAGAATTATAAAGCATATCCTCGAGTAACATTTAGTCTTTATTTTATTAAAATCGGTTCACTCTATCAAAAGTCATTGTAAATTTAATGAAAACGCGACTTGAGTACGAGAGAAAAGTAGATAAGTGAATTGTCTTCATACATTCAGATGATTTTGTTAATAAATATTTTTTAATAAGGTTCCACGCGGACGAAGTCGCGGGCACAGCTAGTATTACATATTTTTGTGTATAACATTATACATGAACTTGGTGGCGGGTGGACGGACGCAATGTATTTATCCTTTAGACAACCTTCAAAATTCGCGTAAGAACCCGTGTATAGATTGCGTTATTGAAATGTTAACTCTGTATGCCTTTATTTTAATTATAATTTCATATAATTATAAGGGACTAGTAGTGAATAAACAAAAGGTACGCCTTTCAAGATATTAATTTGTAACAGCAATGAGCTTATAGAAAAGATTGATTTTAATATGTGAGTATTTGTAGCTGTTGTTATTTTCACAACAACTAATCATATGATGTATTATTCCTACGCCATTGATGACGGATTATTACATACATCATTATTTTGCTGTTGATTATCTGTTATCCAATTATTTCCATTCTTGATAAAAGGAAAAACAGATTTTTTATATAACTTTTAATAGTATCTTACATGCAAGATAATCACTTATCGTTTATTGTTTATAACTAAATGAAAATATATATTTAAAATTTTAAACTTAATTATTAATATCTTCACTACACATTACAAAACAAAAGTCCTCTGCCACGTCTGTCTGCCTGTACGCGGTAAACTCAAAAACTACTGAACGGATTTTCATGCGGTTTACACTAGTAGATAAAGTGATTCATGAGGAAGGTTTAGGGATACAATTTGTCAAGTTTTTTTTATTATAAAAGCGGGACAACGTCAGCCGGGCCCACCAGATTACTGATATAATGAATACGTATCAATCGACATAGAGTGGAATCCCTAGAAATAAGCTAAGGAAGTAAAAGGAAGAAAGGAAGAGGAAGTAAAGGAAAATACCTATCATCCTCAAGTCGATAACATATTGCTAAACAATTATGTTTTTTTTTTTTATTTATTTATGACAATAGAAAAATTACATGTACATACAATAGGACTCTCTTCAGGAAACCGCTATTGCGGTTTAATCGAGGAGAGGTATGTTCGTCAACACGCCGACATTTACTATTTAAATTTTTCGAGGTAGTTCATTTATGAAATATCTTCTTAAAATACATTTCGCTTGTTTAACATTACATCCTTGTAGTTCTATTGTATAATTGGCTGGTAATGTGTTTAAGATTGAGGGAAGCATATATTCCCATGTACGCATACCATAGTAATTGTTGTAACGAGGCAGTGTGTACATGGGAACATCTGCCAAATTCCGCAAAAAGTCCGATCGTACTCTTTTTTTAAGCTTACTAAATTCATCCAGATTCTCACAAATTACGGCCATTTTAACCTTGTCGAAGACATTCACAATTCGACAATGTTTGAAGAGACCTTCTATATTATTATTATATTTCATTTTAATCTTTTCAGGCACTATTGTCTTTAATAATCTAATTTGTAATTTGTGAATGTTTTCCACGAGGGTTCCGAATGTATTACCATAGACACTTATCCCATAACTTATTACAGAATCAGCAAGAGATAGGTAATACATTCTTAATCATACGGTACTTTATATCTTAATATAACTAATCTAGACAAGATAGCTCGTAATTTGTTACATATATAGTCGATATGCGGCTGCCAGCTGAATTTATTATCTATTAACAACCCCAGATACATATGTTGTGTTACCAATTGGAGATTCTTACATTTACACGACCTGTTTTTACTACTATTATTATGCATACACTCATGACAATGGGCAACGATGCTGGGGATTACATTTGTTTTTAAATATGGTGAATGTATGTGCAAGAGTTTAGTTTTTTGTGCATTTAAAATTAAGCCGACATCGTGTGCCCACTTACATAATAAGTCAAAGTTATGCTGCATCTGCGCTTGTGCTAGCTCAATGTTCTGGTGCGCTATTAATAGACAGGTATCATCAGCAAACTGGTACACCGAACCTTCATCAAATATGTTACACATATCATTGACATAAATTAGATATTCAGTTGGACCTAAAATCGAACCCTGTGCTGTTCCCGATTTTGTACAAATTGTCTTACTGAAATGGTTTTCTATTTTTACTGTAGTAGATCTATTTGTGTGATAGTTTTTAAACAGATTAAGAAGGGGACCCTGTGTGCCATTCAGTTGTAATTTGTCGTATAAAGTATTGTAATTCAGCATATCAAAAGCTTTAGTGAAGTCTACTAAAACAGCTAACACATGACATTTATGATCCAAATACTTATTAACTTCATTAGAAAACTGTGACAACAATTGGATAGTATTTTTGTTTTTTTGAAAGCCGTATTGTTTAGAGTTAATGATATTATTATCAGTTAAATATTGTTTTAATGAACCACCCACATACTTCTCAATAACTTTATCGATACAGGATAATATAGTTATAGGACGGTAGTTATTGATATCATTGTGAACGCCTTTTTTATGTATAGGACGAATAATACCTATTTTCAACAATTCGGGGTAAGTACAAGTCGTTAAACATTGATTAATCAAATGTGTAATAATAGGACTAATTGCTTTATTTACATGTTTTAAATCTTTAACCCTGATGTTGTCTATACCTGCACTTTTTTTTATGTTCATATTTTTTATTAAATTATATACTACGTCATTTCTAGCCTTTTCGATTCTCACGCATATTTCTGGCTGTCTAATATAGAATTCAGAGGGTAACAAAGGAGAAGTGCACGACAAACTTAGGTTATTAATGGTATTATGGAATTCTGTAGCAAAGCTATCGGCTATAACACTAGAAGGTTTTTTAAAATATCTTATTATTAAGTCATCCACAGATTTTATTATTTTACCGGTTATTCTATTTATTATTTCCCATATTTTTTTAGTATTTTTAAAATTGTCACTTATTTGACTTTGTATAAAATTATTTTTTGTAGTATTTATATACTTATTTGTTTTATTTCTGTATTTGTTATATATTATTCTATTTGAAATATTACTTTCATCCCGCTTCCAAATAAGTAACAATTTATCCCTATTTTTACACATATCGACTATTTTTTTATTTACCCAAGGACATGTTTTTCTTCTACCTGAAAAGACCTTTACGGTACTTGTACTTTTAGAGTATACATCGTTAAAACGATCTGTGATAAAAGTAAGAATGTCATTTGGATTTGAATATTGTTTGCCAGCGTTCCAATCTATTTTTGCCAATTCCGCTGATACCTTTATGCTATCGAGTTTTTTTAATAATTTACGATTTATACTAGTGGAATTGCTATTTTCGTGTGGCTTCTCAATTATGAGGCAGTGTCCTATTATATAGTGATCGGCTAGTGCATTATTTACAACAGTTGTTTGTACTGATAAGCCATCGCTACACATACTTCGTGAGAAAATATGATCAATACAACTTTTTGATATATGAATTCCTTTTTTTTCTACACGTGTATACTGGTTAATACCGCATTCGAACCCAAGTTGACATAACGAATTTAGATAGAAATATACTATTTTGTTCGACTGTGTGATATCTATGTTTGTGTCACCAATTAAAATAAAATTAGTGTTAAGTTTGTACTGAGTAATCATTTGTGTCAATTCAGTAGTAAAGCTAATTGGATTTGTACTCCGTGGTCTATGTACAGCACAAATGTTTATGTTACAATTAAAATTAGTTATTACTTCGCCACAGATGCATTCACAACTATATGTACTTACTATATGTCTTTCGAATTTTATACTATTATGAATATATATAATTACACCACCACCCTTACGACGCCTACGTAGCTCGGTATGCATGTCATAGTTCTCTAGCTCGAATAGATTCATAACATCGTCACATATATTTGCCTCGGTTACTACTATTACGTGAATTATGCTGGGACTGTTGGTTACAATGTATTCCAACTGATCGAAATTTTTTAGCATAGATCTGATGTTAACATGAAAAGTAAGTAGAAAGTTCTGTGTATTCGGTACTTCGTTGACAAAATCATTCCATGTGTTGTAATTTTTTTCTATAATTAGTGGTGCACCTATATCCATTAAAATTGTTAATTATTTAAGCTGTAGACAATTGTTGTATTCATCATTAGCTCAACGCTGTGTTATTAGTCGTTCAATAATTTTGTTGTTGATCTGATATAGTATATTTTATCTTTTTCAGTTTTTCGAGCCATTATCATACCGTTTTTACAGCAAACATATTTGTATAAATCCGTGTTTTTTAATTCGCTTTTCGCTCTCCATAGTAGATAAGCGGTTGTCGGAGTAAGAGACTCACGTAGGTAAATTTTATTGTTAATCGATAAGCCCAGTATTTTTGGTTCAATTTTGATACCCTTATTTGCTTCCAACCATGTCTCACGACATCCTTCTTTCAGAGACAAAATTATAGGAGCTGTAGGATTACCGTTCAAGTCACCTTCCTTTGTACGATTACTCTTTTTCCGATACGCCTTGACGATATCATCTTTATGCTGTTTAATTGATACACCAACTGTTTGCGCTATTTCGACTACATCTTCTTGTTCTGTGTAAGGAATACCGCATATTTCTATATGATTAACTATCATATTTTGCTGTATAGCGTTGATTTTTAATTCTAAAGCATCATTTTTTATTGTTAGATTTTTGCAAGTGTTCTTTAGATCCTGACATTGATTTTGTGTGACTTTTTTATATTTAATTCAAAGTCGGATATCTTTTATCTGAATAAAATTTTAAAGTTGCTTGCAATTCTTGCTGGACAACTGTACGTACTTCACGCCGTATTTCACTTAAAAAATCACTTTTGCTTCACCGCTTAACGTAACCGTATCACTTTTGTTATCACCTTCCAATTCTGGATCTTGATCAGTAATTATACACGAAAGTCGTTTTGGTTTACCTATTCCTACGCAATTCCGGCATTTCCAGTCCACAGAGTCAGTAGAATACAGGACATTCAGTTGTTCGTTAGATATCGATGCACATATTCCATGGATCCACTTCGAACATTTACAGTATTGAATGCCAGGATTTCTTTTGTTTATTATTTTATCGCATTTTATGCATTTAACCATTGTTTTAACTTATTCACTCGAAAAAGTTTATAGAAATCGAATATTAACAGAATAACGAATCTGCCAGCCGGTGGTTACACATAAAATAGCTTTGAGAAAAAGGTCGCAAGCGCCATGCACTTCGTGTCGCTTACGCGTTTAACTGTAGCTATTCGCAACTATGGCTGTGTAATATTGTCAGTGTTATATTTTCACTAGATTTTTCGGTGATTATTGATGAATCTTTTCACAAATGTTATTACACTTATAATTTAACTTATCACTGAAACACTACACGCCTTCTTATTAGATTAGAAACTGTTATTTCACGGTAAAAACTATTTAATTTAGCAAAAACAATGGGGAACGTATTGATCTTTATGAAGACGAAGCGAACATTGTATGTTCCAGCAGCTGCACTCGAGAGCAAATCGCTCGAGGTTTAGCGCGTAACAATTGGATCATTTAACATCAGTTATGGTCAACATGAAAATCTCTATGCAATAAAAAATAATTGTTACTAATTTTTTTTCTGCAGACTCTTGATCCGCTCCATTTTTTTTGCTTTCGTTAATCATATTTTTATGGTGGTTTCATTCTTAACTTTTCTAACTAACTAGCATATACCCGCGACTCCGTCCGCGTGGAATAGTTACTTTGGGCTAATACTAACACGCACTGGAAGCTCTCAAAAGGAAGAAAACCCCGATTTTGAAACTTTCTTCATTGGTGCTTCGCTCCTATTGGTCTTAGTGTGATGATATATAGTCATAGCCTCCCTCGATAAATGAATTATCTAGCACTGAAAGTATTTTTCAAATCGGACCAGTAGTTACCGAAATTAGAGCGTTCAACCAAACAAATAAACCCTCCAACTTTATAATAATAATATTTTAAATTTTTTTTCGCAACTTGATCTGTTTACCCGTGGCTATATTCAGGATAAAAATTAGTCTATTCCACCGACACCTCTCGGGCTGGCTACTTCTATACCATATTTTATTGTGATTGATTTAAAAGTGGTGAAAATGTAACAAACTCACAGACAGGGTAATTTTATAATGTTTTATAATTATTTTATAATGTTAGTCTAGTTGTTATAACTTTTATTATTATAATGTTATAATGTTAGTTAGTCTGGTTACATTTTATACATTTTTAGTTAATATTTACCGTTGGTGATGCATTGGGATCCTGAAAATAAAAACGTATTTATGAGACAATTTCAAGCGAGTGAGTTCACTTCAAATAAATATAATTTGTATTATGATCCTATTTTGTCTGAGGTAAAATATGTACAATTAATAATACACTTTCAGATAACGCACAGTTTATCTACCGCTAAATTTTAAGCAAAATTTTGGACAGGTATGTAGAAGACTGATGATAAATACGAATGACAGTAAATGACCTCTTAAAACGATTTTTTTAAAAGGGATCTCATAATCTGATGATATCTGACTTGTTACTGATAGGATATTCCATGGTTATATATCTATATGTTAAAAAAACATTGCGTTCTGCTCTTTTTCTCCATTTTGCTTAATTTTCAAAATACTTTATCCCAGAAAAAATATTTGCACCATAATATAATATTAAAAAATTGCATAAATTCCCAAATTATCTTTTCGCATTGAATTAAAATCAATCGAAATTCGACCAAAACAACTTTTATATAAAGCTTCATGTTGATTGTTAATACACACAACTAGCGGAATTTGTTAACTTTCTTGCGCAAAAGAAATTTGTCCATAAATACTCTAATGAAAGTATTTATTTATTGAGTTACTACCTTGTTTCAGAGACTACTTTATAGTCAAGAAATGGTGTTATTCATCATTACAATTGTCTTTACTACGTAACTCTTATAGCCGTTTTAAAGTTAGGTTTGTTAAATTTTATCAATATCGCGTAGTAATATATAAACTCGATAATATCATTAAAGGTTCAGATTGAAGGTGAGATTATCCAAAATAATCGAAAACACTAGAATGTAATATACTCGTATATGTAGAAGATTATTAATGATTAATTTATTTACCGGAGTGGTTGCTTCCTGTAAATATAATATTGAAATAGTATTTAACTTTCATTGTACGGGTTCCAAAGATCATCATTTGAAGCGACGGTGACTTTTGAAGGATGAAGGACCTCTTAAAATTGAAATTAAGAGCTGTCCTTTGGACATAATTTTTGTTTGGATATATATACTATGGTATTAAGGGGTGAGAGCGAGAAAAAAAATATCGACTTTTTTTAGCACACCCTGGTGTGATCAAACGCTAAAACTTATGAAGTAATAAAATAAATCAAATTCAGTATCTTGGTAGCAGACATGTATTCCTCTATTCGGATTCCTTTACCCATTTATTATTAACTAACTTTTGCTCGTGGATTCGCACATCTTAATGTATATTTTTTTTGGAATTAAACGTGTCCTACGTCCTTTTACTATACTCGTGACAACGCGTATGCAAAATTTCACGATGGTCGGTTTAGTATTTAAGACGTGAAAGAAACAAACAAACTCACATTCTCATTTATAATATCAGTATCGATATTGTCATGATTAAAAAATATAGACTTACCGCTGGCGATGCCTCCTGGAATAAATAAACTATTTATTTATTTATTACTTTAAACCAGTGGAACATTCATTCCTATATTCGAAGATTCTCGATCATGATACCAGAAGAATCTCTGGATATACCTACGTTTTTTTATGTTTTTAACAGGTACGCGCTTGGCCACAATCTCACCTGGTGATAAGTGACGATGAAGCCGACGATGTATCGCGCTTACCCACTAGATGCCCGTTGACTCTATATTTACGATATGAAATTATTTAGAAATAATGCCGGCTGAAGTCACTTGAACGTCACAAATCTGAACACAATAAAATTATTTTATTCATGTCATGATTTATTGGCATAAATAACTACTAACAATGTTCAAACAAAATCAGGGCGTGTTTATTTGATTTTAGTTTTTTAAAATACAACAAAGAGTCTACGTGACGCGGTGTTCCCAGGTCACCCATCCAAGTACTGACCGCGTCCGACGTTGCTTAATTTCGCTGATCAGACGAGAGTCGGTGTTTTCAACATAGTATTTAACCTCACCACTTTTCGTCACACAAAAAGGTTGCCGATCAGATTTTCAAAGCCTACCCAAAGAGTGTGGTAAAGTATTAATTGTACCATTATTGTAACTTATTATTACAGTCGTGGTTAGTTTTAATTAATGCGTTCATTCATACATTAATTAATTAAATGCAGTAACTATTATCCTATTGCTTTTTATCGCAACTGGTGACGCATCTTATTCATTCAGTCTGATAGTCATATTATTAGTATTTACCGCTGCCGGAGACGCGTCCTGAAAATAAATAATCTCATTTATAAATTACTACTGGACTACTGGATATGCCCCGAAATCTCAACCACTATAACTTTGGAAAATATATGCCTTACTCATACACGTACTTACAGATTGTACTAGTGGTCGACTTTTGTTTCCTGTTTCATTCCTTTAAGTCGTAGCGTGAAGATATTTAATATAGGTTATTCCTCGATAGCCGGGTTATTTAATGAAAAAGAATTTGAAGTAAAACTCTAAATCCCTGACTAGTACTTTAGAGACAGATATCTGCCCAATAGAAATTGAGTATTGTTAGGATTGGGTAAGTAGTCAACCAATAGTAATTTAGTACGGATTAACAGAGTGGCTTCTCTATATTAGGACATCGCTTTGTGAATAGCACGTATCTCGATGATCCCACTTTATATGTGTAGCGACGGGCGAGAGACGCTGTATCAGCATTTTTAGGCGTGAACGTAAATGAACGCGCAACGCTCGCCAGTCGCTTACAGAGCACCGCCCGGCACGTATTACTTTAACTACCCCTGTGTAGGGGGACCATTGTATCACAGAATGATATTACAGTGCTTGTTATAGATATGTGGGACATTTCATTTACGACATAAATAACGTCACGCAAACCCTTCTATATCTGGTGACCCCGATTTGAACTATATAAATCACAGTGCATTCGTGGTAAAAACATTTTTTGTTGTGCAATCTTATGTAGTGAGCGACTCACGGAATACGTGGCGGGGCGCTATAAACCACGTGGTACAGTATTGTGTCGGATATAGAGCAATAATCGCTCGGTACTTATTGTAATTAAATCATGAATCCAACTGCGGGAGCCGCGAAAGTGACCACGGTACAAGGGAAAGGCGATAGTGATTCGGATTCCAACTCCCGGGGCTCGGAGATAGCCATGGTGACAGTGCAGATGCGAGTTCCAGAATTTTGGCCGGATTTGCCTAAGCCGTGGTTCGCACAATTTGAAGCTATCATGGCTCCACAAAAGCAGAGTGACGCTACGAAGTTCGACATGGTGGTGGCAAAATTGGGCAGAGAGGCATTGCGACAAGTGACTGACCTAATAGAGGCGCCGCCGGCGACTGGTAAATATGACGCAATAAAATCGAGGTTGATTTCCGTTTTTGAGGAAAGCTCGGAGTCACAGTTTCAACGCTTAGTCAAGGACATGGACCTCGGTGAACAGAAGCCGTCCCCAACTGTTAAGAAAAATGCAGGTGCTGGCAAATAACTGTGGTGTTACGGAGGATCCCTTAAGAAAGCTGTGGATGAATAGGTTGCCACCTAGTGTCAGAGCGGTTTTGGCAGTGAGTGTGGATATGAAGTTGAATGACCTTTCTAAAATCGCAGACAAGATTATGGAGAATTTAGGACGCGGAGAAATCGCATCGCTCGCGCCCTCTACGTCATTTGGTACAGGAAATCTGGATGGAGATCTAGGCAAACAGCTATGCGAGCTGTCAAGGGAATTGAGAGAAATGCGCATGGAACTTAACGAGATTAGAGAGCGTGGAAGAGACCGATTACTGCCTAAAGAGGTTAACCGCTGGCAGCAGAGGAAATTTACTAGGAGACCACGCAGTCGATCGACACCACGCCGGACACAACAGTCGGCTGATTGGTTGTGTAGGCGCCATTTCCGTATGGCTCTAAATAACTTTCTTCAATATAATAACGTATAAGTACAAGTATAATAACCACAAACGACAGAAGGCGCATTTTAAATTTCATTTTAAGTAATTTTTCAATTGAAGACGTCGCATGCAGTCAACAGTTTATTAAGTAGACTAGTCCCATCACATCCGCCATTATTATTTAACATTTCTAATCTAGAGTTAAATTATATAAAATCTAATAATGTAGCGCGATTTCAATACATCAAAGCAGATTATGACAGTATTATTAAGAAGCTTAGTGATATAAGCTGGGATATTGAGTTTACAGATTTTGACAATGCGGATTCCATGGTAGCTATATTTTATAAGATTATTGGCAAAGTTATTTACGATTTTGTCCCTAAAGTAATACCAAAAAATAATAAATATCCTAGTTGGTATACAAACACTTTAAAAAGGAAAAAATAAATATAGAATTAAAATAAAAAAATACCATAACCTTGATTTATTAAAACAAAGATGTGAAAAATATACTTAGGGTTTGTTACAAAAATTATATTGAATTACTTGAAAAATCTCTCAAGCGTAATCCAAAATTGTTCTCGTCTTTTATTAAAATAACCGTAAAAACTCTACCTCTTATCCTAATCCTATGTATTTTAATAATCATCAAATGGCTCCGAAATATGTTCATTATTCGCTCAACATTTTTCATAGGTTTATTTAAAACCTAGTTGTAATAATATGCCACCAAATAATCCTATCTCTTTCCATAATTCAATATGTTTAAGTCCAGTTACAATAACTAAAGATGAAGTATACAAAGCTCTTAAAAACTTAGACTCCTCTAAAGGTGCTGGATTTGATGAAATTCTATCTGTATTCGCAAAAAAATGTGCTGAACCTTTATCTTATCCATTAAGTATTATATTCAATAAGTCCTTACAGTCGAGTATATTTCCAACAATATGGAAACAATCCTTGATTGTACCAACACCCATGACTGGAAAAGCAAACTATATAGATAATTATAGACCAATATCAATATTACCAGTCTTTAGTAAACTGTTTGAATCCCTTTTATATCCCATTATTTTCTGGCATATCAAATCAATTATTACAGAGAATCAGCATGGTTTTATGAAATCTATATCTACGGTGATCAATCTTTTTCTTTATCATCACGGTCTGGTTAACTCTGTAGATAACCGCATCCCTGTGGATGTTATATACACAGATTTCTCAAAAGCATTCGACTCGGTGGATCATGAACTACCATTAATCAAATTATCTTCTATGGGTATTACTGGAAATTTACTAAATTGGTTTTAATCGTACTTAAAAGACCGTGAATCCATGGTAGTTGCACATGGATTTTCATCTTCTCTTTTCCCCATTTATTCAGGAGTCCCTCAGGTTTCTCACCTGGGTCCAATCCTGTTTAATATATTTATAAACGATATTACATCTTGTTTTAAACACTCTGATTTCTATCTTTATGCTGATGATTTTAAAATAGCTAAATCTATTTATACACCAAATGATGCGATTCTACTTCAAGAAGACTTGAACCGTGTAGTACAATGGTGTTATATGAATAAAATGAAACATAATATTAATAAATGTTATTATATAAGATTTACTAGAGAGAACTCCAACTCACAATGTATTTATAGGATAGAAGAAAATATTTTGAATGAAGTTGATTATATAACATACCTAGGTATAGTTTTTGATAAAAAACTAAAATTTAATAAACACATAAATAATATTATTAAAAAATCTTTTAAAATATTAGGTTTCGTTTTGAGGAATTGTAAGAATTTTAAGAATTGCAGCACTAAAATACACCTAAATAAATCATTAGTAAGACCTAATTTAGAATATTGCAGTCTAATCTGGAATCCACATTATGATATTTATATAAAAAACACAGAACGAGTACAGAAAAGATTTTTATGGCATCTTTGTTACAATTGCAATGTAGTCAATAAAATAACAAAATATAATGACCGTCTTAACCACTTCAAACTATCCTCCTTAAATAATCGAAGAATAATATTAGAACTTATGTTTCTATTTAATACTAGCTGACCCGTGCAACTTCGTCTGCACCAAATCGGTTATCACCGGTGTCAATTGTATTTTTAAACGCGAAAAATTTTAATATACCTAAAACCTTATTGCAGCCACCTCTACGGTTTCCAATTGTGAATCCAAACTATCAAAGGACTCACTCAAACATATACCCAGATGGCATGTGGAAATGGAATGGAAATCTTTTAAAATAAGCCTAGCATCATCTACTGAGTTCAATAAAAAATAAACACTAACCTACATATATTTACGATAATGTGAAAAAAAGCTTTAGAGGTCTATAGACCCCCAGTTTCTAAAGAAGTTCCTTTCCCTTTTTTGTAGACGTTTACTATACAGTCAGTAGAGTTTACATTATAAAATATCAAGTTGATGAGTTAAATTGTAAATTAAACGACAAAATATATTTATAAAATAAATAATGATAAATGAACCACTGAATGATATCATAACTATTTTTAACTTGTATTAAAACTTTTTCAAACTCCATTGTATTGAAGAAAAATATAAATATTAAAAAGTTATGAGCACGACGCGTCAAATGTCACTTGCTTGTAACTATTTGTCTAAGAGCTAGTAACGGTTTCGACAAATTTTCTATAAGACAGTTTTTTATATATCTTTATGTTCTTCCGAATAGCGTGCGTGCTACCTGGCTGCCGGTAAACGTTGCGTTTATTACTGCATATTGCACTTTTACTGGCAAACATATTGATTTTTATATTATTTTTGAATGTATTGTTTTTTACCCACTTTGAAAACCCTACTAAAACATGAAATTATTATTGCCAGACATTTTTGTTATAAACAATAATTTGCACGATGCTATTTTTTTGTAAATAAAATAAGTATGTTCTAACCATGTTTAGATAGCTGTAATTTTAATATTATTATTATTATTTTTTTAATGAAGGCTTAGTCACCTGCGCGACTATATCGCCTAAATGACATACAACTATATAACAATAAGAACGACAATAAACTTAACAATAGCTTATATTAATTTTGTACAATTCTTTAGCATCTTTCGAAATGGGGTCAGACAATAACGAATTGTACAAACCAGTGTGGAACGAACCAGAAGCATTAAGCCAAGATTTAATATCTTCGCTTCGAACACATTCTGCCAGGATGTGGTGCACATCATCGATGAGCTCACAACTCTGGCAGAGTGGTGATAGTACTTTACGCATCAGGTAGGCGAACTTTTTACATGGGATGTGTCCTGAGCGTAATCTCAGTCCTGTGATTGCTTCCCGATAGCAAATCGTACTGTCATCAATTCATGGTGACCGTAAGGGATGTGGCTGAATCGTTCTGTACCATATTCCTTTTGTTTTAGAACGCTCATCAAAGTATTCCTTCCAATGCGAGTAACAGCTATTTTTAAATACTGAGCATACATCCAAGTAAGTTGGTAAAATATTAATAGGAGCACCTTCGGAGGATCCTTCTCTTACTAAAAGATCAGCTCTTTTATTCCCAGTTATACCTATATGAGAAGGGATCCATTGTAAAACAATTACTTTGTTCTTTGGTTTGAAATCTAGTAATTGCTTCAAAATAGTGTAGGCTATCGGTATATCTCGAAAAGTCGAGGTACATCGAACTACGTGTTGAAGAGCACTTTTTGAATAGGATCAAAAATCAAAATAACAATCTTAGTGGACTCAGTTGATTGAGCAGATGAGAAGGCCTCTGCAATTGCTATCAATTCAGTGTGCATAATTGAAATATTTTCATCAATTTGAAATTTCATAAAAGTTTTGGAATTTGACTCCAAAAATGCGGCTCCTAAATAATTCCCAGCTTTAGATCCGTCAGTGTATATTTTATCAAAATTTTGATAATATTTATTTATATATTGAAGACAAATATCTTTTATTTTAAGAACATCATATTGACGCTTTGGCTTCCAAATATCATCTACATTTATTTTAATTATATTGTGCAAATCAATGTTATCGACCCTGGTGTGTAAAGTGAACATTTCATGTTTTATATTTATTTGAATTGGAGTATTTTTATATTGAGAAAAAATAGAAACTAATAATGGTATTTTTCTTTTACGCCAATAGAGTGATTGGAAAGGGGTGGACAGTTCTTCTGATACATTGGTTAGTTCGTTTTTTTCGAATGACTTATATTTAAATAGAATTTGCCAGGTAAATATTGTCTCCTAAGATGTAACGGACATATGCTCAATTCGCTTTCCATAACATAGATTGGAGTACTTTTAATGAAACCCCCGATAATTCTCATGGCCTGGTTTTGGACTTTTTCAAGTTTATAGAGGTTAACCTGAGCACTACTATCATAAAGAAAGCTCGCATAGTCAATTCGACTGCGTGTAATATTGAAGTATAAACGACTAAATGTTATGGATGAACACCCCAATTAAAACCGGCTAATGCTTTGAAAACGTTTAGAAACTTAGAGCTAAATTCTGCAACTGCATTGATATGTTTACCCCATTTTATGTATGATAAAGATAGCGATAATTGTGGAAGCGCCTGTTATAGACGCATGTATTCAAGATAACATCAATCTCAAGTCGTATGTCTACGTTTATCGTTGTTTTTCAGTTTTCACGGTGAAATCTCATTATCATAATGGTTAATAAAATGAAATATGTTGTTTGCAATGGAAAGAATGAAATGGTTTGAAATGAATTATTTTATTTATAAAGAATATCATCGGGCACATTATTTTCAATAACAAAATTGTCTGGCAGTGATAAACTCATGTTTTAATAGCGTTAAAATGTAACCGAATTTTTTTTTCCTAAAATTAATTATAAATCAAAATTTTGACCTGTAAAGGTGTGATGCGCTTTAAAAAACACAACGTTAGGCTACCAGGTATCCTGAATCCTGTTTGGAAGGGCATAATATATCTTCATATTAAAGAGCCAGCTTTTCTAAAATTCTCGTTCTTCCAACGTTGCTGGCTCTTGTACTAAGGTGTCGCAAAAAAGTCTAGTTACGTTAACTACAATTTTTTGTTTTTAGTTTTCCTGGAGAGCCTTTTGCGTTTTATGGGACAAAAAGTATCCTAAATGTAACCTTGGAATATTAGTTATTACTGTGTCAAGTTTCGTTAAAATCGGTTCAGTACTTTCAGCGTGATGCGTGTTCACAGGGACAGAAAGACAGACAGACAGACAAAAATTGTAAAAAGATTATTTTTGGTTTCTATATCGATAACAAAGTCTACCCCGATCAAAATTTTCAAAAAATATTTAATGTACAGATTTGACCTTGCTACAGTTTTATTATAGTATAGATATAGATATTTCATGACAAAATTGACTGTCCACAAATTACTAATCACTTCAAATTTAATATTCCTGCTAAGCCTCCGATATCTAATAAATACGTCCCATTTTACATTTCTCATTCATGTAGGTACTAATTTAGGCTTTTACTCTCCGGTCAACAGAATATCTAGGTCATATAACTCATTCCATAAAACATTTCAAAACAGCGATAAAGACATATCAGTCTGTTTACAAAATACAGTTATAATTGTTTTAGTATTTCTTTTTTTTAATGTATCACAATAGTCCTACTTTTTATTTTTACTAGTGTATTGTTATGTTGACGATCCTAATATAAATAAATAAACACGCTTATTGAAGAAAAAAACAGTCTAGTTGGCTAATTCTTGAGTTAATTCGGCCGTTTATTATGTACGATATTAGATGATGTAACTACACGCTGCGACTATAAGGACTAAAGCAGTAACGATAAATATTAACCAATCTGGCAAACGGCAGGTATTTAATTTTACTGTCATTATATAAGTGTTGCATTCACCTCAACTGGTGCCGGGTCCTGCAAACAAATTATATAGTCAACAAGGATTGAGAACATTTATATCGTATAATAGTAATATGAGTCGTTATATTTCGAGATGATTTAAATCCAATTTTACTCGTTCATATAACGTGTTCAATTTTTTTAACATTTTCAGAAGTTATACACCGAGAACAGAGTTCAAACTTTGCCGTTCATTAGGTTTTTAGTTTCTCATGTGATCTTCATATTTTGCACGTACAAAATTTGGAGATTTTGAAAAATAACGTTAAATATTGAAAACGGCTAAAATTGGGTTTAGCTTATTTTGAAATGTAACGACTCATATATTATAGGACGAATGAAGAAGACGGAATGGCAAGACTTCCACAATAGTGCCTATTTGGCCAGATACTGTTATAATAGATATCATATATGAGTTTATAGCGATTAAAGATAACTTTTAATGGCTGTCAAGATGGTATATTAGTCCTTAGTGGCAAATTATGAAACGATAATGGCTTATATGATAGTGTGTTCGGACACAGCGTCGATGGACGTAGGTTCGAATGCTAGCAACTAAATCTGAGCGCGCTGTGAAGGAAATCATCGTAATGTAACCAAAGCATGGTGTTAGGACTTTTTCTAAGTCCTTCTGGCTAGTTATCACTCTCAAGCTGAAAGTCTGTAGTCAAGCCGTTGTTCCGGCACACGCGCTGGAGAGCCAGCTGCTTCTAAGTTTGGTGTGCTTACCATCTTAGATCATATCGTCATTTAACATCGGATGAGATCGCGCTAAAACGATGTTTTAAACATAAAGGAAAAGTTTCGATAAGTGACAATTATACTCACATCCTGGAAAGAAATGAGTGATTGATTATTTACAACTATATGTTTTATACATATATTATTTACAACTATATGTTTTATACATATATTATTTACAACTATATGATTTATACATATATTATTTACAACTATATGTTTTATACATATATTATTTTTCATACAATCCATCCACACCTTTTTCGGTTTTCCTCTACTCCTATATTACCATACCATGCTAACTTATAACTCCTCGACTTCTCTGTCACTGGTGCTATTTTATCCTTCCTCAGACTTACTCATTCTTAATCTTATCCATTCTGGTTAGACCACACATCCGTCTTAACGTTCGCGTCTCTGCCACGTGTAATCTATCCTCATCCATTTCTTTCGTATTCCAACATTCGGATCCATAAATTGTGACTAATATTATTATACTTAAATAAATATAAAAAACCTGTAAAGTATTAAAAATATATATATAGTGGGGTTCCAATACGACAAGGACTGGCATGATCATTAAACTTTTAGTTTTCTATTGCAAACGATCCAGCTGTGGGATGTAAATAAACTGTTATTACATACCCGTGTCTCACAACAAAAGCTAATATTGTACCATACTTCACCTACCACCAATTGAAGATCAGTTATTTTTCTTAAATTGATACACCACTATATTACCATTTAACAAAAAGATTGAAATAACGAAATAAAATCCATTTACCGCATATACGAAGAGCAGTTGAGCGAATATAAACACAGTGATGTAATATTTCGACATATTTGTTGATCTGTGGACAAAACAAAGCTGAAGTTCATTAAAGCACATTACACTAGAACACAACGGTGTACGGAAGCGAGTGCATACTATCTGATCACTCATAGATTAAATAAATCGCAGATGCGACATAGTCTTCTTTTATTTGTAGTTGATATTGTAAAAAATACTATGAAATTTATTGTTGCTGGTTAGCTTCTATATATATCCCAATACGAAAATTTTATAGCAATTACTAATTTCATAGAAGTAAATTGTCTAAATCTCAGTAAATGTATATTGAGACAAAAACAATGGGTGACCATTCAATAGTCGCCGTCTTTAGTTGACCAAAAAAAAAGTCGAATGCCAGCTAATAATAACTTTTAACGATAGAAACAGAAATATAACTCTTAATACATAAAATATGTGTATATGTTAATGCCAGTCACCTTTTAAGACTTTTAGTAAATATCCAAAATGAATTTGAAATATTTGATTGAACAAGGCGTTACTTTGCGGAACTCTATCTATCTATCTTGACGGTACTATGCGCAAGACCGAACTTATAGCTATATTCAGAGCGGCCAAAATGTTTGACGTGGACTATCCATTAAATAGTATGAACATTGCGTTTTTAGTACGATTCTTATGTCCATAGTATGATTTTAATGATCGTACATTAAAAAATGTAATAATTTATTCACAAAGTTATTTCGGTTTTAAATATAGGAAAAAAAGTCCACGCAGTCATAAGGACTGCCGACAAATAGAGAACTCAAAACAACGGAATAACTGTGTTCTCTTTTGAATTTTCATATCAATTAAACTGTGAATTACAATATTTTAATTTCATCACAAATCAAACAAATTTAGTGAAATTATTAAAATTAGTACGGTTTTGTCTATTTTGGCACTCGGAGGAATAATTATATGTATACATTTGCATAAAGTCTATCAATCGATCAAACGTATGTTGAGCTGCAAAATACCAATATTACATATACACGGGCTCTTATACCACGCGTCGCTAGTCTGACGCAAGCCGCGCAAGCGCAATATGGCCGGGCATGCTGACGTAGCATGTCATGACGCGAAATTACAAATTTACTTCCTGCCAAAAATACCGTACAACGCGCCTAAATAAGTATTCATTCCAAAAATCAGTATACTATGTTGTAATATGTTACCTAAAGCAATATAAAAAACAATGCTGTACATAATTGTATAGGATAGCAATTACTAAAGAAAATAAACATACCGTTTTTACGCAACCGCCGCGACTCTTATAGCACTTTTATATGTAGTTTTAATAAAAGGAAAAACTTACGATTTGTAATTCAAAAATGTATTACCTATGGAACAAAATATTGAGAAGAAAGTAAAATATATCAACATAAAGTATTTATTGTTGACTATAAAAACTGGATAAGAATATATCGAAGCGATAAATACCTATATGTATAAATAAAATTAAACTGTTTGTTTGGGTTAATTTCAGGAATTGATGAACCGATTTTGACGAGGTTTGTACACACAGATAGAGAACTATCATTACGTTTTTCCATAGGGTAGAGCAGTAATGTTAAAAATAAAAGTATTTTCAACACATTTTAGCAACATTTGATATTGATAAAAATTGTATATCTTAATATATATATTTCTTGTGTGCGTGTGTATGTGACTGAACTCCTCCTAAACGACTGGACCGATTTTGATGAAATTTTTTGTGTGTGTTCGTGGAGATTCGAGAATGGTTTAGATTCACAATTGGACCCGGCAGGTGGCGCTGCGATCGACTTTTAGGATTTTTTTTGTTTTCAAGGCAGGACAACGTCCGCCCGGTCCGCTAGTATCATATAAATGCTTATAAATCTAAATAAGAATTCAACAAACAATTTAAAAAAATGTGGTGTGGCTGTGCCATGACACGGCCGTTTGTTGTACGTGAATACGTCTCGTAACGGGCGATTTTTTTCTATATAAATTATTATTATTTATGTATGTCATAATCATAAGAAGCCCTCCGGGTTTCCATGTTTTGTTTATGACGACAAGTGTTCCATTTAACGGGTTCAGAAAATAAATCAACCTAGCAAATAATTACTACAGTTATAACTTTATTAATTACTAGCTGATCCGTGCAACTTCGTCTGCACCAAATCGGTTATTATAGGTTTCAATTGTATTAATAAACGCAAGTAATCTTAAAAAACCTAAAACCCGATTGCAGCGAAATCTAGCACTTCTAATTGTGAATCCAAACTATCAAGGGACTCACTCAAACATATACCCAGATGGTATGTGAGAAATCTTTTAAAATAAGCCTAGAACCGGTTCGCAGCATTACCTAAAGTAGTGTCATCAAAGTGAAGATCAAAACTAACTTACATATATTGCCGATAAATGTCTTCCCAGTACCCCTTGTAACGTCATCACTTAACATACTGTAAAAATTAAACTTTATTTACATTAAAATTCCATTTTGGTTTAGTTGTTTGTTTTATAAGAATTTGTAAAGTATACGTGAAATCTGCATTTAATCTTAATTTTGTTTATTTTTTTTCTTTTAGCATATAAACCACCATTTCCACTGAGATACTGAACTTGGGATAATATACGTTTCTAACAGTGATATAATAATTTTTGATATCGGATCAGTAGTACCAAGTATTTCTCGAAAACAAAACTTTACCTCTCTTTATAATCATTACTCATACTATAAAACAAAGACCCCTACCGCGTCTGTCTGTCTGTCTGTTCGCGATAAACTCAAAAACTACCGAACTGATTTTCATGCGGCTTTCGCCGGTGGATAGAGTGATTGATGAGGAACGTTTTAGTATATAATTTGTCAAGGATTTTTTCATAATCAGGGCGGGACAACGTCTGCCGGGCCCGTTAGTATTAGTATAAATACATCAGTATGGTAACTGCAAACACCTCAACTGATTATTTTAATCATAGATTCACAAACCTGAACACAGACTCAACAATATAGGGATTTGGCTTTTCGACGCGTATAGGCTGACATTATTTATTTTTAGATTTTTTTTTTTCGTTTTAACACCTTATTACCTTATATTCAGTCATGATTTTACACTAATATTTTATACATAATCGATAGGCTTTGACAAGAGCTGTCGACTGAAAAGGTGGTAGCCTCACCGAGTTAAAGTTACTAGTGGGCGCCCAGTGGTCGACATTCAAGCATAGTTCATTGATTTTTTTAAAATTTGAACTTTATTGGGGTTCTTTTGTCAATAATCTATAATCAAAGGTTTTCATCATGGTTACTCAGTTATTTGCCACTTTTTTTATTATCTTATACATATTATATATAAATATTAAACTAAATGAAAATTGAAATTAATTATAAATTTGAAATAAAAAAACAGGTGTTTACATAAGTTGGTAAGGCTCTCAAATTGTACATAAATATAACTTTACAAAAATAAAGAATTTTATCGCAACTTATGACAGTTTTCAATTAATTTTACACGACACTATGGGTGGGTGGGGGGATTTTTGTGGATGATATTGAATTAAATGCAGTCTGTAGATTATGAGGAATAGTGATATGCCCAGTATCATCGTTTGGAAAACTAAAGGATACACAATAGAATCAAAATATGAATCCAAAACAAAGATGTTTAAATACTACCTAAATTAACTTTTGAAAATGAATTAATTTTTGTTCAAAATTTATCATCAACTGTACTAAATATAATTGCTACATCAGGTTGAACTGCATCATTGTAACCGCGGAGATCTCAGTCATAAATTACTTTCATGAGCAAACAAATTTTCTTATTTTGAATTTACATAGTATTTTTGGGTCATTTTTGATTGAATCATCATTTGAAGCGAGTTCACCATATAAAAATAATAAACATTAAAATATTGACATTAACTTTGGTAATATTGCTTTACTCTTACGACAGTATGAAGTGAAAGCAGTCCTGTCATCTAAAAATGTTGACATTCAAGAAGACCAAAGAGAATAATAATTATTTCAGTGGTTCCATGAATTTACATATTATATTATTATAAAATTAACCTACAGTTTGAACAGTTGAATTCAAAGGCCATGTAAGGCATGCAATGTCAGTCATGTTAAAAATATTGAAAAGGTAATTGGAACGTAAAACTAAAATGACCGATGTCAATAAGTCTTTCATTTACATGTGTGTATATGTTGTGTAAAAATCAAGCAGTAGTCTGAGTAATGTATATTTTAATTAATTTCATGTATTTCTAATTCATTTTATATAAAAAAATAGCTTTCTGCACTTCTCATCCATATAAACTTGAACTATGCCAAATTTCACGTTCATCCGTTCGCGCAATTCGCTTAAAAAGGGGTACAAAGTTTTGGCTTCACGTATTAATATATAAGATATTAAGCTAAATGGAAATCTGAAAACGCAGCAGAATTAACCCAAAATGGCGGCGCTTCCCCTTACACCGCGTGCGATGTGTTACAGTCCTGACTTAGCGTAAAGAATTCTTTGATCCTTTAGCTATTCTATGGTATAATTTAATTTTAGATGCAGAGAATAGATTCGAAACTACATTGCCAAACTGTATCCCCCGATTTTGTTATTATTAGGTTTTTTGGATTACCCCTGTATGGTAGCAAATTTAAAGACGTATTCACGTCAATAATTCTGGAATAACCGCGTGCAGAACCGTAGGTATACTTAGTAAATTATATCACAATATAAGTAATACTGTTTCCACAGTATGAATATTTATAATTAGTAACATTGTTAACCACAAGAAGCTATCAGTGGTGCAAAACTCAAAGGGAAACTCTTACAGGCTTGCAGTCAAAATTACACTTTAATACGATAGCGCATAAAAAATGTTTAATAAAAAAAATACATTTCTATGAAAAAACACTGTCGACTAGCGTGTGAACATCCTACTTACGTCACAGTTATTACAGAAAATATAACATTTTTTTTTTTTTTTTTTAGCGTGGGGAAATCCCTTATGGATACACCACCCTCTCGGGGGAGAGGGTGGGTTATGTCCGACTTGCACGGACTAAAACCCCACGGTGTACGTCTGCCGCTATAGTTGGGGCGGCACGAGATCTCTATAGACTTCATCGTGCCACCCCAGCGGTTGGCCCAGCAGCGAAAGCGCCGCCGCCGGGCCCCGTCCTGTTAGGAGACAGCCGGGTACACACCGGCCGTCTCCTCCGTCCGCCGGATCTGTGCAATGGGAAGATGGGCCCCCCGACCCATCTTCCCTAGATCCGGTTACGGTGTGAGGAGGCGGTCAAACTGCCGCCTCCTCCTGCCTGTCCTCCGTTGGCAGAGACGACTTCCTCGCAGAAGGAGGCCATTGCGTTCCATACATCCTCACTGCCGAGCATGGCCGCAACCACGCTCGGCAGTGAGAGGTCCCGCCCTACCGCCGCAGCCAGAGTGCGACGCTGCTCCTCCCACGCAGCACACTCAGACAAAGTGTGCTGCGCGGTGTCCGGGTCAACGCCGCACTGATGGCATACGGCGGTCGGCTCCCTGCGTGCCATCCGATGCAGGTACCAACCGAAGCACCCGTGCCCGGTCAGCACCTGCACCAGACGGAACGTCAGGGAGCCCCACTTCCTCTGATTCCATTCCGGCAGGACCGGACGGACGGCGTCGATCGTGTATCGACCGTAACGCGCATCCGCCAGGTCCTGCCTCCAACTCTCCATCCTCGCTTCTCTTTCTCCCCTTCTCATTTCCTCTATTTCCCTGGGAGCCAGAGGCTCCCTCATCCGTTTCTTAGCCGCCGTATAAATATATACGGCGGCAAGCACCTCCGCCTCTAGCTCCCAGGGAAGGGAGCCAGCCAGCACCATGGCCGCCGCCGAGGACACCGTTCGGTACCCTCGTATCACCCTCAACGCCACGGTACGCTGCGCAGCTCGCAGCGCACGGATATTGGTGGCTTTGAGGGCGTCGACCCACAACGGTGCCCCGTAGGCAGCCATGGACCGAACGACCCCCATGTAAAGGCGGCGGCAGGCGGCACCCGGCCCCCCCGTGTTGGGGAGGAGTCGTCCGAGTGCCGCTGCCGCCTTGACTATGCGCGGTCCGAGCCTCTTAAAGTGGGGCTCGAACCGCCATCGTCCATCCAGGGTGAGGCCCAGATAGTTCATCTGGGTCCCCACCCTGACACGAACGCCCTCCACATAAATGTGGGCCCCTGGAGGTGGCCCTCGCCGAGGCCCATGGAACATTAGGGCCTCGGTCTTCTCGAGAGCCACCTCAAGGCCCAGTCTCCTGATGCGCCCGACCACGAGCGTAACGGCTTCCGTGGTCACGCGCATCAACTCACTTAATTCCCCCCCCTGGGCTACGACTAGGGTGTCATCCGCGTAGCAAATGAGGCGCGCTCCAGAAGGGAGCGCGCCGCGGAGCACCCAGTCGTAGCCCATGTTCCACAGGAGCGGGCCCAAGACCGACCCCTGTGGAACCCCGCAAGCCGTATGGCGCCGGACCATCTGCCCTCTGGCGTCTACGAAAGCGACCTCTCTCCCGTCCAGGTACGCCTCCAACAGCCGCCGCAGGTACGGGGGCACTCCGAAAAAGCGGAGCGCCTCCCGTATAACACCATGCGGCAGACTATTGAAGGCGTTGGCGATGTCCAAGGACACCGCCAATATTCTATCGCCTTGAGAGGTCGCCTCCGTGGAGACCTGTTTAAGGAGGGTCAGAGCGTCCAACGTGGAACGCCCTGACCGGAAGCCGAACTGCGCGTCCGACAAGTTCGGCCCCACTTCCTCAAGATGCCGGACGACCCGGGAGGCAACGATCCTCTCCAACACCTTCCCGGTGTCGTCCAGCAAAACTAGGGGCCGGTACGCGGACGCGCAGTCCGGGGGGCGGCCTTCCTTTCTTATGAGGCAAAGCCGTCCCGTCTTCCAGGGCTTCGGGAACTGTCCGACCGCAAGACAGCGGTCAAACAGCTCCCGAAGCCACCCTCCCAGATGGTCCAACGCTATGGCTAGCACCCGGCCCGGGACCCCGTCGGGGCCGGGTGCTTTGCGCCCGGTGGCGCGGAGGCGCTCAATCGCCCTCCCCATCTCCTCCTCCGTGACCGGGGGAGGGATGACCGGCGCCTCCTCTGCCACCTGAGCAGGAGGCATGGGAGGAGGGGCTAATCCCGGAGGGCCGGGGAACAACGCTCCCACGACCCTCTCAACCACCACCGGCTGGAGAGTCTCCGTTGCCGGGGGCGCCTGGCCCCGGAATTTCTTCCGGGCCAGCTTGTACGGGCGCCCCCACGGATCCCTCTCCAGTTCCCGGAGCATCTCCTCCCATGCCTGCTCTTTCGCCCGGCTGATGGCGACCTGCAGCGTCTTTCTGCAGGTCCTGTAGTCGCCATACAGCCGGGCCTCCTCCTCGGAGTCCCTGTTGGTGCGTCTCCGACGGCTGCGCCCGTACAGCCGCCGGGCCGCGGAGCAGGCCGCACGAAGTTCCGCGATTTCGTGCGACCACCAGTACACCGCCCTCCTCTTTGGACGGTGTACGCTCCGCGGCATCGACGCGTCACAAACCTCCGTGAGAGCTTCACGGAGGCGGGCTGCAGACGCGTCGATATCACTGTCCGGGGGGGACATGGACCAGGCCTGGACGATGGCCGCCTCTACCGCTAGCTCCCGGTCGAGGCGGCTCATCGCCCATCGGGGGAACGTAGCGCCCCTCCGGGGGCGGGTTACCGGCTCATTGTGGGAGGTAGAGACCTCGAATCTGATGTATCGGTGATCCGATAAGGTCTCCACCTCCTCCATCACCCTCCACCCCCGGACACGGCGTGCAATAGACGGGGTAGCAAACGATAGGTCCACTATAGACCCCCCGTTGTGTCGCACGCACGTGTAGACGCTTCCCCGGTTGAGGAGGGACAACCCATGTTGGGCTGCCCACTCCTCAAGAGCCTCACCACGTGGGTTCGTGGCCGTCGCTCCCCATGCCCTCGATTTGGCGTTAAAGTCGCCCATTAGAACGATGGGGAGCAGCTCCAGCCGCCTCACGACCGGCCCCAGCGAGTCCAAAAAGGACTCAAACTCGATGAGGGGCCGGTTCGGGGAGAAATATACCCCGAGGGTCGCGAAACCCCGTGAGGAGACCGCCACAAATCCGGCGCCCCTCTCCCTAATTGAGAGGGGTATTCCCCCCCCGGACAATACTGCCACGGAGCCGTCCGTGTCTCCAGCCCAGTGAGGCTGGTCCGGAACATGGTACGGCTCCGCCACCACTGTAACATCAATAACCCACTCCGCCGCCGCCTGCAGGAGCAGGTCCTGGGCAGCAGCGGAGTGGTTTGCGTTAATCTGGAGGTAGCTGCTGTGGATGTAGTCCATTGACTATCCCACGGCAACTACCTCCATACACGCCACCTTTAAAAGGGGCGGCTTCCCTTTCACATGGGGGGGTCGACAATCACCCCCCCCCATAACGTGGCCCGCCGATTTGCCGGCTTCTGCGCAGACAGCACACCGCAGCTTTGCGGTGCAGCTATCCGCGCAGTGCCCCTCCTCCCCGCATCGGAAGCAGGTCTTCTTCCTCTCTACAGCCGATGGGCACATCGGCCGAGTGTGGCCCAGGCCCATGCACTTGAAGCACCTGAGCGGTCTGCTGTCCAAGTGCTGAACCCGGGCCGAACTCCAGCCGATCAGGATTCGACCTGCTTCCACCAGCTTTCTTGCTGCCTCCACGGGGAGGGAAACAAATAGGGACTGGGTCCCATCTCCACGAGCCCTAAGGTCACCCACCCTCATTTGGGTGAGCCCACAGCCGGCTACCTTTGTTATGGCCTCCACGGCCTCGTCCCACGATACCGTGTCGTCGATTCCTACGACACGGATATCGGACTTTTTGACAGGCCGCACCACGGTGGCCGGCCCGAGCAGCGACTTCCTGACACTCGCCGCAAACTTGTCAACCTGCTCTGAGGGCAGGGTGCCAGGGACCGTCAGAAGTCGTGCTCCGGTTGCGCTAGGCCGCACCTTAACGGAGGGGATGCCGAATTCAGCGAGGGGCACCTCCATCCTGGCCTTCAGGAGCACCTCGCTGTACTTCGCCCCCAGTCTCTCAGCTTCCGGCTGGATCGTAACTAGTACGCCGGCTGAGCGAGGAGGAGCGAGTCGGTCCCTGACCCTCTTTCGCTTCCTCCTTTTTCTCCTGGCTCCAGACTTGGGGCCCGTGGCTGCTGCAGCCGCCACCGGAGCTGACTTCTCCTTCTTTCTCCTGTGGCGGCGGACTACAGTCGTCCACTCCATATCTGAAGGGGCCGAGGCTGCTGGAGGCGGCACGGGCTTCGGAGGCGGATTGCGGGACCCTGAGGCGAATCCCACCCTGGGATCCACTCCAGTTCCCTCCGTGGCGGAACGGCGCTCCGCGATCCGTTTCGCTGCCTTGGGTGGGCCGGGAATGGCTTTCGCCTTATCGCCTGCAAGTGCCGGTCTCAGTATTTTGGGCGGCAGGAGACGGTCGTCCAAGGCAGCCAGCCTGGCATTGAGCATCTCTCCTACTGTGTTCAGCAGAGAGTGCTCAAGCCTGCCAACCGTTTTCGACAGCATGTCCTCCAACTCCTGAGGTCGCACCGCAGAAGGCCGTGGAGAAGGCTGAGGAGGAGGCGGCGGAGGAGCCAGCGGAGGTGGCATAAACATAACCTAATCTATCCTTCGGGAACAGTACTTTTTCTCTGCATAAGAGAGACCCCATGTCCTTTCCTCTGGCAACGTTTATAAAAAAATCCATGATGATCAGTTCAGCACTTAAAACGTAAAAGCTTAGCAAACAAACTCACATACGCATTTATAATATTAGATTAATCTTTTATAATTAGATTAATAAAATAGTAGAAAATACTAAACGAAGCAAAAATATGAATGTCAAAATCAGGAGCCGCCAAAACCACCGCTCACAACCTCCACCTCTGATGTCCAAAGAGGCCTCCCCTACTTTGCCGAGCACTTCTCGTGCACCGGCAATGCCCGCGACCGCGCCAAGCGCCCAAACACGGCCTCTTTAAGCCCACTGGGCTTTCAAGCCTGTGCTCTAGCTAAAGCCTAGCCCCAGAAGGTTAAGCCCGCAGAGACTAACCTCGCCTTCTCTTTTTTCCTCGCCAGCATTGACTGGTTCACTCTGTGTATGTCATATATTACACAGTCCTTTCCCATTTTTGCTTTCTAAGAATATTTTGTTTTATTAGTGTTTATTATTCTATTCACTATTAATAAGTTATCTTAGACCATAAAGATTTATCAGATAATTTAAGTGATATAAAACAATTTAGTAAACTTTATGATGGAACAAAACTATGCAAAAAAGCATACTGAAGACTTCACGAATCCGATAAGTTCTTTTCTATACCGCCATTTCCAAAAATTATTTGAATATTTCCGTTACTTAGCAACGGGCGGCAACAAAATAAAGAAAGTTGAGGCAGTCATAAAGATGGAATACGATGGAATAATTGTGTTCTCTTTTGAATTTTTAAATTAATTGTTGTGTGAATTATTTCAATTCTATAATTTGTAAACTGAAATTATTTACATTAGCCTGGTTCTCACATATTAAGCTTATTAATCAATCAAACCTGTGATGAGCTGCAAAATATCAATGTGACATGTGCACTAGACTGAGCCAAAAAAATCAACTATTTTTTTTTTAAGTATATCGAAAATATTATTTGGGATGACAAAAAAACAATGTTGTGAGAATTTCAGCCCTTAATATTTATATTAAGAGGTCTATCATCGCAACTTTTGATTTTTTTTCCGGAGCGGGTTTTCCGGAGCCGAGGACGTCATCTCGCAGAAGGAGACCATCGCTCTCCACGCCTCCTCGCTACCGAGCATGGCCAAAACCACACTCGACAGCGACAAATCTGAACCCACCGCCGCAGCCAGAACGCGACGTTGTCCCTCCCACGCAGCACACTCGGACAGAGTGTGCTGCGCGGTGTCCTACGCAGCGCCGTGCTCATGGCATACGGCGGTTGGCTCCCTGCGAGCGATCTGGTGAAGGTACCACCCGAAACAGCCGTGTCCGGTGAGCACCTGCACCAGTCGGAACGACAGGGAGCCCCAACTTCTCTCTATCCACTCCGGCAGGACCGGGCGGACAGCATCAATAGTACAACGCCCGAAACGCTCGTCCGCCAGGTCCTGCCTCCATCGTCTTAGCGCCTCCTCTCGGCCTTCCCTCCTCTTGGCCTCAATCTCCCTGGGGGCTGGAGGCTCCCCAATTCTCTTCTCTCTTCAGGGTAGGGAGCCGGAGAGCGCAAAGGCTGCCGCGGAGGCCACGGTGCGGTACCCCCTTATTCCCCTCAATGCCACCATGCGCTGCGTAGCGCGTACCACCCGCACACTAGCGGCACCGAGGGCATCGGCCCACACAGGGGCTCCGTAGACAGCCATCGCCCGCACGACCCCCATGTATAGTCGGCGGCACCCAGCACTCGGCCCCCCTATGTTGGGGAGCAGCCGACCGAGTGCCGCCGCCGCCCCAACAATTCGCGGTCTGAGCCCCTCGAAATGGGGCTCAAACCGCCAGCGCCCGTCCAGGGTGAGGCCCAAATACTTCATCTGGGTCCCCACCCTGATTCGGGCACCCTCCTCCATTATGTGGGCCCCAGGTGGTGGCCCTCGCCGAGGCCCGTGAAATAGTAGGGCCTCGGCCTTCTCGAGTGCCACTCTGAGATCCAGACGCCGAATGCGCCCGACCACGAGGGTTGTGGCCATCGTGGCCAGGCGCTCCACCTCCTGCCAACTTCTCCCCCGGGCTACGACTAGGATGTCATCCGCGTAACAAATTATGCGCGCTCCAAACGGTAGCACGCCGCGGATCACCCAGTCGTAGCCCATGTTCCACAGGTCTGGGCCCAAGGCCGACCCCTGTGGAACCCCCCGCCGCGTGACTCGCCGGACCATACAACCGTCGCCATCTATGTAGGCGACCTCCCTGTCGACCAGATACGCCTCCAACAGCCGCCGCAAATACGGAGGCACCCCGAAATAGCGGAGTGCCTCCCTTATCACACTGTGTGGTAGGCTGTTGAAGGCGTTGGCGATGTCCAAGGACACCGCCAGAAGTCTCTCCCCTTGGGAGGTCGCCTCCATAGACAGCGACTTAAGGAGGGTCAGGGCGTCCACTGTGGAACGTCCTGCCCGGAAGCCATACTGCGCGTCCGCCACGTTCGGCCCAACTTCCTCCAGGTGCTGGACGACCCGGGAAGCAACAATTCTCTCCAGGACCTTCTCAGAGTCGTCCAACAGTACCAAGGGTCGATACGCGGACGCGCAATCCAGGGGGCGGCCCACCTTTGCCAGCAGGCATAGCCGGCCCTGCTTCCAGGGTTTCGGGAACCGCCCAAACTCCAGACAACTGTCGAGCAGTCCCCGAAACCACCCCCCTATATAGTCCAACGAGACCGCGAGCACCCGGCCAGGGACCCCGTCCACACCGGGCGCTCTCTTTCGATTGCGGAGGCGCTCTAGTGCACTCCCCATTTCCTCCTCTGTTATAGGGGGGAGGGCTATCAAGCACCTCCGCAACTTCCACCTGAGGAGGCGGAGGCATGGGAGGAGGTGGCAGTACCGGAGGGTCTGGGAACAACTCTCCCACGACCCTCGCCACCACCTCCGGCCGGAGGGTTTCCGGTACCGGGGACGCCCGGAATGGTCTTACCCCAAACAAGGCTGAATTAGAACTACTGATATAAAATAATCTACTTGATGTTGTTCTAATATCTGAGGCACACTGTACAGATAAAAGTAAAATCATCATCAAAGGATGCAACACCTACGTCACTAATCATCCTGATGGAACGGGCCATGCAGGAGCAGCCATTGTAATAAGAAACTCCATCAGACACCAAGTCCTCCCAGAATTTAGGACAAACCATATTCAGGCTACAACCATTGCGGTAGAAAGTAGCTGTAAACAGCTTAACCTGTCAGCAATATACTGTCCACCGAGACATACAATTAGTGCAGCAAATTTCACGGAATACTTCTCAACATTGGGGGGAAGATTTGTGGCCGGTGGAGACTGGAACGCTAAAAATAAATACTGGGGCTCAAGGTTAACAACAACTAGAGGCAGGCAATTAAATCTAAGCCTTGATGAAACAATCTCAACTGTATCTCATCAGGAGAACCAACCTACTGGCCCACAGATCCAAATAAAAAACCAGATTTGCTAGACTTCTTCATGATAAGGGAACTCTCGACCAATTACATGAAGGCTGAATCCTGCCTAGATAGTAGTTCTGATCACACTCCTGTCCTCCTAACTATTAGTATGCCAATCATTAGCTACGAGAGGCCTGATGCCTTGTACAATAATCTCACTGATTGGGAAGGCTTCAAAGAGTACATTGAGAAAAGCATCGAGATAAATGTCTCCTTGAAAACACCTGATAAGATAGATGATGCAACACAATATATTACTAACCTTATACAAAAGGCTTGCTGGATTAATACTCCTTTAAAAAAAGAAAAAACATGCCAGGCGGTTGGGAACGTACCTCTCGAGATAAAACGCAAAATACTAGAGAAGAGAAGATTACGTAGGATATGGCACCAAACTGGATATAAATCTGATAAGACTGCACTTAACAAAGCTATCAGAGAACTGAAAAACTCAAAAGATAGCTTAAATAACGCCACACTACAAAGTAAATTGGAAAATCTAACTGCCACAAAATCGACAGAATACAATCTCTGGAAGTTTACAAAGGCGTTAAATAGGCCACAGCAATATAAATGCCCTGTTAGAACTCAGTGTGGCTGGACTAAGACAAGTAGAAAAAAAGCCAACATGTTTGCAAAACATCTAGCCGCCATCTTTACACCTAATGAAGGCAAGGATGCGGAGTTCGAAAACGAAGTCGAATGTACACTACGGCAGGACCTACAACTGTCCATCGCACCAAGACCAGTCACACTTGGGGAACTGAAGAGAAACATAAAAAGACTCCAAAACAAAAAAGCTCCTGGATTCGATGTTATCACAAAAAAAGTTATTATGCAACTTCCCAGGAAAGCATTGGTTTTTCTAGTCGCTCTTTTTAATGGGGTGTTTCGAGTACAATATTTTCCCAGATTATGGAAGGTATCCATAATAACAATGATACACAAGCCAGGAAAGCCCCCGGAAGACGCGTCATCGTATAGAAATATAAGTCTCCTACCTGTGCTGTCCAAGATATTTGAGAGAGTACTCCTGAGCAGAATGTTACCCATACTCAACGAAAACCTGGTAATACCTCAACATCAGTTTGGTTTCAGACAACAGCATTCTACGGTAGAACAAGTGCATCGGGTGTGTGATAAGATAAGACAGTCCTTTGAAAAAAAGGAATACTGCTCCGCTGTATTCTTGGATATTCAGACAGCCTTTGATAAAGTATGGCATAAGGGCCTTCTCTACAAAATAAAATCGTCTCTACCGCATAATTACTACCTTTTGATGGAGTCATACTTCACAAACAGAATTCTTCAGGTGAGAGAGGACGGAGAGCTCTCCGCTATTCAAGATATAATGGCGGGAGTTCCACAGGGATCTGTCCTTGGTCCCGTTTTATACACTATCTACACTGCTGACCTCCCAGAAACGCAAGGGGTAACTACGGCTACATTTGCTGACGATACTGCAATTCTTGCAAGCAGCAAGGATCCGATCGAAGCATCCGCTGTATTGCAGAATAGCATTGATAAGGTCAACGAATGGATTCAGAAATGGAGAATCAAAGCCAGCAAAACTAAATCCGTACACATCACGTTTACGCTAAGGAGAGGAAGCTGTGCTTCGATTAAAATGAGCGACAATGTTCTGCCACAGAGTGACTATGTCCGATACCTCCGTATGCACCTGGACAAAAGGCTGACCTGGAAAAAGTACATCAAATCAAAACGAGACGAGCTGAACATGCGGTTCAGAAACATTTACTGGCTGATGGCACGTAACTCCAAGCTTTCGATCGACAACAAACGGCTGATATACAAAATGATACTAAAACCAATATGGATGTATGGCGCGTAATTGACATACCTATTTTTTTTATCATATACCGCACTTTTATCAGTTGCACATTATATAAATACCTCGCGTAACGAACTGTTTTATTTTATTTCCAAAAATATTAACGGAGCAGGATTGTCCCCCACAATTATTACTGTAGTTTTATTTAGCAAAACAAGACCGAGCCAATTATACAACATTACATAACATTTTATCAGAAATGAATAATTAATCTTGATATATATCTATACTAGTATATAAAGTTGAAGAGCTTATTTGTTTGTTTGGTTGAACTCGCTAATCTCAGGAATTACTGGTCCGATTTGCAAAAGTATTTCGGTGTTAGATAGCTAATTTATCGAGAAAAGCTATATATCATCACGGTAAGACCAATTGAAGCAGAGCACCAATGAAGAATGCTTCAAAATCGAGCATTATTTTTCCTTTTTCCGTGATAAGTTTGATCGCAAACATTTTTCAAAGGTTATTTTGTGTTCCTATTTAAAATGTTAGTTTTGTTTCCAATTTTGTATTTGTAATCTATTACGTATTATAACAATAAAGTGTGTGTATGTAATATTAAAATAATAACTTTTCGGTGAATGGATATGGCTACAAATATCAAAAACAAATTATATTTTCATTTAGTCGGTATTTCTGTCTATTTGTTGCGGGTAATCTCCGAAACGACTGGACCTATTTTAATGGGAATTTTACTGGCTAATAGCTGAAATTATAGTGGGTGACAGTTTGGGTGGCGGTTTCGTCCGCAGTGCTATTTCCAAAATGGTTGGACCAATTTTCATGAGATGTTTACTGGTAGATAGCAAACCTCATAAAAAGAAATTTAGGTTTTTATTCGTCTTCGTCGGCAGTGGAATATCCGAAATGCTTGGACTGATTTTCACGGGCGTTTCACTGATAGATAACCGACCTTATAACGAGTAGCTTATACCGTTTTATTTTGTTACCCGCGACTTGCTACGCAGTGTTGTCTTCAAAATGATAGGAGTGATTTTTACGCGACTTTCAATGGTAGATAGCTGTCCTCATAAGAAGTCATTTAGGTTTTTTTAATGCTTGAACTGACTTTCACTGGCAAATAATTCACTTTAGAAGAAATAACTTAGACTATTTTATTTTGTTACCTTAGATTTTGTCCGCAGTGCTATCTCCGAATTGGTTGGACCGATTTTCACGGGACTTTTACGGGCGGATAACTGACTTATGAGCTATTTTATTTTAAAAAACCTTCACAAATTATACCCAAACCTTCCCTATGAATAATTGTATGTACTGGTGAAAACGGCGTGAAAATTCGTTCTGTATTTTTTTAGTTTATCGCAAACAGATAGATAACTTGGCATAGGATTTTGTTTTACACTATGTAGTGATATGTGGTGATGAACTGTTACCTGTGCATTCGTCCGTGTGAAACTGATCAAAAATATGTTATTTACTGTTAACAAGCGCGTGAGATGTGTGCTGCACTGGACTCCAAGAATAAATATATTTGGAAGTCATATTTTTTATTGTGTATTATCTTTTTGGTCAATTTGGCAGACATTTTGTTTTATTTACCGCGCTTGAGTCTATATAACTCAGAGATTATAAGAACGTATAAAATTAACTTAATTATATCGACAATATGTTATATCTATATAATAAAAAATTTAACACATATTGTTCGAATATGTATAATTTAAAATTTTCATTTAATTCTTATATAGTGTGAGTGTGCACTGAGAGTGATATATAGTAGGTTAAAGTTATAGATATGTTGCTGGTGGTAAATCCCATTCCATTCGACACATTGTTAGTGTTTATATATCTAATGGACGTGTTACATGTTCCAGTAGATGACGTGCGTGTGGTACTTACAAATGTTTTTGAAAAAGTATTTCTGTAATATACACACCTACTCAAAGTTTTACATTTCTTTAATACATTTAAAAAATACGTGCGGCGCCGCGGGTACCAGCTAGCAAATAATATAACTAAAATAAAATTCCGTTAAAGAAATGTCGTTATGTAATATATATTATATTATTAGCGTTATTTGGTTAAGAGAAAACCACGTTCGGCATGATGTCAGCGGCGTGAGCTGTTTCACAATTCGTTGGCAGCACTTCCTTCTTCCTATCTGGGCTTTCTCCCTTAAATTCATATATCTGATCCCTGTGTCTTTTTACAATAGTATTATCACCAAGCATTTTAATAAAGTACATACTTTTCCCCACTTTCTTTACTATATTTCTTTTTTCACGATAGTACTTAACCTGTAAAGATTGCTTCTTTTTTACATCATCGGATAGTATTTGTTTGGATAATGACAACGGGGACGGGCGTAAAAAATCTAGTCTACAGCGT
This sequence comes from Antheraea yamamai, assembly GCA_036509395.1. Taxonomy (NCBI): domain Eukaryota; kingdom Metazoa; phylum Arthropoda; class Insecta; order Lepidoptera; family Saturniidae; genus Antheraea; species Antheraea yamamai. The sequence continues at coordinate 11,841,991 of AP028453.1, forward strand.
AGTTTTCTACCAATTAGAACCTCAGCAGGAGAAATGTTCGTAGAAGAATGTTCTGAATTCCGATAATTAAATAAAAACTCATTTAATTTTACGTTAATATCTTCTTTATTACTACCAGCTAACATGATAGATTTTAACGCACTTTTTATAATTTTAACGTAGCTCTCTGCTTGCCCATTACTAGCTAGAAGATAAACTGGAGAAGTTACGTGATTGATACCATTATCAGAACAAAATTTCGAGAATTCGGTTGAAACAAATTATGTGCTGTTATCAGTACAAATAGAATTAATTAACCCAAATCTCGCCATCACTTCACAAAGTTTTTCTATAATTATTCTAGATCCATGCCCGCCACTAACATCAAAAACTTCTACCAACTTAGAATACGCGTCTACTACAACTAAATAAGTTTTAGTGTTTAGAGGTCCCAACAGATCAACATGTACCCATTGCCATGGCTCGGCCGGGTAAGGCCACGGTGTCAGCGGGGCTCGAGGCGGGAAGGGGCGTAGTTGTGTACAGATATCACAAGTTGCCACAACTTTTTCTATATCTACTGTGAGACCAGGCCACCAGAAACGAGAACGCGTTTCTGCCTTCATTTTAGCTATCCCTAAATGCCCCCTGTGTAGTTCTTTTATAACAGTATTTCTCAAAACTTCCGGAATCACTAACTTTGTACCTCTTAATAAGCATTTCTCTTCCACCGCTAGTTCAAAACGACAATTGTAGTATTGTTTCAAATGAATATTATTTACTTTTAGAGGCCAACCACTTAATACATACTAAACGACCTGTGACAAAATACAATCGGCCTGAGTTTGAATTTTAATCTTAGAAAGTGTTAGCGGTTGAGTTTCAGGCCGCCATACAAAATTAATATAAGTAGCAAGATCGGGCCGCGCAGTGTTCGCGTCCATGTCGGTACATTTATAATTTATTGTTTTTACATCACCGCCTGCGAACCACTTATCGCGACTATACTCATGTTGCTTACTACTTTCATATTGTAATAGTTTTGACTTCGGTGCCACGGATCGACTCTTAGTCAATCCGTGATAGTCAGTCTAATCAGCTGAATTGGATGCGCTATTAACATATTCTATCCTATAATTGTAAGCGGACAGAAACAAGGCATATCTTTGTAATCTATTAGCGGATACTTCAGGAATGCCTTTGTTCGGATTAAAAATAGACATAAGAGGCTTATGATCAGTTCTTAAAATAAAAGGTTCTGCCCGGCCGTACAAATAATAATGAAACTTCCGTACTCCAAATATAATAGCAGTGGCCTCTTTTTGTATTTGGCTATATTGTTTTTCAGCTGAGTTTAAAGAACGTGAAGCATATGATATGGGTTTTTTCAATATCACTTTCACCAATTTGCGAAAGTATTGCTCCTAAACCCTGATGCATCAACCGTCAATATTAATCTACCTTCGGGATTAAAATGAGCTAACGTATTATCCGATAAAAGATGTATTTTAATTGTTTTGAAAACTTCTTCGTGTACTTTTTCCCATCGCCATTTAACGTTTTTCTGTAACAAACAGTAAAATGAGCTTAGAATGCTAGACGTGCCTTTTATAAACATCTATACATATAATAAAAGGCTAACGGGACAAAATCTGTACATTAAATATTTTAAAGAAAAAATACTCTGGGAGGGCTTACAATCAATGACAGAACACATTGCTATACTTTTTAAAATTTTTGTCTGTCTGTCTGTCTGCCTGTCGTTTGTACAGGATTCACGCAAATACTACTGGACGGATTTTGACGAAATTTGGTATGGTGATAGCTTGCTTATACACCGGTATAACATTTAGGCCATGTTTTACATATATATCACATTTGTAATTATACATCGATATAACATACTAGCTTCTGCCCTCGACTTCGTCCGCTTGTAATAGTTACTTTTGGCCCCCGAACCCGGGAAAAACCTCTTTTTTGGAACATTCTTCATTGATGCTCCACCCTCATTGGTCTTAGCTTGATGCTATATAATATATAGCCTACCTCGATAAATGAGCTATCTAACACTCTTTAAATCGGAGCAGTAATTCCTGAGATAAAAGCGTTCAAGAAAACAAACTTTTCAGCTTACTGTAACAAGACCAAATCTGTACATTAAATATTTTTTGAAAATTATAGTCGGGGTAGACTTTGTTATCGATATAGAAGCCAAAGATTATCCTTTTACAATTTTTGTCTGTCTGTCGGTCTGTCCCTTTGAGCACGCATCACTCTGAAAGTACTGGACCAATTTGGACGAAACTTGACACATGGTTTAACTAATATTACAAGGTTACATTTAGGATACTTTTTGTCCCATAAAACGCAAGGGGTTCTCCAGGATAACGAAAGACAAAAAAATGTAGTTAATGTAACTAGGCTTTTTTGCGACATCTTAGTACAAGAGCCAGCAACGTTGGAAGAACGAGAATTTTAGAAAAGCTGGTTCTTTAATATGTAGATATATTATATTATGCCCTTCCAAACAGGATTCAGGATACCTGGTAGCCGGTTAACGTTGTGTTTTTTAATGCGCATCACACCTTTACAGGTTAAAATTTTGATTTATAAATAATTTTAGGAAAAAAATGTTTGGTTACTTTTTAACCCTATTAAAACATGAGCCTATCACTGTCAGACAATTTTGTTATTGACAATAATGTGCCCGATGATATTCTTTATAAATAAAATAATTCATTTGAAACCATTTTATTTTTTCAATTGCAAAGAACATATTTCATTTTATATACCATTACGATATTGAGATTTCACCGTAAACACTGAAAAACAACGATAAACGTAGACATATGACTTGGGACTGAAGCCATCTTGAATACATGCATCTATAACAGGCGTTTCCACAATTATCGCTATCTTTATCATACATAAAATGGGGTAAACATATCAATGCAGTTGCAAAATCTAGCTCTAAGTTTCTAAACGTTTTCATAGCATTAGCCGGTTTTAATTAGGGTGTTAGTTAGTAACATTTAGTTCGTTTATACTTCAATATTACACGCAGTCAAATTGACTATGCGAGCTTTCTTTATGATAGTAGTGCTCAGGTTAACCTCTATAAACTTGAAAAAGTCCAAAACCAGGCCATGAGAATTATCGAGGGTTTCATTAAAAGTACTCCAATGCATATTATGGAAAGCGAATTGAGCATATGTTCGTTACATCTTAGGAGACAATATTTAGCTGGCAAAATTCTATTTAAATTTAAGTCATTAGAAAAAAACGAACTAACTAATGTATTAGAAGAACTGTCCATCTATTTCCATTTACTCTATTGGCGTAACAGAAAAAAACCATTATCAGTTTCTATTTTTTCTCAATATAAAAATACTCCAATTCAAACAAGTATAAAACATGAAATGTTCACTTTACACACCTGGGTCGATAACATTGATTTGCACAATATAATTAAAATAAATGTAGATGATATTTGGAAGCCAAAGCGTCAATATGATATTCCTTAAACAAAAGATATTTGTCTTCAATATAGAAATAAATATTATCAAAATTTTGTTAAAATATACACTGACGGATCTAAAGCTGGAAATTATTTAGGAGCCGCAATTTTTTAGTCAAATTCCAAAACTTTTATGAAATTTCAAATTGATGAAAATATTTCAATTATGCACACTGAATTGATAGTTTGGTGTTTAGCGTGTGTGAGTGTAGGGTGGAGAAAATAATACTCCAATTTATAAACTACTAATCAAGATTTATTATTTGGAAAAGTAAACGTGGGTTAGCGACGGAGGCTTTATAACGACTGACTCGAGTGGGGGCTGTGTCTAAGTACGTAGTACTTTAATACAAAAAGCGTTGTCAGCATTGCCACTACAATATTCCTCCCCTTTGAAAAAAAATTTTTTTACAATATACAACACAATTAAAAACAATTTTATTTAAGCTCTCCGTCACTATATACTTAAAATTAAAGAAAAGGTTTACAACTTCACAAAAGGTTCATGTTACGATTACACAATTCGCTTAGCAGTACAAAAATATCATGTGACGACATTACATTGAAGTGTTATAAAATAATGATACAGTAGTATCGCATACATTGTTATGACTTACATTTTTATTTTTAGGTGTCGTTGTAGAAATACAAAAGTAGTACAAAAATTGAATTTACAAAAATTGAATTTACTTAATTTACTGAATACAAAAATTTATGCTAATGACGATGACTGATTGATCAAGACACAATAACTTTTGGTGAGGATTGTGAATGGTTTCCTTGTTCCTGCCTTGTTTCCACTTTAATACTGGGTATAGAAACTGTACCAGTAACGAATTCCTTTCTTAACCAGGACCGTACACTTTTTTACATCGATTTTTTAGATAACAGTAGCACATACTTAATACTACCAGTAACATCACGATGACCGTTATGATAATAATATTGATTGTTTTAGACACTGCTGCTACGTTAGAGATATTCTCGTTTATAACCACGTTTTCTTTTGTCTGATTGAAGCCCATGTTTAACTAACTTAATGTCTTGTTACTACTGCGTAATTAAAAAAAAATGATGAAACATTTTCGCGAACATATCCATTTATTTGAAATAAAATGCTTATACGATATTATACTGTCCTATTTCATAACAATTTCGTATCGCTATTATACGATCGCTCATGGCAAGTATTTACCGGGCGTTTTGCTGACGCGCCCTGATCGCGTAACATAGCTTGAACCACTGGGTTCGCTCATTTGAAATCGGACTTTTTTAACTACTTTTTTATGATTGATATTTTCTTTCTTACTATCTGTATTTTCCTGTAAATTACTATTTGTAATATTATCGTCCAATACATAAGCTGGTTTTAATCTATCTATATTTATGTTCGCTTGTCTGTCTGGCAATTGTATTAAAAATATCTTATCCTTTCTACTGATGACAAGGTAACGTCCGTCATATGGGCATTGTAACGGTTTCCTTACCCCATCATTTCTTAAAAATACGTAATTACAATTAGATAAATCTTTATGTACGAAAATTTTGTGAGCTGGTTTATTTATCCTACTCACTGGTTTATAACTATTAATAATTTCTTTTAATTTTTCTACATAAGTTTCAGCATCATTTGTTATTATAGAGCTGGTGTCATAAAAATCACCAGGTATTCTTATATTTCCACCGTACAACATTTGTGCTGCGGTTACGCCTGTATCTTATCTCACAGTTGTGCGTAACCCCAACATTACTGTTGGTATTTCGTCCACCCAAGATGTGGTATTTAAACGTGCTTTTAAACTCGATTTTAATTGGCGATGGAATCTTTCAATTTTACCGTTCGAACAAGGATGATATGGAGTAGGGTGGAGTAAAAAAAACAAATTTTTTTTTTCTTAGCCTGGGGGTCAAATTTGTAGCTTATAAAAAACAAAAATTTTTGAAAAAAAAAAAAAAAATTTTACTCAACATCTTGAGCCAGCCCACTCATTTTTAAAACTAATTACGAGTAAAAATATATGGTTGCAAAAAAAAATTTTTGAAGGCGTTCTAGAAACTTCAGAGTATCCTCTTTTATGCCAATTAAAAATCACAAGTTAAAAAAAAAATTTTGTGACTATTGTTTTAATTTTAAAAAAAAATCCCAAAAAGTACCATTCCTCTTTAGGGCACTAGAATAAAATTTGAGTTGGAAATGATCATAATTGCCAGTTCTTAGATGTTTTAAGAGATTCAAAGACAAAAAAAAATTTTTTTTTTGCAACCAAATATTTTTACTCGTAATTAATTTTAAAAATGAGTGGGCTGGCTCAAGATGTTGAGTAAAATTTTTTTTTTTTTTTTCAAATATTTTTGTTTTTTATAAGCTATAAATTTGACCCCCAGGCTAAGAAAAAAAAAAAATTTGTTTTTTTCACTCCACCCTAATATGGAGTAGTTCTAATTTTCTTTATTCCTAATATTATCATTAACTGTTTAAACAAACTGCTTTCAAACTGTCGACCCTGATCACTCGTGAGTCTAACAGGACAACCGAAACGACTAATCCATCCTTCATATAGGGTTTTCGCCACGATTTCTGCCGTAATTTCTTTTAACGGAAATACTTCCGGCCAACTAGTATACCTATCAATAATTGTTAAAACATACCTATAACCTTCAGATGTTGTAGGCAAAGGACCTACAATATCTACATGTATGTGTTCGAAACGAGTAGCCGTTTGAAAAATACCTAAATCTGATACTGTATGCTTTTGTATTTTTGCGCGTTGACACTTTATACAGCATTTAGCCCATTTTCCTATGTCCTTGTTCATTTCTGGCCAAAAATATCTATCCTTAATTAACTTTTTACTTGCTCAAATACCGGGATGGCTTAAGTTATGAATATAATTAAATATTTCACGTCGAAACTCTCTAGGTAAGTATGGACGTGCCTTATCCGTAGACATTTCGCAAACAACATATTTATCGCACTCGGTAAGCATAACGCGCTTAAACATGAACTTCGAACTGTTATTTGATTCCTTTATTAATTTCGCAAGCTGGCCGTCGACTTCCTGCGCAGCTGCTAGTTCTGCGTAATTAATAGTCGTTGGACATGTTATTGTTTCAATTCTGGATAAGGTATCAGCTACTATATTATTTAAACCGTTTATATGCCTAATGTCTGTACTGAATTCGCTTATGAACATGATTTGCCTAGCTCGCCGTGCTGTTTCTCTGTCCATCCCTATTTTACTAAACGCAAAAGTTAAAGGTTTATGGTCTGTAAATATGATTAATTGACGACCTTCTATCATATTACAAAAATGAATTATTGCTAAATAAATAGCTAATAGTTCTCTATCGTAAGTACTATACTTTTTCTGAGCTTCTGTTAATTTTCTGGAAAAATACCCTAAAGGTTGGCAGCAGTTATCAACCTTTTGATGCAACGCTCCGCCTACCGATGTATTACTGGCGTCGGTCATAAGTGACAACGTTGTGTTTTCTAATGGAAATGCTAACAATGCCGCGTTCTGTAGGTCGGTTTTACATTGCTCAAAATTATGTTCCGCTTGTTCGTTCCAATTAATCTTGGATTTATCTTTACGCTTAGAATTACCTAAATATTTATTTAATTCCGACTGATGTTCTGCAGAATGCGGTATGTGGGACCTATAAAAATTTAACATACCTAAAAATCTACGTAATTCTTCAATAGTGTTGGGCTTTGGAAAATCTATAATTGCCTTTACTTTGTCTTCCAACGGCCTTAAACCTTTAGTAGATACCTCGAACCCTAAAAAATCTAATTTATTTTGGCCAAAACAACATTTCGAAAAATTTGTAGTTATGCCATACTCGTTGAACCGTTCAAAAACTTGTTCTAAATGCTGTTTATGCAGATTTTCATTTTCGGATGCTATAATTATGTCATCTAAATAATTAAATAAAAAATCGAATCCTTTTAAAACTGTATGGTGCATAAAACGCTGAAATGTTTGTGCTGCATTACGTAGTCCAAATGGTGTACGAACAAATTCCCATAACCCAAAAGGGGTGATGACAGCCGTTTTTTGTATGTCACATTCTGCTACGGGTATGCAATTATAAGCTCTATTTATATCTATCTTAGTAAAAATATTTTTATTACCTAACAAATATGTGAAATCTTGTAAACGTGGTACTGGGTAGCGATCAGGTTTAGTGATCGCGTTTAGTCGTCTGTAGTCACCACAAGGTCTAATACTCCCGTCCTTTTTGGGGACTATATGCAAAGGACTTGCCCAAGGACTATTACTCGGTCTACAAATGCCTAACTCCTGCATAATTTTAAATTCATTTTTAGCTTTTACATACCTGTCGGGTGGCAGCTGTCTGGCTCTCGCGTACACTGGGGGTCCTGTCGTTTCTATGTGGTGGACAACCCCGTGACTCGGTACTTCCTTATAGGATACCGGTTTTGTTAAATCTGGGAACCTACATAACAAATCATAATACGGACATTTCTCTATAATAGTTTTTACCGTGGGTTCCGTAGAGCTAGAAATATTACCTATAATACTTATATTAGTAGTCTGATCAATCAATCGGCGTCCGCTTAAATCTATTAACAAATAATGACTAGCTAAGAAGTCAGCACCTAATATGGGTTGCTTCACATCCGCTAGTATAAAAATCCAACGAAACGCTCGCCGCAGACTTAAATCTAAAACCATACAATGCATACCATAAGTTTTTATTTCTGTACCGTTTGCTGCATATAACTTATATTGTTCGTTTTCGGGAATATTACAATAAGTCTTTTTGTACACTGTATGACGCGGTAACACTGATACGTTTGCACCACTGTCCACTAAAAATTGTAATCGCGATGTCCTATCGATAACGCTTAGACGGTGATTAGTACATATTCGGTCACAGCCTCCCGTCGCTGACTGCACCGATTCTAGTTTTCCGCACTTTTATTCATTTCATCTTTTTTCCAGTTACAAGGCTGGACGCATTTGTTTGCCCGTTGCCTGTAACGGAAATGATAATAACATAGCCAATTCGGATGATTGGGAGTTCGCCCACGAACAGGATTCTTTGAATTTGACCGTGATCTATATCTCGGGTTCTTTCGGAACCTCGTTCTTACTGATCTGGTTTCTATTTGTCCTATTCGGTCGCTCAGTTTTTGTATTTGTGCTGTTATATCTTCGCAGCTCGATGTTCCAGGTTTTTCCTGTATACTCGTAATATTATGTACAGGTGTTAAGGTTTCCATTATTTTATCCGCGATGGTAGCCAGCTTGTCCAGTTCTTTCACGTCCGACACTGCCAACACGCCTCGAATTGCCGTTGGAAGGTGATTTTGCCACAATATTGACAATGTTTCGTCAGAAACTTTATCTCTCGCCAATTCTTGCATTTTTCGTAAAAGTTGGGAAGGTTTTTGATCTCCCAACTCCATTTCACCGATTAGTTTTTTTAATTGGCGGTTCTCTGATTCTTGATATATAGATATTAGCCTGTTTTTCAAATTATCATATTTTTGTATGGCCGGCGGATTTATAAGTATGTCTGTTACTTGTTCAATGACATCTCGACTTAACTTTGTTATTATTACCTGGTATTTAGCCTCGTCTGACATTTTCTGAGGGTGTATTACCGCTTCCGCCTGGATGAACCACAATTTTGACGAACTTTTCCAAAATTCCGGAATGCGCGCGGTCAAGGACACGGCTGATATGCCCTGACCCTCCATGACTGAGGATTTTATTTCTTCATTGTTTGACATTTTATTTTTTTATTTTCACTGTACTTTTATTATTTTTTATGGAACTCCGTCGCTATTTCCTAACCCGTGAGTCGTTGCGTCCCTACACTCGACACTGCACACTATATGTCGTCGTATTTTATATTACGTCGTATTTCAAAAATCACGTTGTAATTCTTATTTGTAGTCGGGGTCACCAATTTGGTGTTTAGCGTGTGTGAGTGTAGGGTGGAGAAAATAATACTTCAATTTATAAACTACTAATCAAGATTTATTATTTGTAAAAGTAAACGTGGGTTAGCGACGGAGGCTTTATAACGACTGACTCGAGTGGGGGCTGTGTCTAACTACGTAGTACTTTAATACAAAAAGCGTTGTCAGCATTGCCACTACAATAGCAATTGCAAAGGCTTTATCATTTGCACAATCAACTGAGTCCATTAAGATTGTTATTTTATCAGATTCAAAAGTGCTCTTCAACACGTAACTCAATATACCTCGACTTTTCGAGGAATACTGATAGCCTACACTATTTTGAAGCAATTACTAAATTTCAAAGCAAAGAACAAAGTAATTGTTTACAATGGATCCCTTCTCATATAGGTATAACTGGGAATGAAAGCGCTGATCTTTTAGACAGAGAAGGATCCTCCGAAGGTGCTCCTATTAATATTTTACCAACTAACTTGGATGTATGCTCAGTATTTAAAGAAAGAAGAAAGAAAGAAAGAAATGTATTTATTGCTGGATTACAACAAGATGAACGTATACATAGCTTATATTATATCCAACAAAGGCACCCCCATTCAGCTAAGTGCTGCAGCACAACTGGGTGTTACTGCAGCGCTGATTTTCAATGGGGGCCCTAAAAATAGCTGTTACTCGCATTGGAAGGAATACTTTGATAAGCGTTCTAAAACAAAACGAATATGGTACAGAACGATTCAGCCACGCCCCTTAAGGTCACCATGGATTGATGACAGTACGATTTGCCGTCGGGAAGCAATCACAGGAATAAGATTACGCTCAGAACACATCCCGTGTAAACAGTTCGCCTACCTCTGCCAGAGTTGCGAGTTCATTGATGATGTGCACCACATCCTGGCAGAATGTGTTCGAAACGAAGATATTAGATCTCGGCTTAATGCCTCTGGTTCGTTCCACACTGGTTTGTACAATTCGTTATTGTCTGACCTCACTTCGAAAGGTGCTAAAGAATTATACAAAATTAATGTAAGCTATTGTTAAGTTTATTGTCATTCTTATTGTTATATAGTTGTATGTCACTTAGGCGATATAGTTGCGCAGGCGACTAAGCCTTCATTAAAAAAAATAATAATAATAATATTAAAATTGCAGCTATCTTAACATGGTTGGAACATACTTTATTTTATTTACCAAAAAATAGCATCGGCCACATTTTTGTTAATAACAAAAATGTCTGGCAATAATAATTTCATGTTTTAGTGGCGTTTTAAAGTTACTAGAAAACAAAACATTCAAAAATTATATAAAAATCAATATTTTTGCATGTAAAGGTGCGATATGCACTAATAAACGCAACGTTTACCGGCAGCCAGGTAGTCCGTACTGTTATACCGTGAGCTTGTTAAGGTTAGTGCTTCTCCAGCCCTACTCAAAATATGCTTAATAAACAAAGCTACATCAAGCCCATTTTAGACAGTAAACCTCCAGCCAGTCGGTATTCAGAGCTTGGAAAGAGCGGTTGTCCTAATAATCCATATAAATTGTATGTTAACAGTGTATTAATAAAAGTTATTTTTTTAAAAAACCCTTTTTGAATTCACGGGGTAACATTTTGGTGGCAGCGGTGGGATCCGGAAAGTCCCAGTGCCTAAGAGCCGTTCCGCATAACCGCCCCGGATCCAAAAAAATAAGTAAATTAATGTTCTAAAACTTATATCGTGCCAGTGAAAGAAAATATAAAAGTATACATATATAAACATATCCTGTGAGATCTGTGAAGTGTCGCGAATCCTGGAAAAGATTTGCCTATCCTATAAGAGTAAAGTCTGTGTGCAAAAGCAACTACCACTCGTCTATTTTTGAAATCTGTGAAAAGTATCCGGAGTTCTATCCTACTTGGAGAAACATACCACCTACAAACACCTGTCGTGTTTCCATCTTACATCGTGAATAATCATCGCAGTATCCTGTACTCGGAATCGAACCGAGGATCGATTCCACTAAACCAAACTATCCGAGACTCCAGTACGACGAATTGTAAACTGAGCCGTCTCTTATCTCGTCGGAATGTTCCCGGTCGCCGCCGTGTTGTTATCGATCGCCCACGCGTTTCTCATACTGTAAATCTTTGGTCATTGTTTCGATTGCGCTGTTTAATTAAGATTCATTTAGTGTGTATTGCAATATAGTTTGCATAACAATTCTAGATTAAGTAGCAACTGGTTCTCAACATATTTTTTATTCACAACTTATTCTCTTTTTTTTTTAATAGTGAAATTATTATGCCGAAAACAACCAAGGTTGACGACAGTAAAGTAATCATTGACGTGTCTGACCCAGAACCAACTCCAACTGACTCGTCATTAAAATCACCTGTACTTCCTTCTCAAACCGTTAAAAAACCTACTACAATACCTACAAAAAACCTACTACAAAAACTATGGCTGAACTCGATTTAAACACCTTATTTAAATTTATAAAATCTTACGATGGTAGTAGGGAGACATTAAACTCATTCCTGGTGAACTGTGATAACGCTTTCGAATTGGCAACGGAGACACAAAAACCTATATTATTCAAATATATTTTAAGTCAGTTGCAAGGAAAGGCGGATCTTGCTTGTTGCATCAAAGAATTCAAATTATGGGAGCAACTCAAAGAGTTCCTTAAAACCCAATTTGCCGAGAGGAAACACTACACTCACCTACTCACTGACCTACAAGAAAGCAAGCAAGGCCCGCAGGAAAACGTAAACCAATACTCGTTACGCAACGAGACCTGTCTGTCCCAGTTACTTACCGAGATCTCTCTCGGAAACACAAAGAAAAGTGAGCTAGCCGGACGTACTGCCTCTATGGAGGATTTAGCCCTCCACCACTTCTTGATGGGGCTTCATCCCCGCATTTCAAACATAGTGAGGTGCCGTGGCCCCAAAAATCTGAACGAAGCCACAAATCTTGCAATTTCGGAAGAAAGAATCCAGCAATCACTGTATAAGAACATTTTTTTTTTTTTTTATTTACGTGGGGAAATCCCTTATGGATACGCCACCCTCTCGGGGGAGAGGGTGGGTTATGTCCGACTCGCACGGACTAAAACCCCACGGTGTACGTCTGCCGCTATGGTTGGGGCGGCACGAGATCTCTATAGACTTCATCGTGCCGCCCCAGCGGTTGGCCCAGCAGCGAAAGCGCCGCCGCCAGGCCCCGTCCTGTTAGGAGACAGCCGGGTACACACCGGCCGTCTCCTCCGTCTGCCAGACCTGTGCAATGGGAAGATGGGTCCCCCGACCCACCTTCCCTAGGTCCGGCTACGGTGGGAGGAGGCGGTCGAACTGCCGCCTCCTCCTGCCTGTCCTCCGTTGGCGGAGAGGGCCACTTAGAGGATCGTCCTCGCGGGCCCTCTCCGCCGCATTGCTTTCCACGCATCCTCGCTGCCGAGCATACTTGAGATGACGCTCGGCAGCGAGAGATCTCCTCCTACCGCCGCAGCCAGAGCGCGGCGCTGATCGTCCCACGCAGCACATTCAGATAGGGTGTGCTGCGCGGTGTCCACCGCAGCGCCGCACTCGTGGCATGCGGCGGTGGGCTCCCTGCGCGCTATCCGGTGCAGGTACCAACCGAAGCACCCGTGCCCGGTCAGCACCTGCACCAGACGGAACGTCAGGGAGCCCCATCGTCGGTTGCACCAATCCGGCAGGACCGGGCGGACGGCGTCGATACTATATCTACCGAACTCCGCGTCCGCCAGGTCCTACCTCCACCTCTCCATCTTTCTCCCCCTCTCTTCTCTTCTTTTAACCTCTATTTCCCTGGGAGCCAGAGGCTCCTCCATCCGGTTTTTAGCCGCCGTATACTCGTATACGGCGGCCAACACCTCCGCCTCTAACTCCCAGGGAAGGGAGCCAGCCAGTACCATGGCCGCCCCCGAGGACACCGTACGGTATCCTCGAATCACCCTCAGCGCCACAGTACGCTGCGCGGCTCGCAGCGCACGGATATTTGTGGCGCTGAGGGCGTCGACCCACAACGGTGCCCCGTAGGCGGCCATGGACTGTATGACCCCCATATAGAGGCGGCGGCAGGTGGCGCCCGGCCCCCCCGTGTTGGGGAGGAGTCGTCCGAGCGCCGCTGCCGCCTTGACTATGCGCGGTCCGAGCCCCTTAAAATGGGGCTCGAACCGCCAGCGTCCGTCCAGGGTGAGGCCCAGATACTTCATGTTGGTCCCCACCCTGACCCGGACGCCCTCCACACAAATGTGGGCCCCCGGAGGTGGCCCCCGCCGAGGCCCGTGAAACATTAAGGCCTCGGTCTTGTTGAGGGCCACCTCGAGGCCCCGCCTTCTTATGCGCCCGACCACGAGAGTTACGGCCTCCGTGGTCAGGCGCACCAATTCGTTGAATTCCCCCCCCTGGGCTACGACTAGAGTGTCGTCCGCGTAGCAGATGAGGCGCGCTCCGGAGGGAGCGCGCCGCGGAGCACCCAGTCGTAGCCCATGTTCCACAGGAGCGGGCCCAAGGCCGACCCCTGTGGAACCCCCCGCGCCGTATGGCGTTGGACCATCCGTCCTCTAGCGTCCACGAAGGCGACCTCTCTCCCATCGAGGTACGCCTCCAACAGCCGCCGCAGATACGGGGGTACTCCGAAAAAGCGGAGCGCCTCCCGTATGACAGCATGCGGCAGGCTGTTGACGGCGTTGGCGATGTCTAAGGACAACGCCAATACCCTATCTCCCTGAGAGGTCGCCTCCGTGGAGACCTGTTTTAGGAGGGTCAGGGCGTCCAGCGTGGAACGCCCCAACCGGAAGCCGAACTGCGCGTCCGACAGGTTCGGCCCCACTTCCTCGAGATGCCGGACGACCCGGGAGGCAACGATCCTCTCGAGCGCCTTCCCGGTGTCGTCCAGCAGCACCAGGGGCCGGTACCCCGACGCGCAGTCCGGGGGGCGGCCTGGCTTCCCTATTAGGCAAAGCCGCTCCGTCTTCCAGGGCTTCGGGAACTGTCCGACCGCAAGACAGCGGTCAAACAGCTCCCGAAGCCACCCCCCAAGATGGTCCAATGCAATGGCCAGCACCCGGCCCGGGACCCCGTCAAGGCCGGGTGCCTTACGTCCGGCAGTGCGGAGGCGCTCGATCGCCCTCCCCATCTCCGTCTCCGTAACTGGGGGAGGGTCGATCGGCGTCTCCTCTGCCACCTGAGGAGGAGGCATAGGAGGAGGGAGGAGCTCCGGAGGGTCGGGGAACAACGCTCCCACGACCCTCTCAACCACCTCCGGCTGGAGAGTCTCCGTTGCCGGGGGCGCCTGGCCGCGGAATTTCTTCCGGGCCACCTTGTACGGGCGCCCCCATGGATCCCTCTCCAGCTCCTGGAGCATCTCCTCCCATGCCTGCTCCTTCGCCCGGCTGATGGCGACCTGCAGCGTCTTCCTGCAGGTTCTGTAGTCGCCATACAGCCGGGCCTCCTCCTCGGGGTCCCTGTTGGTCCGACGCCGGCGGCTGCGCCCGTACAGCCGCCGGGCCGCGGAGCAGGCCGCACGAAGCTCTGCGATTTCGTGCGACCACCAGTACACCGCCCTCCTCTTCGGGCGGTGTACGCTCCGCGGCATCGACGCGTCGCAAACCTCCGTGAGAGCATCACGGAGGCGGGCTGCGGACGCGTCGATATCTTCGTCCGGGGGGGACATGACCCAGGCCTGGACGATGGCCGCCTCTTTTGCTCGCTCCGGGTCGAGACGGCTCATCGTCCAGCGGGGGAACTTCGCACCGCTCCGGGGGCGGGTTGTCGGCTCATGTTGGGAGGTGGAGACCTCGAACCTGATATATCGATGGTCCGATAGGATCTCCACCTCCTCTATTACCCTCCACCCCCGGACACGGCGTGCGACCGACGGGGAAGCGAACGATACGTCCACTATCGATCCCCCGTCTTGTCGCACGCACGTGTAGGCGTTCCCCCGGTTGAGGAGGGACAACCCATGTTGGGCTGCCCACTCCTCAAGCGCCTCGCCGCGCGGATTCGTGGCCACCGCTCCCCACGCCCTGGATTTGGCATTAAAGTCGCCCAGTACGACGATGGGGAGCGGTTCGAGCCGCCTCACGACCGGCCCCAGCGAGTCCAAAAAGGACTCAAACTCGATGAGGGGCCGGTTCGGGGAGAAGTACACCCCGAGGATCGCGAAACCCCGTGAGGCGACCGCCACAAACCCGGCGCCTCTCTCCCTGACGGAGAGGGGCAGTCCCCCCCCGGACAATACAGCCACAGAGCCGTCCGTGTCTCCGGCCCAGTGAAGCTGGTCCGGAACACGGTACGGCTCCGCGACCACCACAACGTCTATATCCCACTCCGCCACCGCCTGCAGGAGCAGGTCCTGCGCAGCAGCGGAGTGGTTTGTATTGGTTTGGAGGTAGTTACTGTGGATGTAATCCATTGACTATTTCTCAGCAACTACCTCCATTTCCGCCCCCTTCAGGAGGGGCAGTTTTCCTTTCACATGGGGGGGTCGACATTTAGCCCCCCCCATAATATGGTCCGCCGGCTTGCCAGCGCTCGCGCAGACAGCGCATCGCGGCTTTGCGGCGCAGACATTCGCGCAGTGCCCTCCCTCCCCGCATCGGAAGCAGGTCGTCTTCCGGTCAATGTCCGATGGACACTTCGGCCGGGTGTGGCCCAGGCCCATACACTTGAAACATCTGAGTGGCCTGCTGTCCAAGTGTTGGACCCGGGCCGAACTCCAGCCGATCAGAATACGACCTGCCTCCACCAGCTTCCGAGCTGCATCCACAGGGAGGGAGACAAACAGGGAATTGCTCCCCTCCCCTCGAGGACGAAGCTCGCCTACCCTCATCTGGGTGATCGAGCAGCCGGCCACCCGGGAGATCGCCTCCACTGCTTCGTTCCACGATACCGAGTCGTCAATTCCGACGACTCGGATATCAGTCTTCTTGACTGGCTGCACTACGGTAGCCAGTCCAGCGAGCGCCGTTCTGACACCCGCCGCAAAGTTTTCGACCTGCGCGGGGGCCAAGGTGCCACGGACTGCCAACAGCCTCGCTCCGCTCACACTAGGCCGCACCTTGACGCTGGGGATGCCATAGTCAGCTAGGCACACGTCCGTCCTCGCTTTCAGGAGTGCGTCGCTGTATGACACCCCCTTTGCCTCAGCTTCCGGCTGCAGAGTAATCAGCACTGCGGCCGTGCGAGGAGGAGCGAGTCTGTTCTTCGCCCTCTTCCGCCTCTTTCGCCTGGCCCTAGTTGGGTTCGAAGTCGCGGTTACTGCAGCCGCCGCTGGGGTCGCTTTCTCCTTCTTCTTCCCCTTGCGGCGGACTACAGTGGTCCAGGTCTCTGACTCCGGCGGGGCCGAGGCTGCTGGAGGCGGCTCAGTCCGCAGCGATGGGTTGGAGGTCCCTCGGGTGGTGGTCACCCTGGGGTCACTGTTAACTCGTTCCGCGGCAGACCGGCGCTCTGTGACCTTCCGAGCTGGCTTTAGCGGGCCGGGAGCGGCTTTCCTCTTATCGGCCGCGAGTGGCGGCCTCGTCACCTTTGGCGGTAGAAGGCGGTCATCTAGGGCGGCAAGTCTGGCATTGAGCATCTCCCCTACCGTATTGATTAGGGAGTGCTCAAGCCTGCCCACTGTTGTCGCCAGCACATCCTCCCAGTCCCGTGGCTGTGCCGTGGGTGGCCGCGGAGGAGGCCGTGGAGGAGGCGGCGGAAGAGGTGCCGGACAAGGCAGCGGAGGAGGCGGCATTTTTTTCCTCTCATTCGCCTCGCGCCGCCAGGAGAGATTCTCCTCCTTCAGCTGCGCGACCTGGGTCCGGAGGTTCCTAGCCTCGCGCTGTAGGCGCCTCGTTTCCTCAGCCTCTGTGCGGAGGGCCAAAACCTCGACCACCTCCTGGAGGGTCAGGGCCGCTGCCTTTAGGGCCTTAATAAGAGTCCCCTTCAGGTGTCCCGACTTTGTGGCAACCTCCAGGATGGTGGCCGCCTGCCCGCTGGCCATTTCTTTCAGCCGGTCCGCGTCAAAAGCCTCCAAGTTTATCGGCTCAGGCTTCTTAGAGGGCCGAGGGTTGGAGGGTTGAGGATCGGAGGGCTGAGGGTTAGAAGGCTTAGAGTTGGAGGGTTTTAGGATCTCCTCCTCCTCCTCTTGCGCGCTCTCCTCGGTTGCCATCCGGGTGGAGCAGCGGGAGAGTGCCCGGTCGCAGGACTCATCGGCCTTTGCAAGCACCGAACGCTTGGATGTGGCCAAACGCTTGGAATGGCGCGTTCTCCCTCTACTCGCACTGGGCGAGCTCACCGTGGCTTCCGCGTTGGCCTCATCCGAGGATCCGTCTTGACGCTGGCGCTTATTAGTGCCAGTCAGGTCCACTGAGGCACAGTCGATGTCGCTTGGAATGTTGGGGGACTCCCTACCGCTAGTAGATTCCATCGACACCAACGTAGCCACACTATGCCCACTTGATGCTGAGAGGCAGTCCAAATACTGAGCCCTCTCCAACACCACCACTGGCAGCGATTTGCTCCTCGCAAACACCTCCTCGGTCGTCCGTTGACACGCTGTTTTCGTCATTCCAGAAGCAACACCGTCCGTATCGCATGCAATATCAAAGTCCATTTCGTTAGCCAAAGTCGTCAATGTGTTTTTGATTTCGTGTATAAATTTGCCCCCCCGAGAAAACGTGGGGCAGCCTGGGCCCGAGGGCCCAGGGAGGGATTCTCCGGCATCGCCGGTACCCTCCTCGGGTAATAACTTTGTTATTTATACCTTCCATCATCGCTGCGTCTTTCCGTCAAATTTGCGGTACGCCCGCCGAGACCGGTGTGAAACACACCAGCCCCGCCGGCCGCTATCCGGAACTGGGCCGTTGGGGCTCAGAATGAGCCCTCATCCGCCCCAGCCCGGTACTGGATGCGCCGCGCACATACCACATCCAGATATCAGAGTCCGGTAGGCAAGCCAGGGTCGTCATTATGGGAGGGAATCGGAATCAAGAAAGCAAGCAAGGGTCAACAAGTAAGGCGGAAATCAGAGTCCATAAAGCAAGGCAAGGGTTATCATGCGAGGAGGGATCGGAGTCCGGAAAGCAAGCCAAGTCGCGTCAGGTATCAGCCGCCGGTCAGAGGGACCGACGTTGCCCGGGGTGCACCACGTGGAGGTTCCTGACATCGCACCCCGTATAAGAAGAACATTTTTTTTTTTTCCCTACCTTCCGCTATGTTTGGGGCGACACGAGATCTCATTGGACTTCATCGTGTCGCCCCAAGCGGACGGCCCAGCGTCAAACAGGCGCCGCCAGGCCTCCTCTGTGGAAGGAGATGGCTCTGTGATTACCGGCCGTCTCCTTCATCCGCCGGACCTGTGCAAGGGGAAGATAGGCCCCCCCGACCGGCCCATCTTTCCTAGGCCCGACTACGATAGCGGGAGGAGACGATCGAACTGCCGCCTCCTCCTGCCTGTCCTCCGTTGGCGGAGACGACCACTCAGAGGGTCCTCCTCGCGGACCCTCTCCGCCGCCTCCTTCTGCGAGACGACTTCCTCGCAGAAGGAGGCCACAATATTCCATACATTCTCGCTGCCAAGCATGGCCGCAACCACGCTCGGCAGCGAGAGATCTTGTCCTACCGCCGCAGCCACAGTGCGACGCTGATCCTCCCACGCAGCACACTCAGAAAGAGTGTGCTGCGCGGTGTCCGGATCAGCGCCGCACTGATGGCATACGGCGGTTGGCTCCCTGCGAGCTATCCGGTGCAAGTACCAACCGAAGCACCCGTGCCCGGTTAGCACCTGCACCAGACGGAACGTCAGGGAGCCCCAATTCCGTCGACACCAATCCGGCAGAACCGGGCGGACGGCGTCAATAGTCGTTCTACCGTACCGCGCGTCCGCCAGGTCCCGCCTCCATCTCTCCATCTGCCCCTCTCTCTCCGTCCTTCTCCTTTCCTCTATTTCCTTGGGAGCTAGAGGCTCCCCCATCTGTTTCTTGACCGCCGTATATTGATATACGGCGGCAAGCACCTCCGCCTCTAGCTCCCAAGGAAGGGAGCCGGCGAGCACCATGGCCGCCGCCGAGGACACCGTCCGATAACCTCGTATCACCCTCAGCGTCACGGTGCGCTGCGCAACTCGCAGCGCACGAATATTGGTGGCGCTGAGGGCGTCCGCCCACAAAGGTGCCCCATAGGCGGCCATGGACTGCACAACCCCCATGTAGAGGCGCCGGCAGGCGGCACCCGGCCCCCCCGTGTTGGGCAGGAGTCGTCCGAGCGCCGCCGCCGCCCCGACTATGCGCGGTCCGAGCCCCTTAAAGTGGGGCTCGAACCGCCAACGTCCGTCCAGGGTGAGGCCCAGATACTTCATCTGGGTCCCCACCCTGACCCGGACACTCTCCACATATATGTGAGCCCCCGGAGGTGGCCCCCGTCGAGGCCCATGAAACATTAAGGCCTCGGTCTTATTGAGGGCCACCTCGAGGCCCAGCCTTCGTATGCGCCCGACCACGAGAGTAACGGCCTCCGTGGCCAGGCGCAGCAAATCATTTATTTCCCCACCCCGGGCTACGACTAGGGTGTCATCCGCGTAGCAAATGAGACGCGCTCCAGAAGGGAGCGCGCCGCGGAGCACCCAGTCGTAGCCCATGTTCCACAGGAGTGGGCCCAAGGCCGACCCCTTTTTTTTTTTTTTTTTTTTTTTTTTAACGTGGGGAAATCCCTTATGGATACCCACCCTCCCGGGGGAGAGAGTGGGTTATGTCCGACTCGCACGGACTAAAACCCCACGGTGTACGTCTGCCGCTATGGTTGGGGCGGCACGAGATCTCTATAGATTTCATCGTGCCGCCCCAGCGGTTGGCCCAGCAGCGAAAGCGCCGCCGCCGGGCCCCGTCCTGTTAGGAGACAGCCGGGTACACACCGGCCGTCTCCTCCGTCCGCCGGACCTGTGCAATGGGAAGATGGGCCCCCCGACCCACCTTCCCTAGGTCCGGTTACGGTGGCGGGAGGAGGCGGTCGAACTGCCGCCTCCTCCTGCCTGTCCTCCGTTGGCGGAGAGGGCCGCTTAGAGGATCGTCCTCGCGCGCCCTCTCCGCCGCCTCCTTCTGCGAGACGACTTCCTCACAGAAGGAGGCCATTGCTCTCCACACATCCTCGCTGCCGAGCATGGCCGCAACCACACTCGGCAGCGAGAGGTCCCCTCCTACCGCCGCAGCCAGAGTGCGACGTTGCTCCTCCCACGCAGCACACTCAGACAGTGTGTGCTGCGCGGTGTCCGGGTCAACGCCGCACTGGTGACATACGGCGGTCGGCTCCCTGCGTGCTATCCGGTGCAGGTACCAACCGAAGCAACCGTGCCCGGTCAGCACCTGCACCAGACGGAACGTCAGGGAGCCCCATCTTCGATTACACCATTCCGGCAGGACCGGGCGGACGGCGTCGATAGTGTATCTACCGTACTGCGCGTCCGCCAGGTCCTGCCTCCACCTCTCCATCACCACTTCCCTCTCTCTGTCTCTCCTTTCCTCTACTTCCCTGGGAGCTAGAGGCTCCCCTGTCCGTTTCTTAGCCGCCGTATACTGGTAAACGGCGGCTAATACCTCCGCCTCCAGCTCCCAAGGAAGGGAGCCGGCCAGTACCATGGCCGCCCCCGAGGACACCGTGCGGTATCCTCGAATCACCCTCAGCGCCACAGTACGCTGCGCAGCTCGCAACGCACGGATATTTGTGGCGCTGAGGGCGTCGACCCACAGCGGTGCCCCGTAGGCGGCCATGGACCGTACCACTGGCCGACCCCTACCGCAACCCGACTCAAGACCAACCAACATCTCAGCTTTCAACAGACGCTTCCAATCAAGACCCGGGCCCTCAAATACTCAACCGACTCAAAACTTCCAACAACCAAGGAATCCACACCAATTCCAACAGCCTAGAACATTTTCGCAGCCATCCGGACTATTCTGTCGTTATTGTAAAACTACAGGTCACGACATAAAAGATTGTAAGAAACGGGAATTCTACAATAACCGTTATCAAAATCAACAACAAGGCAGGGCATCGGGTTTCTATAGAAACAGCCCCATGCACAAAACAATTAACCATGTCCACGAAATCCCCAATGAAAGTGAAGAACAAGGTTACGACGAAGTGGATCACAATGAAAACTCTTTAAACGAATAGGCGCCTCGAATCAGTGTCGCACGAGACGCGCCTTTAAAGCCGACACTGGAATCCAAAAATCATCCGCGTTTAATCCAAAATTGCAACGTGCTATACGACAGGGTAAACAGCCCCAAAATGGAAGCGCGTTTAATCCAAAATTGCAACGTGCTATACGACAGGGTAACCAGCCCCAAAATGGAAGCGCGTTTAATTTCAAATTGCAACGTTCTATACGACAGGGTAACCAGCCCCAAAATGGAAGCGCGTTTAAATCCTATACTCAAAATAGTTCGATAAGACCAAAAGAAGTCTACGAAATTAATATCGATACTAACAAAAAGTTACTACCTCATATCCTAGTACTAACGCAAGTTGCAGATATTCCGCTAACGTTATTAGTTGATTCCGGCTCAGCCATATGCCTACTTAAACAATCCTCTATTTCCAAAAATCCAAATATAATCAAGGAACCCATTCACCTCAAGGGCATTGACCCAAACGAAGAAACAACACCGACACTTGGTCATTTCCTATTAAACTTACAGTTATCCGAAAATAAACAGGTCAAATATAAATTCCATGTTATCAAGGAGATAAATCTGCCCTACGACGGCATTGTTGGATCTGATTTCCTAACTAATTTTGGTTGCAACATTGACTATGTCAATGACCTTTTACACATCAGAAACCTAAACATGAAACTTCAGTTTTTCGATCCGATCTATATAATTCCAGCAAGAACTGAAACCATCATAGAATGCTCCGTAGCTAATCCGAAAATAAAGGAGGGAATGGTTATAGATCAAAAGTTATCAGGAAGTTTACTAATCGCCAACTGTCTAGTACGAGTCAAGGAAAATAATAGAGTCAATATATCTATCCTTAATACGTCGGAACAATCTATTACCTTGAAATCAAGTCTTAATTTAAAACTCGAACCTATAAATTCATCAGAATTAAAGGAATACCCTTCCATTCCGATAAATCATATTAAAACTACAATAAACTCTGTTGAACGTACAGAGGAGGTACTAAAACAGTTACGTATCTCACATCTAAACAGTGAAGAGAGAAACGCTCTCTTAAAGCTGTGTTCCGATTTCTCCGACATATTTTATCTGCCTGGAGAAAACCTTAGTCACACAAATGCCCTGAAACACGAAATCAAAACCTCAACAGATGTCCCAATATATACAAAATCATACAGATTTCCTGAAGTACATAAAGCAGAAGTCAGGAACCAAATAGATAAAATGCTTCAGCAAAATATTATAGAACCATCTGATTCTCCTTGGTCATCACCTATTTGGGTAGTACCCAAAAAACTCGACGCATCGAATACACAAAAATGGCGTGTTGTGATTGATTATAGAAAACTGAACGACATCACAATCGGCGATACCTATCCTATCCCTCAAATTACGGAAATCCTAGACCAACTTGGATATAGTAAATATTTCTCAACCCTGGATCTAGCATCAGGATTTCATCAGATCCAGATAAACAACGCTGACAAGCCCAAAACCGCTTTCACTATACCAGAAGTACACTTTCAATTCGCGAGAACGTCTTTCGGCCTGAAAAACGCCCCTGCAACTTTCCAAAGACTCATGAACTCGGCGTTATCAGGACTCCAGGGAACACGGTGTTTCGTGTATCTAGATGACGTGGTTTGTTACAGCCATAATCTAGAATCTAGCATCTCCAATTTAACAGAAATCTTTCAAAGAATGCGTGATTTCAACCTCAAATTGCAACCGGATAAGTGCGAATTCCTTCGCCGTGAAGTCGGTTACCTTGGTCACATAATTACGGAACAAGGAGTCAAACCAAATCCCGACAAAATCAAGGCAGTGACTGAATTCCCGGTTCCAAAAACCCCCAAGGACATAAAGTCATTCCTCGGTCTTGTATCATACTATCGACGATTTATTCCTGAGTTCGCCAAAATAGCAAAAGCATTGACTAACCTATTGAAAAAGGATACACCATTCAAATGGGAGAATCAACAGCAACTCGCTTTCGATACACTTAAACAAAAATTAACCAATACTCCAATTCTTATTTATCCTGATTTCACGCAACCATTTAACCTTACTTGTGATGCTTCTAACTACGCCGTTGGAGCAATACTATCGCAGGGACCCATAGAACAAGACCGTCCTATTGCATTTGCATCTCGCACTCTTAACCGCGCGGAGTGCAATTATAGCGTTACAGAGAAGGAATGCCTCGCCGTGATATTTGGCACAAAGGTATTTAGGCCCTACCTTTATGGGCACAGATTCACTGTCCTAACAGACCACAAACCACTGGAGTGGTTGTTCAAGTGTAAAGATCCAGGCTCGCGTTTAATTCGGTGGCGTTTAAAGTTAGAAGAATTCGAGTACGACATCAAATACAAGAAAGGGAAAATTAATACAAACGCCGACGCTTTATCCCGGTTCCCAGTGAACCCAATCGATTCAAAAGACCTGTCAGAAACTGAAAGGAACACAGGAGAGACGCTAACTGAGGAAATAGATAGAGATTTAATAATACAACCATCTGATGATCAGGTCGTATCTAATCCGACTCCGTCAACAACTGGTTCTCCAGATCTAAATGTTAGTAATGTCAATGTCGTGTCAACAACAACATATTTGTTCCTCTGTGAAATTTATTATTTTTACATATATAAGTTATAGAAAGCAGCGATGTATGGTATTCAAATTTGAAAACAAATTTTTTTCATTTGTGTTTTAACGGTTTTAAATCTAAAATACATAGAAATACGTAAGTACAATAAGATTGCAAATGAAGAAAAATCTTGACATATTATATGTCAACTGATACTAATTTGAATATATTTATTGTATTAAGTTCATGAGTGGTTCTATTGGATTTGGTTACTCTTCCGCCACATAAAGAGTTTTATTTATATACATTATAAAATCCTTTTATTGCTGACGAAAATGTCAAAGATTTGCGCTGGCTGTAGCAACAAGATTCCTAATAAAGAACTCTTAAAGTGTCATGAATGTTCTGCGATATATGATATATCTTGTGCTAGAATACATTTAAACGTTTTTAATAATATGACTAAAAACAAAAAAGGTTATTGGATATGTCATCCATGTAGAAACAAGCTCAGTACAAGCAAGACCATTTCACCAACTCAACTTGTTTCTGAATATAGCAACTCTGGTTGTAATGCCAATGACTATCAACCACCACAAAATAGTATTATGGATGGTAATTTATCACCTGATTGCATTAATGTTACACTACGCACGAAAGTATGTAATAAAACTGATAAATCTATTTGTGCATTTCATTCTGAAGACGTATTGGGAACACTGATTAGGCAAGAATTAATGGATGTTTTATCTGGTTACGTGGATGTTAATTTAAAAGAACCTTTAGAAGGAATTAAAACTATTAAAGAAGAACTCTGCAATATAAAAGAATCTATGGACTTTATTAATGAAAAATTTGAAGAATTAAAATTGGCATGCCTATTAAATTTTAAAAAGATAACTAACCTAGAAACCGAAAATAATTCCCTCCAAGCCTCAATTAACAACTTAACTACTCGTTTTAACCAAATGGATCAATTAAGTAGGACTACTAACCTAGAAATACAATGCGTACCAGAATCAAAATCTGAAAACTTAATAAAACTGATAGAACAACTTGGGCGAGTGGTAAAATGTCCCATATCAGAAAAAGATATTTACTACTGCTCTCGTATTGCTAAGAAACTATCGGAGAGCTCTCGTCCCCGCACCATACTTGTGAAATTAAGCAGTCCCCACCTTCGTGATACATTACTAGCGGCTGTTATGAAACATAATAAGATTAATTCGAAAAATAAATTACAGTCCTGTGATCTAGGAATAAAAAGCATACATTCATCGCCTATATATGTCACAGAACATCTGTCACCCGAAAATAAAATGTTACATGCAGCAGCAAGACAAAAGGCTAAAGAACTCCAATTTAAATATGTTTGGGTATGTGGAGGCAAAATATTTAGGCGTCAAAATGATACACATCCATGTGTTTTCGTGAAGGACTTGGATACTTTAAAAAATCTTAAATAATGTTAGTTTTAATTTATTGCTTATTATTTTTAATTTTGTTAATGTTTCTTTTTTATTTTTATTTGTTGCGTAATCTTACTTTAAAATAGTTTAAAGCAGTATAATTCGATGTTCTCAATATTTATTACCAAAATGTACGGGGATTGAATACTAAAACAACTGAAGTATATTTAAACGTATTGAATAATGATTTCGATATCATTTGTCTTTCTGAAACTTGGCTGAACTCTTCTGTTTTTGATAACGAACTTTTTGATGAAAGATATTTAGTATATAGACGTGATAGGGAAACTAGCAGCTTTCACCAGAAAAGATCTGGAGGCGGTGTTCTTATAGCAGTTTCAAAGAAATTGAATTAAAGGCGTTTGTATGATTTTGAATCTGGGTGTGAAGACATTTGGCTTAGCATCGATGTACAAAATTCTCAACATATTGTTAAAAAAATGTATATATATTGTGTATACCTTCCACCGCCTCTACAAAAAAACATATTTAAACATTTTCTTGATAATATTAACAAAACTATGGAAACACCTAAACATGTCTTAATACTCGGTGATTTTAATTTACCATGCATTGAGTGGCATGAAGGAGAAGAAGCATTCAATAATATATCGATGACAAGTAACAAAACTTTTGCTGAAGGTCTCATTAACTGTATGGCTCTAAATAACTTTCTTCAATATAATAACGTTACCAATGACAGAAGGCGCATTTTGGATTTAATTTTAAGTAATTTTTCAATTGAAGATGTCGCATGCAGTCAAAATTTATTAAGTAGACAAGACCCATCACATCCGCCATTATTATTTAAAATTTCTAATCTAGATTTAGATTATATAAAATCTAATAATGTAGCGCGATTTCAATACTTCAAAGCAGATTATGACAGTATTATTAAGAAACTTAGTGATATAAGCTGGGATATTGAGTTTACAGATTTTGACAATGTGGATTCCATGGTAGGTACATTTTATAAGATTATTGGTAAAGTTATTCACGATTTTGTACCTAAAGTAATAGCAAAAAATAATAAATATCCTAGTTGGTATACAAACACTTTAAAAAGAATGTTGAGGGAAAAAAATAAATATAGAATTAAAATAAAAAAATACCATAACCCCCTAAATTCCCTAAGTTATGATTTATTAAAACAAAGATGTGAAAAATATACTAGGGTTTGTTACAAAAATTATATTGAATTACTTGAAAAATCTCTCAAGCGTAATCCAAAACTGTTCTGGTCTTTTATAAAAAATAACCGTAAAAACTCTAGCTCTTATCCTAATCCCATGTATCTTAATAATCATGTAGCATCAAATGGTTCCGAAATATGTTCTTTATTTGCTCAACATTTTTCATCGGTTTATTTAAAACCTAGTTGTAATAATATGCCACCAAATAATCCTATCCCTTTCCATAATTCAATATGTTTAAGTTCAGTTACAATAACTAAAGATGTATACAAAGCTCTTAAAAACTTAGACCCCTCTAAAGGTGCTGGATTTGATGAAATTCCATCTGTATTCGCAAAAAAATGTGCTGAATCTTTATCTTATCCATTAAGTATTATATTCAATAAGTCCTTACAGTCGGGTATATTTCCAACAATATGGAAACAATCGTTGATTGTACCAATACCCAAGACTGGAAAAGCAAACTATATAGATAATTATAGACCAATATCAATATTACCAGTCTTTAGTAAACTGTTTGAATCCCTTTTATATCCCATTATTTTCTGGCATGTCAAATCAATAATTACAGAGAATCAGCATGGTTTTATGAAATCTAGATCTACGGTGACCAATCTTTTTCTTTATCATCACGGTCTGGTTAATTCTGTAGATAACCGCATCCCCGTGGATATTATATACACAGATTTCTCAAAAGCATTTGATTCGGTGGATCATGAACTACTATTATTCAAATTATCTTCTATTGGTATTACTGGAAATTTACTAAATTGGTTTGAATCGTACTTAAAAGACCGTAAATCCATGGTAGTTGCACATGGATTTTCATCTTCTCTTTTCCCCATCTATTCAGGAGTCCCTCAGGGTTCTCACCTGGGTCCAATCCTGTTTAATATATTTATAAACGATATTACATCTTGTTTTAAACACTCTGATTTCTATCTTTATGCTGATGATCTTAAAATAGCTAAATCTATTTATACACCAAATGATGCGATTCTACTTCAAGAAGATTTGAACCGTGTAGTACAATGGTGTTATATGAATAAAATGAAACTTAATATTAATAAATGTTATTATATAAGATTTACTAGAGAGAACTGCAACTCACAATGTGTTTATAAGATAGAAGAAAATATTTTGCATGAAGTTGATTATATAACAGATCTAGGTATTGTTTTTGATAAAAAACTAAAATTTGATAAGCACATAAATAATATTATTAAAAAACTTTTAAAATATTAGGTTTTGTTTTGAGGAATTGTAAGAATTTTAAGAATTGCAGCACTAAAATACACCTATATAAATCGTTAGTAAGACCTAATTTAGAATATTGCAGTCTAATCTGGAATCCACATTATGATATTTATATAAAAAAAACATAGAACGAGTACAGAAAAGATTTTTATGGCATCTTTGTTATAATTGCAATGTAGTCAATAAAATTACAAAATATAATGACCGTCTTAACCACTTCAAATTATCCTCCTTAAATAATCGAAGAATAATATTAGAACTTATGTTTTTATTTAATATATTTCATGACAAAATTGACTGTCCACAAATTACTAATCACTTCAAATTGAATATTCCTGTTAAGGTTCCGAGATCGAATAAATACGTCCCTTTTTATATTTCTCATTCATGTACTAATTTAGGCTTTTACTCTCCGGTCAACAGAATATCTAGGACATATAACTCATACCATAAAACATGCGACATTTTCTCAACTAAACGAAATCATTTCAAAACAGCGATAGAGACATATCAGTTTGTTCACAAAATACAGTTATAATTGTTTCAGTATTTCTTTTTTTTTTTTTGTCTCTTTCTGTTTCAATTTCCTTGTTTTTGTATTATTATATTATGTATGTTAAATTTTTAAATATGTAAAATAGTTTAATATTTAATTTATCGTTGGAGCGCGCCGTGGTTGTCTCTAAATATGACTACATTTATAATGTATCACAATAGTCCTACTTTTTATATACTTACTAATGTATTGTCATGTTGATGATCCTAAAATAAATAAAATAAAAAAAATATAAAAATAAATAAATCTGGTCGACGACGACTACTCCACGTTTTTGAAAACAATGTCAAATAATAATAAAACTTTCAACACAAAAATTATAGAACACAATGAAAACATAACAAAATCAAAACATAAAATAATAATTTTACCTACCTCAATTGATCTCGATGAGTCTAACCCTTTCATTGAGACTACCATTGAAAACATACCCAATAAAGTAGAAATCCTAAATATGGAAATAACTCTCAATTCATTTTTAACATTCAAATACGAAGATAAGACATATTATCTTCTATTCTTCAAAGTCTATCATTTCGACAAATCCACCTATGTAGATATCTATAAAAGCTTAAAATCTCTCAGAAACGAGCTAGTGGTGAATCTCAGTGGAAATATTATAACGGACGTGGCAATAACAGAATTTAAAAATCCATTCGATACACACCACTTCGTTAAAATTTATAATATGCTCCTCTTCCTTTTTAACAATTCGGGAATTAATATACATATATATAAAGACAAAATCATATACCCTTCTCTTTCTGAAATACCTAAGATAATGAAGGAAAATCATGATATCCCGATTGCCGGACATCTTGGAGGTAATAGAATGCTCAAAAGAATCCAGGAAACTTTCTATTGGAAGAATATACGCAGCGACGTAGAAAATTACGTCAAATCCTGCAAACACTGTCAAGAGAACAAAGCGCTCCGAAGAATCAATAGAGCGCCGATGCAGATAACCAGTACATCTACCACCCCATTCCAACGAGTTGCAATGGACATAGTTGGTCCATTACCAGCAGCAGGTCCTGCTAATCTAAAATACATACTCACCTTACAGGACGACCTCACAAAATTCTCAGTAGCCTACCCTGTCCGATCAACAACAGCCGAAGAGACGAGCGAATGCCTCTTGCACTTCATATCCCTTTTCGGGATCCCTAAAACAATCCTTACGGATCAGGGAACAAATTTTACATCAGAACTCTTTAAAGAAACTTGCAAATTCTTAAAAATCAAAAATCTTTGGGCTTCCCCATATCATCCACAAACTCAGGGTGCCTTAGAGAGGAGCTATTCCACACTCAAAGAATATTTAAGATCATTTGTAGACCAAGACCAATCAAATTGGCCCCGATATATGTATACACAGCTATGCTCACATACAACACATCCGTGCATTCCACTACACATTACACTCCATATGAACTAATGTTCATACCAAATGATATACCCTTAATACCAAACTCCATATATGAGGAAGTTCCAGACGCAACCTATCCTGACTATGTCCGCATGCTCCAAAACCGATTACAATATTCACGAGATAAAGCCTTAGACTTTGTTAGACAATCTAAAGATTCTTCAAAGTTATACTACGATAATCACAGTCGACCAGTCAGGTACAAAGCAGGAGACTATGTTTACCTAAAAAATCATTTACGAATGCGCAAAGCTCTATCACCCCTCTGGAAGGGACCATACAAAATAATAAAAATTAACGGTAATAATACACTTACCCTACTGATCAACAGACGTCATGTGACGCATCACTATCAGGTGAAGCCAGCCGAAATTGGTAATAACATGTAAATAAAAATCCTTTAGTTGCTAACATAGCTTAAGTACTACAATACTAACCTTACTGTAACCATAATACTTACTTATAGTCATAAGTCCTTTATTTTATTATTAAATAAATCTGTATATTAAATAGAATAAGGATAGATTTTAAATACTCAGTTATGAAAACTGTTATTTACAGCTCATCTCGGGGAGAATCTCATAGAGATTTCGTCCGGCCAATAAATTCAAGCTCAGGCCTATACTACGATTACCTAGGCAAACTTAGAATAAACAATGTTCAGTTACAAATTCTAATTCCGATAAATATTGCACATTTCAAACCACATATACAAAATATTGAAAGTAACTTACAAACCACGAAAAGTCTGTGTAATGAAACCAAAATTGTGGAAATTAAGTTAGAATGTCACAATTTATTACAACCACTTACAGCGCGATTCCGAGATATGAACAAAGAGTTTTCTGCTATATCTCATCTGATCGATAATAGGTCCAAGCGTAGTGCTTGGATAGGAGGTATAGGTACAATCTTGAAAAATGTATTTGGCACCCTCGACGAGAATAAGGTATGACGAAGCGATAACATCCTTGCAATCTAATGAAAAACAGTTAGCTTCTCTTATAAAAGAAAATATTTTGATCACCACCTCCATGTTAAAGCATTACAACAATAATTTAGTTAAGATAAAAGAAAACGAATACAATCTCAATGTGGCTATTGACAGGCTCTCTACAAATATAAAAAATATTAATAAAAGGACGAATGGACTACAGATACTTGTAAACATAAATGAAATATTTAACGCAATGGAAACGTCCATACTTGCATTATCATTTCAACTAAAGGATGTAACTAGTGCAATCCTATTTAGCAGTAAAAATATTCTCCATCCAGCTATAATAACACCTCAGCAATTATATCAAGATCTTGTCGATAACCACAAATACTTACCAAGCGAACTGGAGTTGCCAGTAGCTTTAGATATTAATGCAATCCATTTAATCTTAAGTATATCTAAACTAGTTTGTTATTATGTTAATGATAAGATTATGTTTGTCTTGCAAGTACCTCTGGTTAACACTAGAGAATATGTAATATTCCATAATATAGCTCTTCCAACACCCCATAATATTAAGGAACGTAATTCATTCACACTGGTTATTCCAAATAATAAGTATATCGCAATGACCATAGACAAATCCCACTACTGTATCTTTAACGATTTTAAAATTTGTAAACCTATAAAACCGGGAGACTTTATCTGCGACATAGAAAACGTTTATTCTACTGAAGCGAAACCCACCTGTGAGAGTGAACTGTTAGTGAAAGTGATAAATGAAAAACCACCACAGTGCGAAACAAAAATTATACGTGGGAAGTTAGACATTTGGAAACCTCTAACAAATAACAATTGGTTGTATATACAGTCAGAACCCCAGAAGGTATCCATAGACTGTCTTAATTCTAGATTGTATGAAACTAATATATTAGGTACCGGGGTACTATATATACCCAGAGAATGTATTGGATATTGTAAAAGCACCACACTTGTACCTAAATATAATGTATTAAATATTACTTCACCTATTAATCATGTTCCCGACTTCAACTTAATCGATGATAAATGTTGTAACCTATTTATGTTAAATAGTACAATTGATAATGTGTCCTCCGTTTATCTCCATAATGTGGACTTAGATGACTTCCATAATGAAAATAAAATTAAACTAGAATCTATCTTAAATAAATTACAAAAAGTGAAATTTCAAGAACTACCACATATTGTAGAATATGGGACACACTACTCAATTGTCGTAATTATATCTTTCATCTTAATTCTTTTATTCATATTATATATAACTATTAAGAGAATATATAAAATGTATTATAATGGCCGCCCTTTCCAATTCAAAATCAGTATTAATAAAACTTCACCATTAACGACTCCTGAAAGTACAAGCGAAATAAATAGTCAAACTCTTGAGCCCGAAACTGTTATACCAGTTGCTCCAATTAGGACACGGGTATAATCGAGACTTTGAATAATAAAATAAAAATCAAAGCCTCTTCTTAAAGGGGGAGGTGTTATACCGTGAGCTTGTTAAGGTTAGTGCTTCTCCAGCCCTACTCAAAATATGCTTAATAAACAAAGCTACATCAAGCCCATTTTAGACAGTAAACCTCCAGCCAGTCGGTATTCAGAGCTTGGAAAGAGCGGTTGTCCTAATAATCCATATAAATTGTATGTTAACAGTGTATTAATAAAAGTTATTTTTTTTAAAAACCCTTTTTGAATTCACGGGGTAACAGTACGCTGTTCGGAAGAACATAAAGATATATAAAAAACTGGCTTATTGAAATTCTTTGTCAAAACCGTTCCTAGCTCTTAGATAAATACACTCATCAAAAAAGTCTAAGCAACATGTACTAATTTAAATTTTAGAATGGTTCTTCACATTATAACGTTGTATTTTATTTTTAAAATAATATCTTTAGGGTTCTATGATGTAAAAATAACAGCTGTTGTCTTTATAAGTTCTTTTAATAACAGAAATTAACAATATTAGAATATACTGTAGAAACTAAGATACATAAGAAACTAAACTTTTTTCTTACAAAATGAAATTTCTAAAGAAAATGTATTTATTGTGAAAGAATAGAACAATTTAATACAAAGTATGGGCTCCTCTGCTATTCAGACCTTGTCGGCAACGATTATTCATTGAATTAAGTCAGTTGTATGTACCGCTCTTGCCGAGTGGTTGTACTCCTTTTACGGCCTGGATGCTGTTCAGCGGGTTCTCCTGTATTATTTTAGCGCTGCCAAAGACGACAAATAACACTTCTATGAATGCCAAAATGTCGAGATAGCTGAGATTGATTACTTCCCGCTTGCAACATCCCTACAGCTCTTTGCATTTCATCTGCCATCAAATGACGTCGCTTCATGACGTAAAGAATATCTAACAATTCAATTTTGTCGCTAACTTTATTTAAATGGTTGGTAAAATTATAAAATCAAGACTAAACGTAGCAATTAAAACGCACTTAAATTCAAACAAATTCGCAGTCATTTGAATTTTATGAAAAAACAAAACATAATCAAATTTTTTTTTACAACCATCCAGTATGTCATCAATAACAAAAAAGTTTACTTACCTACGCACTTAGTTTGAGTAAATACTTAGAAATTAATTAATATAAATGGTAAAATTTATAATATCACGCATGTTGCTTATACTTTTTTGATGTGTGTAGTTACAGGCAAGTGACATTTGACGCGTCGTGCTCATATCTTTTTAATATTTATTTTTTTCTTCAATACAATGAAGTGTGAAAAAGATTTAATACAAGTTGAAAATAGTTATGATATCATTTATGGTTCATTTATCATTATTTATTTTATGAATATATTTTATCGTTTAATTTACAATTTAACTCTATCAACTTGATATTTTATAATATAAACTCTACTGACTGTATAGTAAACGTCTACAAAAAAGGGAAAGGAACTTCGTTAGGACCTGGGGATCCATAGACCTCTAAAGCTTTTTTTCACATTACCGCCAATATATGTAGGTTAGTTTTTATTTTAATGGAACCCGGTAGATGATGCTACGAACGGGTTGTAGGCTTATTTTAAAACTATACCACATACCATCTGGGTATATGTTTGAGTGAATCCCCTGATAGTTTGGATTCACAATTGGAAATCGTAGGTGTGGCTGCAATAAGGTTTTAGGTTTATTAAAATTTTTCGCGTTTAAAAATACAATTGACACCAGTGATAACCAATTTGGTGCAGACGAAGTTACACGTGTCAGCTAGTTCTATAATAATTTACTAAGCCTAAAAATGATTTTAGCTCGGACACATTTTCAGGTCTTTTGGCATCTAACATAGCCTGTACTTTACCTGGGTTTTTACGTACTCCATTCTGATCAATTATAAACCCCAAATAGGATACAGAGTCTACAAAAAAATTACACTTTTCTTTTTTTAATACTAATCCTGCCTCCTCCAATCTTGTAAAAACTTCGTGGAGCTTAGCTACATGTCGTTCTTTTGTTTCTGTTACTAATAATAAATCATCGAGGAATTGTAATACTCCATCTATACCGGAAAGATTTTTTTCTAAATTACGCTGGAAAATGGCAGGTGCACTTGATAAACCAAAGACTAATCTTTTATATTTATTGTTGATATATGGCAATATAATTTTAGATAAGTGGTAATACTAACTTCCTGTTGTAATGTGTCATTGTTTACATACAGACGTAGTACGAGTACGTCAAAGAGGAATAAAGTATTATAGTAAGAGTACGTTGTGGTTCCAACAATAAGTTAATTTACACAATCAACGCTAAATGCGCCCAACAGGTTATGGGCCCAGGCACATTGAGCATTGTTTAAAAGGAAGTTTTCAACAATAAATACTGTTTCGTCAAGTAATTACGTATCGGCGAGCGGCCATTTTGTCAAGGCGCACGCGGCGATCGGAAGGAATACTTGCAAAGCAAGGAAGTTTTCGACGATCAGGAAGGAAAAATACCAGGATGGAAGGTACTCAAAATGTTATTAAGCTGGTGGGAGCGAATAACTGGAACGCATGGAAGTTTCAAACCATGATTTTGTTGAGAGGACAAGGCCTCATGGCTGTAGTCGACGGAAGCACAGCAAAACCGGAAACAGGGAAAGTTGAAGCAATTAATGCTTGGGAAACTAAGGATGCAAAGGCACAGACAGTTTTAGTAACAAGAATGACTGAGGAAGTCATGCTTCATATTCTCACGTGTAATAATTCTAGAGAAATGTAGCGGAAATTGTCCAGCGTTTATGAGCAGAAATCAGAAACAAGTATACATATTATACAACAAAGGTTCTTTCAATATAAATATGAAGACGGTGTTGAGATGGCATCATTCTTATCGAACATTCAACAAATGCAAAATCAACTGAAACAAATGGGTGAAGAGGTATCTGAAAAGTTCATAATCACAAAAATATTAATGTCATTACCGGAAGAATACAAATATTTTGTGTCTGCTTGGGAGTCGGCACCAGATGATAAACAGACCTACGAAAATCTGGTAGCTAGGTTGATGATAGAGGGAGAAAGACTGAAAGAAAAAGGTGAAATTCAAAAGAAGGTGACATCGGCTTCTGTTGTGAAAAATAAAAGTAAGAAAAACATACAGTGTTATAAGTGTAACAAACTGGGACATTATCAAAATGTGTGTTCAGTTACAACAGACCGTCCTAATAGCTTGAGAAGTAATAAACGTATGTTATTCTCAAATAAAACAACTCAAAAGTGTTATTATTGCAAAAAAGGTGGACATTTTAAAAGTGACTGCTGGTTCCTGAAAAATAAGACAAATAGCAATGCATTTGTGGTATTAGGTCATGAGTCTGAACATGGTGGACAATATAAACACTCTAAATGATTAGTGGACACAGGTGCAAGTGAACATATGTGCTATGATCGAGATCTATTTAACTCGTATACAAATGTTACACCAAAATCAGTCATTATTGGTGATGGAACCAAATTAAATGTATTAGGCTATGGACAAGTAACAGCACAAATTATGAATGAAGGTGAATGGATTGATACAACAATCGACAATGTATTGTTCGTACCCAATCTACAAATGAACTTATTATCTGTTAAATGTGTCACTGCGAAAGGTTATGTCATGGTGACAAATGACAACTAATGTAAATTCTTTAAACAAAATAAATGTTGTGCAGTAGCAGATCGTGTTATGGATATGTATATTATGGAAATGCGTTATAAACAAAGTGTTGCAAATGTCAGTAAAGTTACATCTGATCCGAATGAGTGGCATGAGAGGTTCGTGCACCAGAACATTGCACAAGTAAAAACAATGCTATCGAAAAGCAATGTGCAAGTAAGTGACAGTAATTTCATTCAGTGCGATGGATGTTTAAAAGGAAAAGTGCATCGCTTAACTTTCAATACTAGTACAACAGTTACTACAAGGACATGTGAGCTGATTCACGCTGATACATGTGGTCCGATGGAAGTACCATCAGTAGGTGGTTCTAGATATTTTGTTTTATTGAAAGATGACTACTCAAACTATCAATATGTTTATTTTATAAAAGGGAAAAATGAAGTTAAAGATTGCATAGAAGATTTTGTTATGAAAGCTGAGAATATTTCAGGTAATAAAATACAAATATTTAGAAGTGACAATGGATTGGAGTTTATGAACAAAGAAGTTAAACAATTATTTTCAAGTCGTGGTATTACACACCAGAATACAGTTCCGTATACCCCGGAACAAAATGGCAAGGCAGAAAGAGAAAATCGTACATTAGTTGAAACAGCCAGAACATTACTCTATTCAAAGAACTTACCGAAAAGATTGTGGGTAGAGGCAGTAAATACTGCAGCCTATGTGTTAAATAAAACAGGAAATAGTAGAGAAATAAGAAAAACTCCTTATGAAGTTTGGTATAACAAAAGTTTTGATATTCAGAGACTAAAGATATTTGGTACGCGAGTATTTGTACATACATCAAAGGAGAAAAGACAGAAATGGGATTCTAAAGGTGAATACGGAATATTTGTTGGTTATGCAGAAGATGTTAAAGATTATAGAATATACTTTGAAAATAAAAATTCAGTAGAAAACAAACGTGATGTTGTATTTATTCAAGACAAGAAGATATTAAAGGACTCAGATTTATTGCTGAATATGGAAAGTCTTGAAAGTACACAGGAAAAGACAAACAAAAGGTGTATTCAGAAAATCAGTGATATAGACACAAGTACATCAGGCGAAGGATCCGATAAGGGAAGTTTATATGAACCATGTAGCAGCGATGATGTGTCTAGTAGCGATTAAGCTAATACAAGCACACTATCAGTTCATAAGAAAAGTACTCGTATTAAGAAACCAACTACATACATATGTATAAACATGCTATCACAAAATGATGAACCAAAGACATACCAGGAGGCAATGAAGAGGAATGAGTCATGTAAGTGGAAAGAAGCAATTAATAGAGAATTAGAGATATTAAGAGAAAATAATACATGGGTATATTGTAATAAATTAATACCGAGTAATGTAATAAGTAGTAAATGGGTTTTTTTAAATTAAAAATACTAATTGTGTAAACCAGTATAAAGCCAGACTAGTAGCAAGGGGATTTGAACAAAATGATAGGTTAGATTTAAATGAAATTTATGCGCCAGTAGCTAAATTATCAACTTTTAGATTATTTGTTTGTATTGCAGCACAATTAAATTTACCAATTTATCAAATGGATGTAACAGAAGCATTCTTGTATGGGGATATTAATGAAACAGTGTTTTTAGAATTACCAGAAGGGGCATATGAGGGAAATAAAAGTATTGTAAAATTACATAAATCTATATATGGTCTTAAAAAATCTCCAAAGTATTGGAATGACAAATTCAATTCTGTATTAATAAAAGGAGGCTTTGTGAGGTCTTCATGTGATTCATGTTTGTATAGTAAATGTAACAAAGGTGAAAGTATCTATGTCTTATAATATGTTGATGATGTGTTATTGTACGGAACATGCAAAAATCAGATTAATGATCTTAAACAACTGTTAAATAAAGAATTCAAAATGAAAGATTTAGGTTTAATAACTGATTTTATTGGAATTAATGTGAAACAAAATTTAGAAACTAAGGAAACAGTGTTAAGTCAAAAATGTTATTTAGAAAATGTGTTAAAAAGGTTTGGAATGGAAAATTGTAAACCAATGTCTACCCCTATGGATCATAACTTTGATGTAACTACTTTAGAAAATAATGAAGGTGATAATGAAACTGAAAATGTTTGTAGACAAATAATAGGTTGTTTGATGTTCGCTATGTGTAGCACTAGACCAGACTTATCTGTATCACTTTCAATACTGAGTAGATATCAGAACAAAGCAAGTAATGCACTACTCACAGCTTTGAAAGTGTTGAGATATGTTAAATACTCTATAGATTATAAATTAATTTACAAGTGTAATATTAATAATGATATATTATTAGGTTATTGTGATGCTAACTGGGGAGGTGATTTTTAAGATAGAAAATCAACAAGTGGCTATTGTTTTAAGTTTTCAGATTCCTTAATTTCATGGTGTTCTAGGAAACAAAGTTGTGTTAGTCTGTCTTCATGTGAATCTGAGTATATTGCTATGTGTATAGCTGCAAGTGAAGCGTGTTGGATTATGAACTTATTAAAAGATTTTCAAATTAGAAATATTTGTCCTGTTGAAATACTTTGTGATAATCAGGCAGCCATAATGATTTCAAGTTCAGATAGTATAAAAAGATTGAAACATGTAGACATACAATACCATTTTGTTAAAGATTTAGTAAAGGAAAAAGGAGTTTGTTATAAGTATATAAAAAGTGAAGAACAAGTAGCTGATATGTTTACAAAACCTCTGAATAGTAATATGTTGTTAAAGTTTATAAATAAGTGTGGATTATGTTAAATGTTAGTATTCATATTTGTTTAAAGTTTTGTTAAGTAATATTATATTGAGGGGGGTGTTATATGCAGATTCCCCTTAAAACGCTTTGGTTAGGTTTCGTTTATGGGTGGTTTTCTGTGGTGGTTTATGTTTATATATTTTGACTTGGCTTGTTTACGGATTTCGAACTAGTTTTCATTCCTGACTTTGCTTGCTTTTTGGACTTTGGTGGATTACTTTGTTGTTTGACTTGGCTTCGTTTTCTAGACTTGTTTTCTTGCATATCGACTTACTTGGCACGTTGTACGGACTCGGACTTTTTTGCCTCTTGGTTTGCCGGTGGCCCTGGGTCTCCGGCAAGCCATGAGTGCCAAAAAAATCACAAAAAAGCGCGTAAGCGCAGCGATGGATTCCGACACGGAAACGAAGGGACGGGTGGCTCCCAAAGTTAGTACCTCTCACAGGGGGACTGCGAGGCGGGTCAGCCGCAACGTGGGCTGTCGTGGTATAATGGGAGAGGCTGACGGGTCGTTTGACCGGGCCTTGGCCGGAAGCTTAAGCGGGGCGGAGTCGGAGGCCTCGGCAACGGGCTCGATCGTTGCCCCGGCTGCCGGATCCAAGGCCGGCTCAAAGGCTGGCTCTAAGGCGGGGTCAGTGGGGAGCTCCGAGGCGGAGCCTACCGACGTGGAGGACCTTGACGTCTTCACGTTGCGGGCTCTGGCCGGAGTTAAGGTGACGGACATCATTGACACGGTCAAAAAGTCGCGAAACCTGCAGGGGCCTTGCATAAAGGTACTTAAGGGGGCTGCAAGGACCCTCAAGGAGGTTGTAGAGGCTCTGGCGGACCGCACGGAGACAGTCGAAGTGCGAAAGCTCCAGCGGGAGACCAAGAACCTCCGCCGCCAGGTCGAAGACCTTAAGGCGGAGGTTCTAGCGTGGAAGCAGGAGGCGAGCGCCAAGAAAAAGATGCCTCCGCCTCCAGCACCTGCTATGGCGCCGTCGGAGCACCAGTGGGAGGAGGTGCTCGCTGGGACCGTCTCGCGCCTCGAGCGGTCTCTCCAGGTGTCGTTCGACAATATGTTGAACGCACGCCTGGAGGGCCTGGAGAGCCGCCTCCCTCCGGAGGTGCCAGTCCGCCCTCCCTTGGCGGCCGATAAGAAGAAGGGTGGAGCGGGGGCTCCACCTGCAAGACCGGCGGTCTCCCAGAGGCCGGCACCGGTGCCCCAGGTCCCGATCGCCCCTCTGGGGCTGAATTGGGCCGAGCTACCGGCTCCTGCGGCTGCGGCTCCCGGCTCCAGCTGGGCCGTCGTAGCCCGGAAGAAGAAGGCCGCCAAGGCCCCGGCGGTGCCCAAAGCCCCGACGGCCCCAGTTGCCCCACCTAAACCGGCGGGGCAGAAACTGCCTTCCGTCCCCCAATCGGCTGCGGTGATAGTGACGCTGCAGGATGCCGCAGCCGACAGGGGGATCGGCTATAGGGAGATTTTGACCAAGGCGCGGGAAGCCGTGGCCCTGCCGGACATGGAC
Organism: Antheraea yamamai; assembly: GCA_036509395.1. Taxonomy (NCBI): domain Eukaryota; kingdom Metazoa; phylum Arthropoda; class Insecta; order Lepidoptera; family Saturniidae; genus Antheraea; species Antheraea yamamai. Next base: position 11,882,491 of record AP028453.1, read on the forward strand.
GTCGGGGAGGTCCGGGTCCGGCAGACGGCCACGGGAGCCCGGAAAATTGAGCTCCCGGGGCAGAGCAAAGAGAAGGCCGCCGAACTGGCCCGGGAGTTAAAAGTGGCGCTGGCCGACGTCGCCACCGTCGTCGTGCCGACCAAGAGGGCGGACATCCGAATCGTCGGGCTGGACGATTCGGTGTCCCCCCTCGAGATTGAGACGGTAGTGGCGGCGAAGGCCGGCTGCAAGGCGGCCGACCTGAAGGTGGGCGAAATAAAGAAAAATTGGGGGGCCTTGGGGCGGTCCACAGTTCGCTCCCCGCGGCGGCGGCCAGGGAGCTTGTCGAGGCCGGCAAGCTCCTGGTCGGATGGAGCATCGTCCGCGTCCACCTGTTGGATGAGAAGCCCATGCGTTGCTTCAAATGCATGGGCTTGGGGCACACCCGCCCCGTGTGCCCCTCCTCGTCCAACAGGGGGGACGGGTGTTACCGTTGCGGCGCGGCGGGCCACAAAACGGCCCAATGCAAGGCGGAGGTGGCCCGTTGCGCCGTATGCGCGGACGTGGGGAGGCCCTCGGGGCATGTGATGGGGAGCCGAACTTGCAGGCCCCCCCCCCCACCAAGGGTAGGGACCTCCCCATAGTGGGCACAATCCCCAAGGTGGTGGCCGCCAGGCGGGAGGAAGTTGATATGGACCAATAATGGATCGGTCCATATACAGCTTCCTCCAGGCGAACCTCAACCACTCCGCCGCTGCACAGGACTTACTTGTGCAGTCAGTGGCGGAGTGGGGTATCGGGCTTGCGATCGCCACGGAGCCTTACTTCGTTCCATCTCAGCTGCAGTGGGCTGGGGATCGGAACGGCTCCGTGGCGATCGTGGCGAGACGAGGTTCGTCCCTGGCGGTCAGGGAAAGTGGGGCCGGGTTCGTGACGGCCGTCTGGGGAGAGTACGCCATTCTGGGGGCGTACTTCTCCCCTAACAAGCCCCTGAGGGAGTTCGAGGCGTATCTCGGCTCCCTGCAGGGGGCTGTCAGACGGCTGTCGCCGCTCCCCGTGGTCCTCATGGGCGACCTGAATGCTAAGTCGAGGACCTGGGTCCGTGACTGCCGCTCCCCAGGTCCTCGACTTAGCATTCAAGTCCCCCATGAGGACCACGTGGAGCGGCGACAGCCGTCTGACAGCCCCCTGCAGGGAGCCGAGATACGCCTCGAACTCCCTCAGGGGCTTGTTAGGGGAGAAGTACGCCCCCACAATGGCGTACTCTCCCCAGACGGCCGTCACGAACCCGGCCCCACGCTCTCTCACCGCCAGGGGCGAACCTCGACCCGCCACGATCGCCACGGAGCCGTTCCGGTCCCCAGCCCAATGCGGCTGGGAGGGAACGAAGTAAGGCTCCGTGGCGATCGCGAGCCCGATGCCCCACTCCGCCACTGACTGCACGAGGAGATCCTGTGCAGCGGCGGAGTGGTTGAGGTTCGCCTGGAGGAAGTTGCGTATGGTGTGCTCCATTACTGGTCCATAGCAACTTCCTCCTGCCTGGCGGCGACCACCCTCGGGGCTGCTCCCATTGCTGGGGAGTCCCTACCCTTCGTGGTGGGGGACCTGCACATGCGGCTCCCCATTATATGCCCCGAGGGCCTCCCAGCATCTGCGCATATGGCGCAGCGGGCCGTCTCCGCCTTGCACTGAGCCGTTTTATGGCCCGCCGCGCCGCAGCGGTAGCAGCCGTCCCCCCTGCTGGACGAGGAGGGGCACGTGGGGCGGGTGTGCCCCAAGCCCATGCACTTAAAACAGCGCAGGGGCTTCTCGTCCAGCAGGTGGACGCGCACGACGCTCCACCCGACCAGGAGCTTGCCGGCCTGAACAAGCTCCTTGGCCGCCGCCGCGGGGAGCGTCACGTGGACTGCGCCGAGGCCCCCCCAGTTCCTCTTGATTTCGCCGACCTTCAGGTCGGCTATCTTACAACCGGCCTTCGCCGCCACGACCGACTCGATCTCGTCGGCGGACACCGAATCGTCCAGCCCGACGATCCGGATGTCCGCCTTTTTCGTCGGAATTACGACCGTGGCGACTCCGGCCAGTGCGGTCTTCAGCTCCCGGGCCAGTTCGGCGGCCTTCTCACTACTCTGGCCCGGGAGCTCGATCTTCCGGGCCCCCGTGGCGGTATGCCTGACCCGCACCTCCCCTATGCCCATGTCGGGCAGGGCCACGTGCTCCCGCGCCTTTACCAGCACCTCCCGGTAGCCGACACCTTTTTTGGCTGCGGCATCTTGTAAAGTCAGAATGACCGCAGCCGACTGGGGGACGGCCGGCAACTTCGGCCCGGGCGGCTTTGGCGGCGCCTTCGAGGGCGCTGCGATGGCGGCTGCGGCCTTTGGCACCGTGGCAGGGGCCGCCCTCTTCTTCCGGCCCAGCACCTTCGACCACTCCACCTCCTTGGTCGCAGTCGTCGCCGCCGGGACCGGTAATTCGGCCCAATTAATGCCCAGAGGGGCGATCAGGGCTTGAGGCCCAGGTGCCGACCTCGTCGGCTTCGCAGGTGGAGCCCCTGCTCCACCCTTCTTCCTATCCGCCGCCAGAGGCGGGCGAATGGGCGCCTCTGGGGGCAGGCGACCCTCCAGGCTCTCCAGACGTGCGTTCAGCATGTTGCTGAACGACGTCTGGAGAGAACGCTCCAGGCGAGACACGACAATATTAATACATTCGAGTTTCTTGCGGACCCGGAGGTAGGGTTTTAACGTTCATAAAAATCTTCGCAAGATCTCAACTGAATTAAGTATTTTTTGTTGAATCTGTGTCGTCCTCTGTCGGCAAGCATCAGTGTTCGCGCTAAATGCTCCAATCAGAACAGTATGTTGTGACAACGCTCACTTGTTTGCATACCTTTGTATTATTCCTATAATTTTCCAAAAAGTTTGTCACTAACGTATTCTTTAATTATAAAAATAGCATACTAAATTGAAAATATTCTACTGTTAGGTTCTACGGTGAATTGACTAAACATTGTAGAAAATATTACAATACTTACACAGATGAGTAGATTGATAACAATATTAATGTCGCGGTCGGTTCGCTGTTGGATCGTTTGTCGTACTATTTAATACTTCTTTTATACCCACAGGTTATTTGAACAGTTAATCAAATAACTGTAGAACTGTAAAACATTGAAAATGTGTCTTTAAAATTACTTGATTTTTAAAAGACGCCCAAAGAAGTTAGTTTTTGTATTTATGTTTATCTTATACAACTGTCATCACGAAGAGCATTGCATGACAGATAGATGGCACTGTTCGTTTTTTGAAGTGACGAAGGTGGGTAATCGGCTATCCAGTCTACATGCGGACTTAGGCTTGAACCGCTGCCGACGAGGGCCTAGTCAAGTATGCGGAAGTGAAATTTACCCTCAGACCACGGCGGCGTGATCTGTGGTTGTGGTGGGCGTGAACACGCTCCGTTTAGAGAGATGGACGGGTACTGACCGTTCGCTATCATTATTTCATCAGGAGGATCGGTAAAGATATTTCGTGGACGTCTTCTGTAATGCGGGGCATTCGGTACGGTCCGTAATTCGCGGCGGATACCACTAACAGACTGGGATGACTCGCGGCCTTTTCAAAGTAAGTAATCGTGAGTGACTTTACGTACGCCCAAATAGACGGAATCTCCAGGTCCCTATGGAGATCGACTTTCCGGACGTACTATGGGGCACCGGTTGCCCTCCGTAAGAAGTGGTTTTGAAGAGTCTGCAACTTAAGAATGCAGCGCTCTGACATATGATGGCCCAGCTTCGTTTTTGCTACGCGTTTTATAGGCTTGCTTCGTATTAGAGGGTAATGAGTAATATTTTTTTCAGTACAATTACCTTTTTAACGGTCGAAGGAACATTTGCGCTGATATATATAAATCTAACCGATTTTTATACACGGGAACTATGTCATTCCAAGATTTATAGTCTATAGAAATTATCATTAATACTTTCGGAAATCATGAAATATACTCAAATTCTATTAATATGAAGTAAAATGAATAATCTAAAGTAAATACTACTTAGAAAACAAGTGGTCGGGAACACAGCACCGCGGTTACTAGGTACTATTTGCAGTATAATCGGGTGTGGCGATGGAGGTTCTGCAATCAAACCTTGCACAAGTTCTACCACTTGTAAAACACTCTAGTGCAGTTACACTATAATAAAATAAAATAAATAAAATAAAAAAGCCTTTATTCTACTTTTTTTTTTGTTACAAATTTATTTCCACTTCCTTATCTAAATTGTAGTCGCCTCGTCGGCGTAGGCCTCCCCTAGTTTTTTTCACAGGTCCCTCTCCCTTGCCTTTCTCATCCAATCTGCTCCACATCTTTGATGGAAAATATCCCGCCATCTTTTTTTTGGTCTTCCTGGTTTTCTCTTGTAACCTACTGGCACCCACTCTGTTACCCTTTTTGTCCACCTGAAATTGTCTTGCCTGCAGATGTGACCTGCCCAGTTCCATTTCAAATGTCTTATTCTTTTTCCTATGTCTGTTACTTTCGTTCTTTTCCTTATACTTTTATTATCTATTCTATCTGAAATCTTTATGCTTAGGATGCTTCTCTCCATTTTTCTTTGGCACACTGCAAGTTTTTCCTCATCTTCTTTCCTTAGAGACCACGTCTGACATCCATATGTTAGGCAAGGTAGAATTGCTATATCATGAACTTTTTTCTTTATGTGTAACTGGATTTCTTTATTCTTCATAATTTCTTTCAGCCCCCAGTACTTTTTCCATGCTAGTGCAATTCTTCTTTGTATGTCTTTTTTGGTGCAATCTTCAAAGGATACTAGCTGTCCCAGATACACGTAATCCTCTTCATATTCTATCTTTTCATTCCCTACTTTGATCTCTTCGTGTGCTCCATTTGTTTAGTACTTTTGTCTTTGAGATGTTAAGTGATAGGCCCACCTTCTTACTTTCGTTTGCTAATTCATTTGTCATTGCTTCTAAATCTACTGCGTTTTCAGCAAAAAGGACTATATCATCAGCAAAACGGAGGTGACTGAGAAGTTCTCCTTCTATCTTAACTCCTCTTGCTTCCCATTTAATTTTCCTAAAAATAGTTTCTAGTACTGCTGAGAATATTTTTGGGGATAAGGGATCTCCCTGCCTTACCCCTCTTTTGACAGGAAATTCTTTGCCCTCTCTTTCTAGCCGCACTTTTGCATAACATTTGAAGTAGATACTTTGGATCAGACGGATATAGTTTGTGCTTATACCATGCTCTGTCAATGCTCTTCATATTGCTTCATGATTCAAGGAATCGAATGCCTTTTTATAATCTATAAAGCACATGTATAGAATTATACCATATTCGTTGGCTTTCTCAATTATTTGGGTCACTACTTGTATATGGTCAAGTGTGGTCAAGTAGTTTTTGCGAAAGCCTGCTTGTTCTCGCGGTTCGTTTTCTTCTAGGACTTTTATAAGTCGATGCAGTGTAATTTTCGAGAATATTTTATACATGTTTGTCATTAAGCTTATCGGTCTAAAGTTCCTTAGATCAGTTCGATCGCCCTTTTTAAAAATGAGTGTGATTATGGACTTCGACCACTGTTCTGGTGTTTCTGCTTTTTCTAGAATATTATTGAAAAGTGTTTGAAGAGGTTTCTGTAATGAATCACAAAGAGATTTTAATAATTAATTTGTGATTTTGTCATTGCCGGGTGCTTTGTCGTTCTTTTGTGTCTTTATGGCATATTCAACTTCTGACTTGAGTATTTTTTCCAACTCTATTTGTATGGTGGCAGGGGTTTTAGTTATACCTGAATCACGTTGGTCTGGCTCGGCATTAGATGAGTAAAGTTCTTTGTAAAACATAGTTGCCTCCTTTAATATATCTGAGCGTCTAGTAAGCACTCTTCCTTTTTTATTTTTTAGATTAGCTGTCCACTCCAGTTTGTCGCTTAACATTTTATAGGCTTTTTGTATTGCTCCAGTTCTATTAATAAGTTTTTCAAAGGTATGTCGCCTTATTGTTTTCTTTTGACGTGCTATGTTTCTGTTTATTTCTTTACTCAGTTTTGTTATGTCTGCCTGAGCTTCCTTTGTTCTTTCCTTCTTGTATAGCAGTTTGCGTTCTTCCAAAAGTTTTCTCATGTCTTTGGTTATGTATTTTCTTCCTTCCTTTTTAGTTTGTGGTAATTGTTCTAACACAAGCTTAAGCTCTTTTTCCAGCTTGTTGTATTGGCCTTGGACGTCATTTGATTCGATGATCGCTTCCATGAATTTACCTTCCAGGTATTTTGCACTGTCTTCAGATAATATTGGTAGAAGTCTCGCATTGCATGTAGATTTGATGTGTTTTCTATTTCGTTGTGATTGGGTGAGTATTTTGCATCTGATCATTCTGTGGTCTGTATTGAAATTTAGACTACCTATAATATCGAAACTTTGAATTTGTTTGGCTTGATTGGTAAGCATGTAGTCGATCTCATTGAAGGTTTTTCCGTTTGGATACCTCCAAGTCCATTTCTTGTGTGCTTTCCTTTTAAACATACTATTCACAATTTTAAAGTTTTTTTCTAGCGAGAATTCGATCAATTTTTGTCCGTGTATGCTTCTTTGCCCATATGAGTAGCCTCCAAAAATTTTTTCTTCGCCTCTTTGCATCTTTCCCACTCTTGCGTTGAAATCACCGAGTATTATAATTTTCTTTGGATTTACGAAATCTAGGGCTGACTCAATGGTTTCATAAAATAGTTCAATGTCCTCATTTGTATATGCTTCCGTGGGGGCGTATACCTGCACTAATGACCAGATCGAGTTGTCTGGTTCTTGTATTTCTAAAGTTGCTACTCTATCTGAGAATGCTTTGAA